>CAKOAT010060266.1:38729-115901 GCA_932364175.1 Eruca vesicaria subsp. sativa | reverse complement strand
GATTTCTCGAGTTTTATAAAACGGCTCTCGAGTTTTATAAAACGATTTCTCGAGTTTTATAAAACGATTTCTCGAGTTTTATAAAGTGATTCTTCCAGTTTTATAAAGCGATTCTCGAGCTTTATAAAACTGTTCTTTTTGTATTCTTGCGGAAAGTTTTGGCCATTAATTCCGTCGTACCGATTTTGACCCCAACAGTGATATACTTCTCATGAACACAGAACCACCCCTCCGGAGCAGTCTCTGGGGTCTCGTCAGGTTTTACAGGCCCTAGCCAAGTCCTTACGACCTTGGGCCTGGACCATAAGATTAATTACTTCTTGGCTCCTTCACGAAGACGGCACATGAGATCCAAAGGGTACGCTCCCACTGGAGCCGTCATTCTTCTTCGATCGCTTGGAGACTCTCAGGGCTATCGACTCCCTAGCCTTCTTACTCTTTTCGTCCTTCTTAATCTTCTCGCCGACTTCCTGTTTGACCTTCATAAGTCGGACACCGGAAGGAGAGATTTCAGTTTCTCCGGAACCCTCTTTAGCTCGCGACATGATAGCGAACAAAGAAAGAAGCAGAAAGATAGAAAGAAACGGGGAGAAATTCGAATTGAAAAATCGAAACTTTCAAATTAGAAGGCTCTAGAGATCACAACGAGAACAGAAACATTCAAAAAAAAAAAAGGAAATCGTAGCAAGTTAAAGAAGAAAGTGAACAGTTACCTGGGAAACCGAATCGAGACGTGGGATGGTGGTGAAAAGTTGCAGTTAATGACTGCAGCTTTATATCACGTCATATCTCGAAAATCAGGGATAAAACTGGTTAAACGTTTTAATCTGAGTCGTCGACCTTACCAAATGAAATCAGAACCGTTGGATTAAGGTCACGCGTATCTTCAAACATAATATAAAATAATCATTATCTCAACAAAGAGATAGAGATCCGGTAGTTAAGCTTTAGCTTCCGAGAAAAGAGGTCTCATCTCGAAAGCTGGGGGCAACTGTTAGGCCCGAATATGACCGGCTAGCTAAGACTAATGGGCCCGAGTGATAAGAGCTAACAATGGGCCATTATAAGCCCATTGACGATTAATCCTTCAAGAAAGAACTAAAAAGAAGTTGGAGTCTGTTTGCTAAGGAAGAAACTTTAATAGAATAGGTCACGGAAAAGAGTCTCGGACCTCGTTTATAAAGAGCTAACAAGAGTAGCTTAGGCTGAATGCATAGGACCCGCTCAAAAGGAGACTGTTAAGAATCCCCCAATTAACGGAGAAAATCTCGGAGGTTGGCTAGGATTGTCCAAACATGGCTGAGAGCTATTTAAAGAGGAGGAGGAGATCAGAGAAAGGGATCCTCTCTCGACTCATTTGAGACCTAAAAACTTAAACACTTTTCGTTCATTGTAATCATCTCAATTTATCATTGTACTTCCGATTACATCATCAAGATCATCTTTGTAAACTCATTTTCTTATTAAAATCAATATAAACAAACGTATTCATTCATACAAGTCAAAGGGGATTCAGCCCACGATTTCTTCTCTAAACCTAACATGTTACTAAAAACTAGGAAGTGAGTTTTACCCCTCACAATCTATCTTTATGATCTTTAGTGGAAGTGGATGGATGTAAGAAATCAAAGAAGAAGAGAATCAGCTTCGCATTCAGAATTGGAAGCGCTGCAATGGTTTATGGAAAGTATGTTGATATATTCGACGTCTTAGCGTTTTTGGACGAATTTTCAAAAATTTGATAGTAATTGTTAGCATTCGGACACCACTTGTAAGGTTATGATACTCATTTGTTACGGAAGCTAAACTTTTTATAGCACTGCCCATGGATCCACCCATACGATTTATCTATCTTGTCATGACTCAAGAATTGTTCACCCAGTTCACGGCCGCAACGCATTACCTCTGGAATGGATTCAGAGATACACAACATCCACTATGAAGTATAAGAAAACATCTCTGATGTGGTTTACAAGATCATTACTCTCTCTCCGATGTGGTTTACAAGATCATTATACTCTCTCCGATGTGGTTTGCATTCAGAATTGGAAGCGCTGCAATGGTTTATGGAAAGTATGTTGATACATTCGACGTCTTAGCGTTTTGGGACAAATTTCAAAGACTTGATAGCAATTTTTGGCGTTCGAATACCTCTTGTAAGGTTATGATACCCACTTATTACGAAAGCTAAACTCTTTATAGCACTCCCTCTGAACTTACCCATAAGATTTATCTATCTTGTCATGACTCAAGAATTATTCACCCAGTTCACGGTCGCAGCGCGCTACCTCTGGGGTGGATTCAGAGATCCATAACATCCACTATGAAGTATTGGTAAACACCTCCGATGTGGTTTACAAGATCATTACTCTCTCTCTGTCCTGGGTATACAAACCTTAGAGAGTATACAAGAAATTACATGGCTAAGAGCTAAGACTCGAATACATATCGATCTCTAGCTTACTCTATCTCTCTAAGAGATGACATGGAAGCACTCCTCTGAGGCTTGAGGCTTTAGCCTCCAAGAGCTTAGCTTGTGTTTAGAGATCCCTGTCGTGATCTCTCCTTCTTTGTATTGTCAATACTTAACCTAATGATTTTTAATGAATAGGCTCATAAGTTGTCCGCGCGTAACTTGTCCAAACCGGCCCAAGTTGAACACGTCTGATGGGCTTTGACTAAACCTCACAGCAATGATAAGAGAGCCTCATGCATGGTTGAATTTCTCGACTGAATTGTAGGAGATAAAAGAACTGAAGAGAAGATTTCAAGATTCTAGATAAGCTAGATTCCGCGGGGCCAAAATAGAATTACAAACTTCTTAACCAAAGCTATTAGATCTTTCTATAGAGCTTTTATGTTAGTTGTTTTTTCTGATCTGGTTACTCAAACCACCTCAATTTGAGTAACAAAATAGTATTTTGTCGTAAGAAAAAATATTATAGACATATCCATGTATTTGGAACAATAATAGCATCACTATAATTGATGATTCCTTAACAAGAACCACATGATCCTTTCGTAGGGTTCTTAGTTTTGTTGGTTAATATATTTCGGTTTAACTCCTTAGACGATTTCATGTTTAAGTAATATATTAGTCTTTCTTGCAAAAAATAGCTTGATTATCTAATATATTTACACATTGATTGTGTAATTTGTTCGCTTGTATAATTTTTATTGAGATACCGTTTTTTTTCATTCTCCTATTTAAGGTATGATTAGTTTAAACACATCAGTTGCGAATGCGGTTACAAAAGTTTTCAGTTGCATGTGGTTATGATTTTAACTGTTACTAAGCAATTTGTGTGAATGTATCAGTGGTTAAATATTGACACGTATACCGGTGGATTGACTACCTAATTACATAATCAAATAAAAGTATAATTTAATAAAAGTTGTTTCTTCGTAGAAGATTAGTTTTAGAAATTTCAAAAATAAATAATTTATGGTATATATATTAATGTCTAAAAGATCATTGCAATTTCTTTTAGTCCAAAGTTCTTTTTTATAGTATAAATTATGATATTGGTTAGGGAATATATATTAAAATATAATATACTTATATCTGTGAAATCTTAATTTATTTCAAGTTTATACTTTTATTTTTATATTTGAATACATTATTTTTTAGAAAATATTTTTATAAATCTACTCATAATCGTCCGCAACCGTAAATGTAAATGAAGCAAAATATTTTAATTTCTAGAGGTTTGTACTTTGTAGTGATATGAAATCATATTACCTAATTCACAACATTTTTATGATCGTTGACAGTGGTGGACCCAGATTTAACTTTAAGGGGTGTTAATATTGGATCAAATGAGCTACAGACATTTGCGTTCAATGTTATACAAAATCTAAAATATACTCCATCTGTTCCTAAAAGATTTACTCCCTCTGTTTCATTATAAGTGTCACTCTACAGCTGTGCACACGGATTAAGGAAACAATTAATTTTACATATTTCCTATATAAAAACATAATTACCCGTACACCTAACCATATTTTAACCAATAGAAAAACAAATTACATAATAAAATTAATAAATTTTGCATTGAAAACCGAAAACGACACTTATTTTGTAACGCAAAAAAATCTATACAATGACACTTAATATAAAACGGAGGGAGTATATTCTAGTTTTTGCACACTTTTTAATAAAACACAATAAATTTGCATAGTTTTTTGTATTTATCTTTTTCTATAATTTTAAATCAATAAAAAATCAATTAGTGTAATTAAGTTTTTTGAAATTTACAGTTAGTTAGTTAGTAAAACATGTATTGTAAATGTAAAAAATGGATCTTTTAGGAATTTTTTTTTCTAAAATATGTATCTTTAAAGAATGGAGGGAATATTATTTAACTTGTATCAAGTGACCTACCATTCTCCAACGTGGATCCGCTTCTGATTGTTGGTGGGTGGTCACGGAAAAACAAATCAAATCTTAGTTGATATAGTTTTGCAACTTGAGATAGTTGCTTTGAAAGCTTTATTACCTTCAAACTCCACTCGCTTGAAACCTATGTACCAAGTAACCTACAAACTCCATAAAAGAGTTGTGCATTCAGTTTTTTTGGTTTAAAAGTGTCCTTGAAACTTTTCCATCCCAGAATTGTGAAGACAAAATTTCTATTCCAGATGATATTCGTGATGTGGACTATGATAATTAGATTTTATAATCTTTCTCACGGTCTTATCCAATTGCATTCCTCTTCCCGTTAATTGTTGTTGGTATTATCCATTCCTGAACATCATCCCGTCCTTGAATCAATTTCATCACCCGTGTATATTCTATTTGCGAATAGTAATTACCAGCGACTTTTCCAGTCTCTGAAAAACCATTATGAGTAATATTCTTATTTTCATTGGGATATTAAAATTTGATTGGAAAACATATATCATTCGTATTTTCTCAGGAAAATTCAATATTTATTCATGAATAAATGCAAAACAATACATGTTTTTCACAACAATAAGAGAAGGATGGGACTTATTTTTCACTAAGGTTTCTCAGTCAAATGAATTTAAGTTCAACTTGATTTATAGAAATCTATTTAACATTTTGTATTTGCTTTTCATCTAAAGTATGTCTTAAGACTAGCTGTTACAGATTTACAATGTTGTGAACGGAAGTTTTTTTTTAATAACAAAAATTCTTTCTATTACTCAAATTTGAAATGATTTAGTTAACTATATCGGATTAGAACCACTAACATACAAGAGAGCCCTATGAAAAGATTGAGCGATTCTAGCTAAATGATCTTCGGTTCCATTATGTTCCTGAGGAGTATAGCTTATCATGAAATATTCTCTTCAGTTCTTGTATTTCCTCCAGCTATGTCGAGAAATACGGTTGTGCATGTGATTCTTTTAGCATCACTATCAAGTCATTGCAGTCTGTCCCAAAGTGCTGACATGTTGAATGACGCAATATGCTTTCCATCACCCAGCGTACCAACTCTCTATGCAGTGCAGATTCTCTTCGTTTATGATTTCTTATTCCCAAATTTGTGTTGTCCATCGATGTGTTTCCACATCCACTAAAAACCGTTGTAGAAATTCAAGAACCATCTACCAAACATATATTCTCAAAGCTTATGACTTGAGACGTTGTCACAAGTATGAAACTGATTTAGTAGGTTGCCATTTGACGTGAACCATGCTTGGTATTCTCCTTCTGCATATCTTATTATCTCAGGTGGGTCTCTGTCAATCCCTCTAAATGGAAGTTTAAACATATTTTTAGAGGTATACAATTATTTTCATATCAAACTTTGTGATTAGTGATTAATGGTCTGTATTTATCTAGAAAACTAAGTAAAAGCCACATAGACATTTTTACAACTGATTGAAAACGTTTGCGACAAAAGATATTTGACAGTCACTTTTGCATCCTTTACGTATATTTTGCATGTATGTTGAATGAAGCAACATGCTTATTATCTACCAGCGTACTGCTTCCAACTTGTACGCAATGTGGATTATCTTCGTCTTTTATTTTGTATAACCTAGAAGTTGTGTTTATCCATAGCTGTATTTCCCCATCTATCCACATACACTAAAGATTGATGTAGAGGTCCAATAATCATCTACCAAACATATATATTCTCAAAGCTTAAGACTTAAGACATTGTTTATGGTAATGAAATCGATTAAGTAGGTGGTTCTTATGCCCGAACCATGCTTAGTATTCTTCTTTGGCATACCTTATTATCTCAACAAGTCTCTGCCTGTCCCTCTGAATAAACATACTTTTAGAGGTATTTGATATCACTCAAATGTTTAACCCTAAGAAGTGAATTACTCTATCAAATAAGAGGTTCAGTTGTAGTACTTAGGGATCGAATCCACAGGGAACTAAGGAACATAATAGATGTAATCCTAAATGATTATGTTAGGTTGATTAGGTTTAAAATAGTAAATTGCAGTTTTGTAAGCAATGATAAGTTGCTTAAGAGAATGGGTTTAGGTTTAAAAACAATAAAAGTAAGTAGTTAGATTCAAGGTTGCTATTCAGATAATTAGGATTATAATGCTATAGATGTATTAATGAATTGCTTTCAAGATATATGAGAACTTTGATTCTTAGATAGATCTAATAGCAATCACTAAATAGACACATCCATTGATCTTATTGCCAGCAATATCGACCGATGTTTTGACAGCGATATCGGACGATATGGGTTGCTGTCGATCGATGACTCTATAGGAGTATCGATCGATCTAGCATAAGATCGAATCAAAACTGTGTTCACCAAGATCATAGACCGGCTCTCGCACAACCCTAGAGGATATAAGCTCATGCCAAATGATTTCAGGACAATGATTAACAAGTTAAATCACATCCATGATCATACTCTAGGTAGCTACTCTAGAGTAAGCATTAGGGTTCATTTGGATAATGAATATCAACAATTCAACATTCCATAGTTGGAGCTAATCCCTCATAACTATTTGAACCCTAAATCTAACAAAGAAATCTACTCAGACATAGCTGAGAGATTCATAACAGCAAGTTAGTAATAGAAACTCATAAATTAGAAGATTGAACTTTTGGTTCTTGGAACAACAAATCTCTTTGTGTGTTTCTTCTAAATCTAGAATTCTATAACCTTTAAGAAATTAAGATGAAAAGAAATACTTTATTGCTAAGTATAGAATAGAACAAAGGAACAAGAAAAGTATGCAAAGATTTTCAAGTACAAAAGGAACTAGAACAATAGAAACATTCAAAAAGCATGTCTAGCCAAACACAATGGCAAAAACTATAAATATGAGTTCCAATAGGTTAAAAACTCGTCACAGGCATTATTGTAATATTGAGAAGACTTGGCCTTCAAGTCGGCCAAGTCGGACTTGCTCTCCACGCATCATATCGATCGATGGTACATGGTGTACATTGATCGATGGAGTATCTCGACTTCATCTTCAATAGAAGCGTCATCGATCGATTACACAGGGTGTGTATCGATCGATATGTGTCATTGTTGTCTGATCTTATGGTCATCTCGGAAAACTCTCCTTTAAGCTCCAAAAGGGCACCTAAATCATCACTTTACTCCAAAGTGCTCCTAAACCTGAAAACATACATAATAGACTCCAAAACATATATAAAACTCATAAAAACATATCAATATCGTGGCTAAAAGCGGGTCAAAATCATGGTATATCAGTAATAAAATTACTTTTCATATTAAAATTTGTGATTAGTGATTAATAGTATTTCTTTATCTCAAAAAATTAAGTAAGAATTGCATAGACATTTTTTACAACCGGCTGAAATTGTTTGCGACAAAAAAATGGTTGAAGGAGACATTTCTGCATCCTTTATGTATATACTAGTGGTTTGTCTGCGTGCGGGATGTAATCTTTGTTTATATGTATGTGGTGTGTAAGTGTATTTTGCTTTTGTTTCAGACATTTTAGATTTTTACAATATATTTGGTTGATGTTTGGGACTTGTCTAAATAGTTATATAATTCGTGGGTGACTAGAATACGTTGTTGTAACTCAGAAATAATTTATGTATTGTCAGATGATGGGTATTGAAATGAATTGGATGTTTCCGGTCGTTCATATTTTTGTGTATTTGTTTCAGACCATTATAAGAGCTTTGTTATTTAATTGTTTTTATTGGATTCCACAAAGCACGGATGATTATTTTATTCTTGTCTTTATATGGTGTTGCATCTTCCGTTGGTTTAATTCGGTCTAGTTTTCCGTTAATCTAATCATAACTCACGTGGGGTTAAGTTCCAAATTTGAGTTGTATAGTTATAACATTTACAAATGTGGGAGTTCTTGGTTTTGGTTTTACATTTCATGGAGTAGATGTGTAACTGTGTAGTGGTTAGTTATCTAATGATGCTAGGAATATTTCGTGTCAAATTTTTATCTTTTATCTTTGAACTATGAAATTACACTATCGATGGTACGTAACTGAATATACGTGTATCAGTGTATGTAAATGATTTTTATGAGAGCCAATAATTTTTTAATCAAATTTGAAGTAAAAAAATAAATGTAAACCTCGTAAATATATAAAAAATACTTTTATATGTAAAATAGATTTTCACATCTGTTTGTAATAATAACATTTAAAACAAATGTAGTCGAGATTTTTAATGTGTCAGCTAAGTGTGTGTTATATATTAATCACAAATATACCCTAGCTGATCATTTTGATCGTTGTGTGTTATATTTGTGATAAAAATTGTTTTTATGGATATCATATGATATAATATTAAACTATGTTAATATTATATTTACTAGAGATTTTACCCGGTCTACACCTGGGATTAAATAAATATCAATGTATATAATATATAAATGTGCACATGTATCACATTTATTTTTAAAAATATATTATATATTGAATTAGAAATGGTTAAATCCCATAATTTATTTTTTTACCATCTAAAATGTTATATGAATAGGTGAGTAAATGATTTAAAAAATTAGTTAAATCTTAGTTATAATCAAAAGATTATCTTTTGGTCAAAGATCCTAATATTTTTTATCATACATATTTGGGATATCATGAAAAACGAACTATCAATCACAATTAATTTGTATTATTTGCTTAATATCACTGAACTTGCATTTTTTATTTACCGTTGACTTCTAAGTTACTGTATTATAAAATCATTATGGTTTTTAGAATCTACATAGATTAATGATATTTACAATGATGTATTGATTATTAACTTGGAATCATATAAAATCATCTTGATTCATATATCTAATATAAGTTGTATTCTTCACTTGTTTAGAGATCTCAATAATTTTTTTTTTTGAAAGTTTATCTTGTTATATACATAATGTAATTGAGAATTCAAGTGTAGGAAATGCTAAGCTAGAAATAAATTTGAAGTTATAAAATTATTTCTCTCTATTTGTATTTTACTAAGTGCCCTAATATGATTATACCATTTTGGTAATGAAAACCACACAAACCAAATTGAATTCTCAGAAGTACAAACCCATAGAAACTTTTTTAGTTTTTTCCTTGAAAATATTTCTTTACTTTTTGTCTGATACAATATACATCACTTTCTCTCTTGTGTCTTACCTTTTATGTCGTGTTTGAAGATCTTTATTTCATGTTCTGTGCTTCGAATCAACATAAACACATATTAATATATAGTCCGACAACCATTTTCTATGTTGCGTATGCATTCATATCATTTTTCACCTTGATCTACCTAACACTGATTTATCTTTAGAGCCACATAACGACTCTTACTCCATAGCATGAGCCTTGGACGAATGAAGGAATAATAACCAAATTTTTCAAGTAAAAAATGTATTAATGATCTCTTTATTAATTGTTGGACCAAAAGAGTTCTGAAACTATATTTTACATTAGAAGATAAATATAAATGAGAGACATCTCAAGTGATGTAGATGGTAATGATATTCAAAATTAGAAAACAATTTGGTAAACAAAAGAAAAGTTAACTGAAGTTGGAGAAAAATATTTATTCAAATTTGAATTACTTTTAAATGTTAATACAAATAGTAAAAAAAAATTAATTATTTTTATAAACATATCATAGAACCAATAATTTTAAATTTGACTTGGATCCGTGATCAAACCACTAAATTAGTTATCCGATATGTAATCCAATTTGTTTTTTTCTTAAAACTTGTTATTTAAAAATCTGTTAAAACCTGGAAATAAAATTTGGGATTCGACTACGTGTTCAACTGATGGGTGAATTAGTTTTAAATTTTATAATTTTATTAGTCACAAGCAAATTTATTTTTGATTTGTGATTATTTATCTTTTGAAGAAAAATTCACTATGCATCTAAAATGAAGTGAATTAAAATGAATATAACCAAAATTAATTGATGTTATTTGATATATTTTTGACAATCAGGAGAATTATTTTTTTTTATCAATTTTATTAAATTAATAATGAATCATAATTTCCATAATATTCAAAATACATAGATAATCTAATTGGTCAAAACAAAAAATAATTCCAAACAAAACAGTATAATTTAAACCAATCTCTCTCCACACCTGAATCCGAAAGAGTTTGAAAAATTCCCTCAAAGCTTTTACAATCTCCAGAGATATGCCTTTGCCACGCTCTTGCAAGTGATCTAAAGCAGAATATAATATTACAAGTCTTAAGTAAACCTCTTAAGTTACAACTTACAACTATACTTAAAGCATCATTTTGACCTTTGAAAACGTCTGGGATCGTTCATAGTGGAGGCGGTGATTATAATATTCAGACTGGGGGATTGCCCATGACCAAGCTTCTCTCATGATCCTGGAGGTAAAGGATGTTGATCCAGACAGCCTAGTTTCTGACCTTTTTTATTTTGAGCACTGTACAGTTTCTTGTTTCTGCATCTTGTATATCTCATAGCTCTTCTATGTGGACCGTTGGGACCAAACATCTGCTCATGGACAAACAGTCCCGCGAAGACACTGACTGCAAAGCTTCTCATCGCTGTCCATAGCGTCGGAGTTATGTAGCTCTATGCTCCAATGTTCATCGCCTCTTCTTGGCACCAAACTATCTCAGCATCTATTTTCATATCAAAGGAAAAAAAAATTAGTACCACAATATATCAGGGAAAAAACCGCAGACCAAACTAAACAACACATGCTTACTTGAATATCTCTTGAGCTCACCCTGAATGAGATCATATGGGAAAGGACAAAGCTGTTCCACTCTACAAATAACAACATCGGTCGTACCAACTTCTTCCTCTCGTCATCAAGCTTGTAATACACCTGCAAAAAAATGCAAAACCAAGAATGATTCTACTGTCTTTTGCTAATATGAGACCAGCAAGACCCAATCATATAAAAAGAACGAAGTTTGCATACCTTTCCAGAGCAAAGTACCACTCTTCTGATGCCTTCTTCAAGATCAGAGTGATCATTCTGATCCTTGATCAATTGCTTGAATCTAGTCCCTTGCTTGTCAAAACCTGGGTGGCCTTGGACATCATCAAACTCGGAGAGGTTTGATTTCTAGTCCTTCTGACGAAGCAAGTTCTTTGGCGCCATTACAACCAGAGGCTTACGGAAATCTCTGTGTAGCTGCATCGTGTGTAACAACATTGAGAGACATTGTAAATTGGAAACACCACTTTGAAATAGCTAAAAACGATAACAGGAACATAGCTTTTACTTGTCGACGCAGAACATGGAAATAGTTGGCAAGAGTGGTGGCATTGACAATCTGCCAATTCCATTCTTAGATTTGCTTTCTCAATGTAGGTTCCATGTCTGGTATGACATAAAGGTTGTCATCACTCATCCGTAACAAAGACCATGTGCATTAGTTAGAGTCAAGAAGGAAATCCTAGATGCAAAAGGTAGTCATAAGAAGGTGTAAAGGAAATAAGGACGGAGTTTACCTGAAGATAACGTTCCAGCTTATTTAGTATACGTCAAGCTTATTTAGAAAACTGTAACAAAGAGCAATTTATTACTGTAGAAACAAAGATGCGTTTTGGAGTGCACTCGAAGAGAATCTCCACAGAAAATTACAGCTTTAAACTATATTTGTTCTCCATTTTTGATCAAACTGAGCTTTTTGGTTTTACCTTTCTCGATGAAAATTGAGCGAAAGATTATTCAGGGTCGACTCCAGCCTCGGCATCGCTAACAGTGCTCTGACTCTTGTGCTTCTTCTGCTGGGGTGGTTGGTCAGTGGCAAAGCAAGTCATTTTCAGAAGCAAGGCAGACATAGACTACTGATACGTTTGCACCGGTGGAGTCATCATCAATATCCTCACTTATTCCAAGTAATACCGGAGCACTGGCCACTATAACCATGAAGGAGATGGAATTGTAAACGGTGGCGGCAAAGGCGATTATAAGATCTGGACGGGGAGATTGTCCAAGACCGAGCTTCTCCCTCGATGTAGGAAGCACAAAGATTTGGTGAGTGGATTTTCTGTTGGAATTCAACGCAACTCTAATGTTATCAGAGAGAGAAGAGATTAGGTTTTAGAGAGGAGATGCCGCCGAGGTTTCAGGCGAAAAGAATGAAAGCTTGGGTTTTGTGCTCGCTCATGGAGATTTGAAACCCAAATGACTAAGGTGATGAGCCATGTGGCGGGAAGCTGGATTCCTATAGGCCTGAATATTTTACCTGACGTTGAGGGTCTCTCCTTTGAACATTAAGCCTTTTTAATATTGTTAGATATATATGTGTGTGTGTGTGAGATACTTGTTAAATGATTTTACGATAACTAATATTTTTATACCACTTTTGTCTATGACATTTGGGTGGGGGTGTTGTATTTAGAAGATCTAACTTAATTTGGAAAAAAATGGTGTTTCTTTTACATTCTTGTGTATTTAATCATGAGTTTTACTAATTATTTTTACATTATTGTGTTATTGGATTAAGTAGTTCTATTCATTTTTTATAGTTCTATAAATTCAGGTGCTAACCAATTTGGTTATTTCCTAATTCCAAATAATGTTTGTGTTATTAAATTTTTAGTGAATTTTGTGGAAATTTTATTTGAAATGAATTTAATAGAAAATTTACCAAATAAATACATAATCAATTCTGTATATTTTTATGATTGAAGTTGAAGATTATTGTTTATTTTATTTATCTTTAAAACATATATGTTAAGATTATTGATAATTATAATATGAGAGATTTGAAAATATAATTTTCATTATATTTAAAAAGATATTATCATAATCATAATAATAGATTGAATAAATTATTATATTTCTCGATTGTGTTTATTCTTTGTTATGGAAATGTATCCTTTGATTTATTAGCTAAGATCAACAACCTTCCGAGGAACTTTTACTATATTGATTATTTTTAGAGATAGCAATTGGGTTCTCATGTCATGTCTCGTCCCGGACCGTTGCGTGTTCGTTTTCTAGCAGGATGCGGTGGACTTGTCCCGCGCGGGATGTTGTTTTGAAAAAACTCCCCAATCCCGTACCGCATTTTTTGTAGGCCTTCGTGGGCCGCCCCGCGGGACATGTGATAATACGCACAGCAGAACGATTCATGCCACTCCAAAACGCTTCAGATCATTCTATGACATAGTTCAAATCGTCGATTCAACTGAACATAATTCATCAATCATTGCTTTGTTTATTTTTTATTCAAAACAATAATTATAATTACTTGTATCACACCCAAAACATATTAACATACAAAGTAATAATAATTGCAGAAGATATTTTTCATTATCTTATAACTCATAAGTTAAAAACCAATGTTTTAGTTTTCTGAATCCAAAAATTAAATAAATTAAAACACCAAATCAAAAATGTCAATCTTCAAATTAAAAAAAAAAAAAGAGAAATTAAACCAAAACACTACTAAAGCTCTAATCGTCATCGCTGGAGCTGTAGTCGTCATCACCGGTGCTCTAATCATTAGCACCGAAGCTCGAATCATCATCATCGCCCGAGTGATACGTCCTGAGATTGGACATGATCACTCAATCGGGCTGAAGGGATATGAACTCGCCAAAAGGGAGAACTGGTGGATTGAACGGTGACACAAAGGGTTGCGGATGTCCCAATGATACTACCAGACTTCTATCGTTGCCGGATGTGACACATCGGTCCAACAAAAGAAGGATCGGAACTTGGAGATAACATCACCAAGAAACTAAGAAATTTTCTACAAAGAACAAAGAGAGATAAACTCACAAAAAGGGGAAAACAATCTGATTAATTTCGTGGCTCTTAATCCTTATTTATAGTACAATGTGGACGAAGGATACTAAGAGTTTTTGTGGAAAACTAGAAACTTAGAAAACACAAACAAATACTAAGACTTTTGATCAGAAATAAGTGTGTTTTTGAATGACCCTTGCCTGACCACGTATCTGACTTATTTTGTTGATATTTCTTGATGCAAATGGGCAGGAAACCATCAGCAAAGGTCTGGTCGAATTTGGTGTAAAACCGACCCAAATTGAATGTGTTATGAATTTTTCTTTGGGATGAAAAATGCTCATTTCGCCCAGAAACTAAAGTAGCTCCATCTTCAGTGTTGCTTAGCTCACTCAGTTCAAAAGTAGTGTCACTTAGCTCACTTAGCTCATCCAGCTCCAAAGTAGTGTCGGTCCACCTCACTTGAATGTGCACTTGTCTGAATTCGCGAGAATTGGAGATCATCTGATTTTTAAATGACATAACTCCCACATCTGAACTCCATTTGATCTGGTTTTTCTTCGAGAGCTCCATAATTGAGTTGAGCACACTCTCCAAGTGATTTCATGCGTAGAATCCTCGTGTTTTAGAAGATATGAGTCAAATAATGAACATATATCTTTACTGTTTCCTATGATTGAGCCATGTATGTCTATTTTTCCGGGTGCTCTACCCAAGGGCGCATCATTCCCTCCCTCTTGGAAAGGATTTGACCCCAAATCCAGTGTACTTGTATCAAAAGGAAATGATTCAGACAAAAAGAATTTAAAGATCATGTAAAATTTAGTGAAGGAAAATTTTGGAAAGAAACTTCTTTGGAGTTTTGAAATTATTTTCCTCAAGTATATGCTTCTCCAAATCTTAGGCTGATGAGCATGGTAAATGCTTTTATTTCTTTGAGACTGAACTTTTTTTTCCTGGACACTTAAAATACAAACTAAAATACCAGGATCTTATGTGCAAGACAAGTACTTGTTCAAATCAAAATACAACATTTCTTTCCCTATAACATGTAACACACGTTTCAGTCTCTCAAAATGCATATCAAAGTAATTATTACAGACCAGAATGATATCAAGGCATGTAACAATATTAATTATTTTCAAAATGTGCTTATCCTTCTCAAAATCAGAACACAAAAGAGTAAGTTCAGATTGAGAAACATTGATCAAAGGCTAAATATGTAGTTCATAGAATGTGTTGTAGACCAGAATGTTGTCAAGGCCGGAAATACCATAGAACATTTTCAAAACGTGCCTAACATGATCAGAATCATGACACAAAAGTTCAAGATCAGATTCAGAATAAGAATGGGCAGGTTTCAAAACAAAATCACAACAAAAATCGGTTACAGTTCTAAGTGATTTTGTTTTCGTCAACTTACCAACCATTAACTCTTTCCATGCACGTGAGAGAGAAAACAAATCATTAGTGATCAGTTCATGACTAGGAAAACTCAGATCAAAAAAATTATCCTTAAAACAAACAAAGGACTCACAAGGTTTTCGGAAACATAAATCTGGATGTTGCAAAACAAGCTCAAATAGTTTTATAAGGTGATCAAAACCTTTGTTATGTTTCAAAAACTGATCAAAACTCAAAACAAGACCAGAAGGAATGTTATTTCCATTTTGAAAATGTTTTTGATCAAGCGTTTATCAGGTTTAAGTTTCTTAAAAGAATGAATCATGTTATCAAAAATAGAATTTGAAATACAAAATTCTTTTACTTTTTCAAGACCAAAACGTTTTATGTCACTGGAACTGAATTTTACAAACAAATCAGACACAGAGTAGATGATACCAAGTTCCTTACAATGCTGTTGTGGATTATGAGACAAAAGGACAGGAATTGTTACGGGATCAAAGCAAAGATGATTCTCCATGTTGATGGAGATGATGCTTGGTGCTTTCTCATCAAAAGGTAGGACCAAGTTCGTCTTCTTCATCAAAGATGGGGCCTAGAACATCGTCCAAGGGTCTCTTAATGTCAAGACGTGGTCCTTGTTGTGGGTAGATGAATTGCTCTTTCTTAAAATCCTGTGAAATTAGAACAAGACTACTCGGATGCTCTGGTTCAAAACAGGTTAGTTCATTAGTATCTTCATCATCAAACAAAAAAATCAGTTTTTGGAGAAGGAAGATCACATTCATCCTCACAAATGATCAAACTTTCCATCAGCTCTTCATCATACTCATCAAAAATTGGTAAAGAATCTGAAAAATCTCTTAGATTTTCAAGGTTGTTTTCAGATTTACCTTTAAGTTTTTTATTGATAAATAATGATGGTTCAGCTATAGGTACACGTGTGGTGTGCTCTTCATGTGGCTCTTGCTGGCATCCTTGAGTGCTTTCACCACTCCCTCCACAAGATTGTCACAAAACTCTTGGACATCAAACTGAAGAAAACGTCTCCTTTGATCAGCTTCAACTCTGAATGTTATGAGCTTCTCTTTGCACCTACTGTTCGACATCTCCTGTGGTTTCCTTTGCCTTTCTTGCATAGTAACAAACTCATCAAAAGTATTCAACAAGTTATGAGATGAAGATTTAAAGACAGCTTGTTGTTCTAATTTCTCTTAGCTACTCTTCTTATGCAGTCCAAACATCTTAACCTGAAAATTCTCAACACAAAAGGTTAACAAATAAAAAACAATCCTCACACTCTCAAGTGTTTATCTCACCCACTCAAGTGTTTCTCTCAGATTTATAGTGTTCACACAAAGTTTTCTTCTCAATGTTCTAAGAGAACAAATCAAATAATCAAATGGTTTCTCCAAGCAAACAAGGAATGAAACACAAGATAGAAAGATAAGAAAATTGGTTTTGAAATTCGTATTAACCACTTCAAGGATGGATTTCTCCTCAGCCAGCAGGATTTCTCTTCCACCACCTAGCCAAATAAATCGAACTTTGTTTTTTTTTAATAGATATTTTTTCTTTTTTTTTTCTAGAAGAATGGCGATAGGTAAGGTAGTGTCCCGGATTTGAGATAGAAAGAAGAAGAAGAAGTGTTTAGAAAATGAAAGATGAGAAGATTGATAGATAGTACCGGTTGAGTGGCTTTGATACCACTTGATACGTCCTGAGATTGGACATGATCACTCGATCGGAATAAAGGCATATAAACACGCCAAAAGGGAGAGTTGGTGGATTGAACGGTGACACAAAGGGTTGCGGATGGCCCAATGATACTACCAGACTTCGATCATTACCGGATGTGATGCACCGGTCCAACAAAAGAAGGATCGAAACTTGGAGATAACCTCACCAAGAAACTAAGAAATGTTCTACAAAGAATAAAGAGAGATAAACTCATAAAAAGGGGAAAACAATCTGATTAATATTGTGGCTCTTAGGCCTTATTTATAGTACAATGTGGTTAAAGGATACTAAGAGTTTTTGTAGAAAACTAGAAACTTAGAAAACACAAACAAAGACTAAGACTTTTGACTAGAAATAAGTGTGTTTTTGAATGACCCTTTGCCTGACCACGTCTCTGACTTATTTTGTTGATATTTATTGATGCAAATGGGCAGGAGACCATCAGCAAATGCCTGGTCAAATTTGGTGTAAAACCGACCTAAACTGAATTTATTATGAATTTTTCTTGGGGATGAAAAAAATGCTCATTTCGCCCAGAAACTAAAGTAGCTCCATCTTCAGTGTTGCTTAGCACATTCAGTTCCAAAGTAGTGTCACTTAACTCACTTAACTCATCCAGCTCCAAAGTAGTGTCGGTCCAGCTCACTTGAATGTGAACATGTCTGAATTCGCGAGAACTGAAGATCATCTGATTTGTAAATGACATAACTCCACATATGAACTCCATTTGATCTGGTTTTTCTTCGAGGAGCTCCATAATTGAGTTGAGCACACTCTCCAATTGATTTCATGCGTAGAATCCTCGTGGTTTGGAAGATATGAGTTAAACAATGAACATGTATCTTTAATGTTTCCCATGATCGAGCCATGTATGTTTATTTTGCCGGGTGCTCTACCCAAGGGTGCATCACTGAGCTTCTTACGTTTTCTTAGGGGAAGTCACATGATTCGTCTTCTTCTCACTCATTCTCTCATTTTTTCAGATAAAAAAAGCAAAAAAAATGCGGGTCCTTGTAATCCCACGAAACCTGTTTCGGGTCCATCCTGCAAAATACCTAATCTTGCAAAGATCCATCCCGCGAGGCCCCTTAAATTTATGGGCCTAAAAAACTTCGTCTCAATACCGTTCCGTGACAATTCTTTACGGGCTAGACCCACAGTCCAGATCCATGATTACCATCTCTAGTTATTTTGTTATGATTAAGTTTTCCAAACCATTTCAAATTTGAGTAATAACATATTTGTTTTACTTACATGTCTACCTAAAATTATAATCTTTATAAACTCTTTAATAACTGATTAACAATTACTTTAACATTGAATTTTTATTAATCAATTTTTTCTCTAATGATTTTCTTTGTTTATTTGAAAAATAATTAAATTATAATATGATAAGTTATAAATACAAAATAGTAATGATTGAATATGATAATATATTATCTCCCTATTTTCCTTTTTTCTGCTCTCTCTCTACCATTTTCCACAGAAAAAAAGAAGAGATGAAATAAGAAATTTTTTTATCTTTTTTTTCTGATCTTAGATCATATTTTCATTTAGGGATGTCCAATATATATAATCTCCGACCGATCCAGACTAGTTTTAGTTTATGTTTATTCCCATTTGATTTATGGGTTTTGGTTCTCTTCGTTTAGCTATGCTCGGCTCCTTGTATTAAAATGTATCATTCTTCGTTGATAAAATTCAGACAAAATTTCCATGACTGTATGAAGTGAGTTTGCTTTAGTGAGGTCGTACAGAGTTAAATGAGTCGGATCTTTCTTACAAGAAGGTGTTCTCTGACAAGGTGACTACTTTCTTTTCACTGGTTTAATTAGCTAGTGATTTGAAGATAAATCCACTTAGATATACGGCGTTAAAACTTGAAAGGAAGGAGGAGTATGCGAACCGTTCAACCTAAACGAAGGAGGACATCGGTGGTTCTCGGACCGACATGTTGCCGGCAAAGACATTGGTTCTCTCATCCTGCATCAAGAAAAGTCGAAGCCACGTTTTGACACATGTTCCACATGTGTTCACCCTAATCTTTTGAATTTGGGGGTTTGGCTGGATTTAATTTATCAATCTTATTAAAACAAAAACATTATATTAGATCTAACTTTTCTTTTATAAATTTTTAAATTAAATATTTTTTACTTTATAATTAAATCTACAGTAATTTACTAATAGAGAAATTGGACCCTATAGCTGTAAAAAAAACCCAAATTAGCTAAGTAGCCAAAATTCCCATCTCTCTCTTCCAATTTCTCCCTATCTCTCTCTACTCTCTCTCTTAAAATCTAATTTCTTTTTTTTATGGCTATTTGGCAAATAACCCCTTACTAATATTAGTTTTTACACTATTATTCATATTTTTAAATAATATATTTATTTCTTTATACTACTATCAATTTTTCCAAACAACATTATAATTAATTTTATGACCAAACAACATAAAACTTAGCTCTTATTCTTTGTAATAATTTTAAAAAAATTCTTTCAAATTATTTAGATAAAATTCAATAATTGATAAAATAACAAAATATAGTTTTAAAGATTTAAATATTGTATATCGGTTGTTTATCGATTCAATCAGTTAGTTTTGGTGTTTAATTGAATTATAGGATCACTAGATTACCAGTTAAACTACAGGTTCAGAACAAATTTAAAACTCTGATTTAATTGCAAAAAATATTTTAAATACATAATCTTCTTTCAAATTAATAAATTATTTGTTAATTATTATCAAAAAAAATTTGCCAAAAGATATTTCTGTTTTTGCAAGTGGGGATTAAAATTTAATGATTTTTGTAATAGGATCTGGTTAAGACTTTGTTTTTTTTCTTTTTTTTTTCGTCGAAACTTTGCTTGTAATTTTGGCCTTTAAAATCAAGAGTATATGGTTGACAAAAGAAAATAATATGTTAATAATACTCATCTATTAATTAATTATTACATTTCTCCATTGGACCTCGTCAAAAAAATCCTCAATTTCCATTCTCTTTGATTCAAATCCCTACCCAAAAAATCCTCAAACACGATCCTGATCTTCCGAAGAATCAAGAAGCAATGGATAACAGTAGCAGCATCAATTCCACTGCCTCGAATCTGAGCACGGCTTCCTTCGAGAAGTTAGATCAGGCAGCGAGCTGGGTCAGCACAACCGTCATATCCGCCTTCTTCGCCTCCCTTGAGCGTTGCGCCTGCGTCAATCTATCTACCTCCGATGATGATGATGACGACGACAACGAGGAATCCCACAATCGTCCTCTTGCTCTCTCCGCCGCTCCTCAACCAGAAGACATCGTTTAGCCGGTCCAGCTGGGAGGCATTATATGTGCTCACACTTTTGATTCCATGCTTCTTTTTTTCTGTCATTTTCCTCCAAATGTCTATGTATAAACTGATTATGCTTTGCCTCTGAAAGGATTTGTGAAATTTATTTATTTATTATATGTGCTTAGTTTTGGATTTGGAATCTGAATTTTTGTTGGAGTACAATTGGTTTGTTTTCTGATTGTGGGGAATCTCATACGTGATCTTTTAACTAGCGTTTATGTTGCTTGTGTGTTGAAATTTTGATGTTGCTTGACACATAATCTGGTTTTATCTTTCTAGGTGATCTCGTTTTGAGTTTGTAAGATTTGTAGTAGTAGTAGCATGCTTGTAGATTTGTATGTACATTGTCTTGTGTGAGTACAAAGTTTTCATTTGTTTCTTAGCTTACTGTTTGGTGTATATATGAGGATTATTTCTGTTGTTACACTGGATCTGACTTTAACTTTAGATACTAAGAATGAAGTTTTATTTTCCAATTCGCGTTTTCTTATTGATTAAAGAAAAAGCATTGCTTTGTAGGTTGCTGCTTGGTTGTCCAAGGATGAGTTGCAATGAGATATACACTCATCGTTCCAGTTGCTAAAGCAAATGTTGCTATGTTGAATGCATAATTAATGACTCTGAGGACCACATAGGTTACCTTGCAGTTATTTCTCCTCTTCTTCCCCGCCTATGAAGTGTTGATCGAGTTGGCTTAGCTGTCCAGTTTAAGTAAAGCTATTCTTTTTTAGGGGAGGTGATGACCATCTGTCTTAGGGTTTTGAAACAAATAAAACAGACTCGGTGGTGTTGATATATTTTCGTGTTTCTCATTTTTCTTCTCATGTTTGTTAGTGGAGCTGTGAATTTTATTCAAAATCCGCGGGACAGCCCTGTTGAGCCGCTGCGGATCGGGTACGAGTCGAGTGATTGGAAAAATTTGAGTTGCGGGTGCTTGTTGAACTCTTTTAAGCGGGATTGGTGCGTGTCAGCCAAATTTGAGTCAGCGGATAACCGACAAACCGGAAAAAATAAATAAATAAAATTTAACACCTTTTTGAAAAATATCTAAAAATTATAAATATTTATATGATTTTAATTATGAATATAATATTTTTTTAAAATATATATGATAATTATTTTTAATATTATTAATATTATATGTTGGCAGGGTGAATGCGGGTATAAGATCAAAAATTAAAAAAAAAATATAATGATAAAATATAGAAATAATATATTAAATAATAGCCAATAAAATATGTGTAAAAGAATTCAAATAAAAAGATATTTGTTTTTGAAAATAATTTGTGCGTTTTTGTTGAATCTTCGTTGGTTGGAGAACCGAGATTTTGATAGAAGGAAATTACTGAGAGAAAACAGAGTTTTATTATTTTTTTAATATTAGTTACACAAAGAGAAAAAATAAAATATTGTGGGGCTCAGAAAAATAGGTATCAGAAAAAATAGGATAGTGAAGGATTTTTTTTTTTTTAAATCATATTTCTAAGGGATTTTTTGTTTAGACATTAAAATATAAATCGTCTCGATGGTTCATCCGAATAACTTTTGAAATTATATGCTTAATTTGAAAATGAAAAAAACCCAAAATAGCCCTAATCCAAGTTTCTATCCCCAAAATAGTACCCAAGGCACATCATCTCAAAAATAAGTTTCATTAATATACTCATTTACCATAATATCCCTCTGTTTTTTTGTCTAATTAATATCTTTAAAAAAAAAAGAAATTGAAGTCGAGTACTCGACGACTGGCTTCTCAAATCACGACGACGGCGTCAATCATCTCGTCATCTCCGGCGTCGTTCATCTCTCGCCGTTATCTTCTTACCGTCACTCATCACGTCTCTCTCCCTCAACTCTCCTGCTGCGCCGCCGTCTCTGTTTTGAAAAGGTATCTTCTCCGTTATTGACGATTTTCACATCTCCGATCTCTCGTCGTCATCATCTCACCGTCACTCATCACGTCTCTCTCCCTCTGCTCTCCTGCTTCGCCGCTGTCGCTGTTTCGAAAATGTATCTTCGATCATGGTTTTTTTTTTGATTGACATTTATCTTATATAGATTTCGAATTTCGTCGAATCATATGTATATGGTATATTTACTTTTCAATTTTCAGTTTGATGAAATTGATGCTATGATCCATTTTGATGGATTTTTATGATTTTGGTTTAAAGGTATTTGGTAACGATGATGAGATTTGCTTTTGACAAATTGTTTGTTTGTGTTTGTGTTTTTTGAGATTTACATTGAAAACCGAGATACAACTTCAACTTTATCATTGATACATTGACATTAGCAAATTTTTTTATCATATTGTTTGTGTTCTTGAGATTTTCTTTTCACATTTTGTTTGTTTGTGTTTGTGTTCTTGAGATTTTCTTCTGAGATATCTTTAGTAGGCTGGTGAATTTGTTTATAACATTGTTAATCTCTAGCTTGTGTTTGTGTTTTGTTCTTGTGCTTGTGGTTGTGAAACTTTGTAGTACTTTAAAAATTTCAGGAAGGATTTTTGTAGTTTCAGGATTGGTTTCCAGAAAAGCAAATTCGATGTTAAAACTCATGATGGATGATTGTGAAACTTTGTAGTGTTTATAAAATTTCAGGAAAGCTTTCCAGAATATTTGATAATATCATTCTTACGCCTGTAGATATCTTTTTGGTAGGCTTGTGATCTTCCTTATTACATTGTTAGTCTCATACTTGTGTTTCTGATGAGATGATTGTGAAACTTTGTAGTGTTTTTAAATTTTCAGGAAAGCTTTCCAGAATATTTGATAATAACAAATTTGAATCTTTTTTGCTTTGTGACTTGTTTGTTTTTCTTATGCATGTTGATATCTTTTTGGTAGGCTCGTGATCTTCCTTATTACATTGTTAGTCTCTTACTTGTGTTCTGATGAGATGATTGTGAAACTTTGTAGTGTTTTTAAATTTTCAGGAAAGCTTTCCAGAATATTTGATAATAACAAATTTGAATCTTTTTTTCTTTGTGACTTGTTTGTTTTGCTTACGCCTGTTGATATCTTTTTGGTAGGCTCGTGATCTTCCTTATTACATTGTTAGTCTCTTACTTGTGTTCTGGTTTTTGACAGATATCGAACTATGGCTGAAGTGTTTTGTGTCTGTGGGCAATGGACCTCGAAAGAGTCTATGCAGTGGGAGTTTACTGCTGATGCAAATATAAATGCATCCTTCATTTACATTAAAGAAGATGCCGAGTATGAAGAGTTGAAGAAGATTGTTTCTGAAGATTTTAATCTTAAAGAGGAAGAGATCAATTTGAGTTATGGTTTTTCATTGGATATGAAAACCATTGTTGAAGGCATCCCCCTATCTCTATAGGTAATTCTCGTCATCTGAGAACTTTCATCGGCAAGATTAGAGGTTTTAGTGGTACTTCTCGGTTGTGTGTTAAGGTTTGTATCATTTTTCAACCAAATATTTTTTTAGGATAGCTTTCCTAATCATGTATTAACCCTTCCAGAACAACTCGACTTTTTGCAGGTTAATACTGTTTCAGCTAGCTACAACACTCAAGCTTCTGATATATTTTCTTCTCATGTTCCATTGAATGCCACTCCAGTGTTTCGTTCTATTGTGCAGAGAGAAAAAGAGGTGCATCGTTTTCTATTCTTTTTGGTTTGTTCTTGTTTGTATGATTTCTTATAATGTTCAGGATAGCTTTCCTAATCATGTTTAAGCCTTCCAGAACAACTCGAATTTTTGCAGGTTAATACTGATTCAGCTAGCTACAACACTCAAGCTTCTGATATATTTGCTTCTCATGTTCCATTGAATGTCACTCCAGTGTTTCGTTCTACTGTGCAGAGAGAAAAAGAGGTGCATCGTTTTCTATTCTTTTTGGTTTGTTCTTGTTTGTATGATTTCTATTAATGTTCAGGATAGCTTTCCTAATCATGTATTAAGCCTACCAGAACAACTCGACTTTTTGCAGGTTAATACTGATTCAGCTACCTACAACAACTCGGCTTCTGATATATTTGCTTCTCATGTTCCATTGAATGCCACTCCAGTGTTTCGTTCTACTGTGCAGAGAGAAAAAGAGGTATTAATCCTTAGAGTGTTCAAGATACGTTCTATGATTTTTTTTTTACTTATACTTCTCAGGATAGGCTTCCTAATCAAGTACTAATCCTTCCAGAGCAACTTGAATTTTGCAGAGTCTTCTTTATGAAGGTGTTTCTACAGTTCCTCTGAATGCTCTTCCGGATTTTAATTCTGTCCATATTGGGCTTTCACCAACTATAAGAGGAGCTGGTGATATTAAGGTGAATAGCTATTTTAAGACCAAGGGAGTGTTAATGTTGAGGATGAAGAAATGGGCTCTAGAGTGGAAGTTTGAGTACAAGACTGTCTCTTCTAACAAGTCAAGAGTGGTATTGCAGTGTGTTGATGAAAATTGCACGTGGAAGATGCGTGCTACCAAGCTACCTCGTTCAGATATTTTCGTTGTTAAAAAGTATGTTCATGAGCATACATGCGATACAACACACAGGAAGGCAAACCACAGACAAGCATCTGCAAAATTGTTGGGTTCTTTAATATGCAGCAATTAAGGAGAAAAGAAGGAAGGTCTCAAACCGAAACAAATCATTGAACAGGTCAGGATTCAGCATGGCGTTCACATTAACTACAAACAAGCTTGGAGAGTGAAAGAAGAAGCTCAGTTTTTGCTTAGAGGGACTCCTGAAGACATTTATTACAATCTGTCGAGGTTGTTGTACAAAGTCTCAGAGACAAACCCTGGATCCTTAACTTATCAGCATGTGGATGGTGCTGGAATTTCTTGTATGCATTTATGGCTTTTAGTCCATCGATAAGGGGATTCTCATTGATGAGGAAAGTTATTGCAGTAGATGGTACATTTCTGAAGTGTAAATTCAATGGGACTTTACTGGCAGCTTGTGCTCAAGATGGGGATTATCATCTATATCCTCTCGCTTTTGCAGTGGTTGACGCAGAAAACGCCACCTCTTGGAAATGGTTCTTTACTGATTTGAGGCAGATGATCCCTGACGCTTCAGATCTTGTTTTTGTATCAGACAGGGCTAACTCCATTGCTTCAGCACTGGAGGATATGTATCCCTTAGCTCACCATGGAATCTGCTCCGCAACATCACTCCTTCATATTCGAAGGCTGGGTTGCTACCTCTGGTGGAAAGAATTGCTGATGCCTACACTTGTCACGAGTTCTGGTCAATCTTCAGGGACATAAAGGATAAATGTCCTGAATTGGCTAAGTATCTGGAAGATTCGGATTTGAGGAAGTGGGCACGATGCTTTGCGCCTGCGAACATGTACAATATCATGACTACCAACATTGCAGAGTCTCTCAATTCTATGTTGAGACTGCCTCGTGAGTTGCCACTGATTTCGCTCCTTGAAACGATTAGATTGACTCACACCACTTGGTTTTTTGAGCGACGTGAAGCGGCTTCGAAACATAAGCACCTGGTTACTCCAAAAGTAGTGCAGAAAATGGTATCCAGGTTGGGTGCTGCATTGTTGTTGAATGTGTATCAAGTTGATCAAACCAAGTTTGAGGTTAAGGATGAGACTATGAAGTATGTTGTTGATTTGGAGAAGCGGCATTGCACTTGTAATGTTTTCGACATCGACAAGATACCCTGCATTCACGCAATAGCAGCTGCTAAGTATTGTAAGAGAGATGAAAACCGTTTCGTCGATGTTTCTAACCTGACTGAAACGTGGGCTAAAGCTTATGCCGAAAGCATACACCCTGGTGGAGAGTTGTCAACGTCCATCTATCCATGGAATATTGATGAACTATCTTGCCCACCTCCAGCAACCAAAAAGAAAAGTGGACGTCCTCCTACAAAGAGAATCAGATCCGTTGGCGAGTATAGGGTTCCATGATCTAAATCTCAATCCCACAAGTGCAGCAGATGTGGCATAGGAGGGCACAACAAGAGCACATGCCAGAGGTCTATAGGATGAAATTCCCTATTCATCTTTGCTCTATTCTTTATCATTTTCATGTTTTTACATTTTAATTGATTATTTTCTGGATGTTGGTTATTTGGTTGTTACGTTACATGGACCAGAACATATATATATATTTACCTTTTGGAACCCTATCCTGAATAAGTATGATGTCTTCCAAGTTTTGTAATATACAACCTAGTTTTTAAAATTTAAACTTTCCTACAAATAGGAACACGTTTTAAGTTCAATTATTTCTGGAAACCCATACAAAATACTTGAAATGCCTTCTTACATTTTTTAGGACACAAGATTGACTTAAACTCTAATATGCGTTGTCATTTAACAGATAATTCTCCTCGGCTTAGCGGCCAAACTTACACATTCTCACACTCTCTCAATCTATGTTCGAACCTTGGTTGGTTCAAAAAAAAAATTTATTTTTTCTCTAAACATCACAATTTGTAACAACTTACCGTATTAAATATCATCTCCCTTAACCTAATTTTTTTTTTGTAAACTTTTCATACAAATTGGAACACATTCTTTTCAAGTCAAAATTGTCTGGAAACCTGTCCAGAAAACTTCAAATGCCTTCCTAATAGATACAAAAAGAGTTAAAGCAAATTATATGTCAACACTTAATAGATGATTCACCTCGGCCTAGCGGCTAAACTTACACACTCTCACACTCTCTCACTCTCTCACTCTGGTTGTATCTAAACATCACAATTTGATACAACTAGAAGAAGTTAAAGCTAATTATGTGTTAACACTTAACAGATGATTCTCCTTGGCCTAGTGGCTTAACTTACATACTCTCACACTCTCTCACTTTGGGTTCGAACCTAGGTTGGCTCCAAAAATTTTTTTTTAAAATTTTTTCTCTAAACATCACAATTTGAAACAACTTACCTTATTAAATCACATTCCTTAGTCCTTAACCTAATTTAATTTTTTAAGTTTAAACTTTTCATACAAATTGGAACACATTCTTTTAAGTTCAAAATTGTCTGGAAACTCATCCAGAATACTTGAAATGCCTTCCTAATAGATACAACAAGACGAATTTAAAGAAAATTATGTGTTAACTCTTAACAGATGATTCCCCTTGGCCTAAAAGCTAAACTTACATACTCTCACACTCTCTCACCCTGGGTTCAAGCCTTTGTTGGTTCCAAAAAAAAATATTTTTTTTTCTAAGCATCACAAATTGATACAACAAGAAGGAGTTAAAGCTAATTATGTGTTAACACTTAACAGATGATTCTCCTTGACCTAGCGGCTAAACTTACACACTCTCTCACTCTGGGTTCGAAGCTTGGTTAGCTCCAAAAAATAACTTACTTTTTTCTCTAAACATCACAATTTGAAACAACTTACCTTATTAAATCCCATTCCTTAGCCCTTAACCTAATTTAATTTTTTAATTTTAAACTTTTCATATAAATTGGAACACATTCTTTTAAGTTCAAAACTAGATTTTGACCCGCGATTGAGAAGCGCAGGTTTTATTTTGGTTGTAACAAAATGTATCAAATGATTCTATTTTTATTATAAGATAGTTTTATATGTGAAATTTGATGTATATTTAACGTTTTAGTAGGATATTTTCATTGAGCTTTGCATAACCGAGTCAGTTTGTGGTTGAACAGAGAATCAAAAAAATAAGTATTGTGAGAGTATGAAAAATTAAAACACATATTACATTTTGACTCGCGCTTGGATTAAATAGTTTATTAAAATCATTACATTTAGGATTTTTGAACAATAAAAGTAATATTCAATTTTTACCCACGCTTCTTATATAGTTTATTTATGTTAGTTAAAATAATTACATCTATGATTTTTGAACAATAAAAATAATATTCAATTTTAACCCGCACATCTTATATAGTTTATATATGTTAGTTAAAATAATTACATCTATGATTTTTGAACAATAAAAATAATATTCAATTTTGACCCGCGCTTAAGAAGGGCGGGTATTTTTTTGTTGACCATAAAATAAAATATTAAATTAATTTATGAGAGTCAAAGGTAAATCAAAAATAATTTTTTTATGAGAGTCAAAGATAACTCCAAGTATATAAGGAAGAATTTAGATATTGCAAGATTCTGGAGTAACAAATGAGATTTGTTACTCCAAGTATCTCATTTTCTGTTTTAATATGCAGCAAATATAGTATAAATCGATTTTCATTTATTATATCATAGTATATTGATCTGTTTTATACAACACTATGTATTTTTCATATAAATAAATCAGTGAATAAATCGTCAAGAAAAAAAATATTATTTAAAATGAAAATTATTGGTTGAAAATAAAACGCGATTTTGATTTAACCAGGATTAACGCTCGAGAATCATCATAACGCGATTGTCAAAACATAACTAAAAACATTATTTCTAAACAACATAATCCTAAAACGGATCGATGGAGAATCATCATTACCTCTGCGATTTTGATTCAGCCAGGGTTAATGCTCGAGAATCATCATTACCTCTGTGATTATAAATAAGTTATATAATTTAGTCTATAATATTATAAAGTGAAAACATTTTTGTTGAAGAAGATAAATACCGTTGTTTAAATTCATCTATCTCTGGTATTTCAGGATTAACAGTCTCGAGGAATGTATGTCTTGTTACACGAGGCATGGATCTTATTTTCATATATAAACATAAAACATTATCATTTAGGTTAATATTTAACGAAATGAAGATATCTAAATCAAAAATCTATACAAAACGATAAATTTACATTTGCATCACAAAGGATTAGTTTCATGGACTCCCTTAGTCTTTCATGAAATGTCTTCACGTATGAACGATTTTGAATTGAATGCGACAGCAGTCTTCTTCGGTTTTATATCACTCAAGAAAGACAACTGCAAATTATTCGCCATTTTTGTATTAGGTTTTCGAAGAGATGATAAATATAATGGTTAAGAGAGGCTATATTTATAATAAGTAGGGACGATATACAATCAGGTTACGCGAATGTATGGGAGAATATTTCATACGATTTTTTAAAATATCCCTTTTGAGGAATAAGGAATATTTCTTGAAGATTTTGAATTAATTAGGAAGTTAAAAGTTTAACAGTTAATGGTAATCCAACTACGGTAAGTTACCGAAATTTATGGAATCTACGATATTGATTGTGGTTAATCTATAACTTGTAGGTAAAGCAATTTCTTTATTTTATTAAGAAGATAATTATAGAAAACCGTATTTGCAATATTTTCTTAACAAAACGTATCTCGTCCATTAAATGTCAACATGAGAGTGATGATATATCTTTTTTTGGTTGATATCACTATATGTCGTCTAACTATGGTATATAAATACATGTAAATTTAGTGAGACATGAAAACATATTTCATATATGAAGAAAAACATGAAATGAAGGTATATAACACAATATAAATGAAATGAAAGTTTATAAAGTCCATGTATGATGCATATACAAAAAAATGTTAACCAAAAAAGTATAATGTTGGAAATTTATAGATTGAAATCGTGTAATATAAGGTCTATAACACTATATAAATGAAATGAAGGTTTATATAGTCCATCTATGATGCATATACCAAAAAATGTCAACCAAAAAAGTATAGTGTTGGAAATATATAGATTGAAATCATGTAATATAAGGTCTATAACACAATATAATTGTACGAAATATAGTATGGTATATAAATACAGGTAAATTTAGTGAGACATGAAAACATATTTCATATATGAAGATAAATCATGAAATGAAGATCTATAACACAATATAAATGAAATGAAGGTTTATAAAGTCCATGTATGATGCATATACCAAAAAATGTCAACCAAAAAAGTATAATGTTGAAAATATATAGATTGAAATCGTGTAATATAAGGTGTATAACACAATATAAATGTATGAAATATAGTTATGGTTATAAAATATATATATGATTTGTATACCAAAAAAAAGTCAACTATAAAAGTATAATGCCGAAAATCTATATATTGAAATCATGTAATATAAGGTGTATAATATAATATAAATGTATGAAATATATTATGAAATGTGGTTATAAAGTCCATATATGATGCATATACCAAATCGTGTAGTATAATGTTGGAAATCAATAAATGTATGAAATATAGTATGAAATATGGTTAGAGTAATTAATGGGAAGAGAGAAAAATATATAATGGGAAAAGAGAGAATAATTAATGGTTAGAGTAATTAATGGAAAGAGAGAGAATAATTCGGATATATGCAATATGTGATATGATTTGTAACAAATTAACTAGATTTTGACCCGCGCAACCGCGCGGGTGTTTGTTTTCGTTTATAGTTAATTATATAAACATTTTGTTTTCACTTGTAAATTGATATATATTATAGTAATCCCATATCTACGATATGTATAGTAAATGTTTTTCAAACATAATAATATTATATAATACGTGTTTTAATCAAATGGATTGTTTCAATTTTTCTATATTATACAGTGTTTGTTTCTTCTTCTATATTTTATTGTTTGTTATATTAGTATTTCATTTTTAGATAAAGTAACATAAATAGAGCTTGATTAAATATTAGTATACTTTAATTTGCAAAGATAATATAAACTTTGAAGAATTTTTTGCTAAAAACTAAACTTATAGTTACATAAATTAATATTATAAACAATTTTATTAAAAAAAGAATTTTTAAACAATTTAATTTTTTAAACAATATAATTTTAAAAATTTACATCGAAATAAATTTATCTAGTATATATTGTGTAAATTTTGTTAGAGTATATAAATATTCCATATTACGAATCTGTAATTTTGTTAATATATTGTGGATGTATTTAACTATTATTGACATATTTCCTTATAAATAATAGAAAATTCCTAAACTTATATCTATTGACATATTTTGCGTGACTAAGTTGGAAGGTGTGGGATAATTTACCCAAACCAAATTGTTAAGCGTATATTTGTTATTATAAATATGATTTTTCATAAGATATAATAATGATAAGATTATTTGAGAGTTAATGTAACATGATTTTCTAGTAATAGTCCATTTTAAAAAAAAATCACACATGAAATCAAGTCATGACTTCTATTTTAATATATAAGATATATATATACAGATGTAAGACGAAAAAAATTACCAAAATGCCAGTATGAAGGGTACACACAATTTCTATCAGTCGATTTTTCAAGGGTGCCTTCACTTTTAATAGAATAGATTGTCTAGAAACCCATCCAGAATACTTGAAATGCCTTCCTAATAGATACAACAAGGAGTTAAAGCAAATTATGTGTTAACTCTTAACAGATGATTCTTCTTGGCCTAGTGGCTAAACTTACACACTCTCACACTCTCTCATTCCGGGTTCGAACCTTGGTTTGTTCGGAAAAAAAAAATATTTTTTTTCTGTAAACATAACAATTTGAAATGACAAGGAGTTAAAGCTAATTATGTGTTTACACGTAACAAATGTTCTTTATGGCCTAGCGGCTAAACATACACACTCTCTCACTCTGGTTCGAACTGGTTCAAATTTTTTTTTTCTGGAAACCAATCCAGAAAACTTGAAATACCTTCCTAATATTTTAACAGAAAAACGAATGTTGTTGCTTTGGTTTGGTTTAAGTGAAATATATAGAGAGATAGATGAGTTTGCAGAGAGTACGAGCCCCGTGAAAGCAATGTACAAGTTTCAAAAATACAAATTATGCAAGAGTAAAAGCCACATAATGCAAGACTACAAAACACAATAGTACAAACAACAAGAGTCCATGAATACAAGGCAAGACAATGCAATGGGAACAAGAGTCCGTGAACATCAACAAGACAACACTCTTACTTCCTTCTCTTCCTCATGTTACCAACATGTGGCTTAGAGGATTTGCCTTCTTCTAACTTAATTGCCGTTTTCAACAACTTGAATTTCTCCTCTCTCCGCTTCCTCTCTTCCACATGCGCCCTTTGAAGCATCAACTTGAACACATGTTCAATGTCATCTTCCGATTCCTCCACTCTAATCAAGTAGCCCATGTTGTTCATGAATTCTATTTCTGATAACTCCACCAAGTCTTCTTCTTCTTCATCTAATATGACCACAATATCTTCTTCTTCTTCTAGTGCATCTTCTCCTGTGATATCCTCAATATCATCATCTTCTCCTGTGATATCCTCAAAATCTGCTGGGAGAGGTGGGATGACACCCCTTGCTGAGAGACCACAGACAATCGGTTTCCTTTGTGCCATTTCTGTATGTATGGGACTTTGAACTCTGAAAAGCAAAAAGATAAAAAGAGAAAGAAACGCATTAGAACATTCTTAAGAGATTACATTGTTAACATATCTTTAATCAATTAACTTCAATTCTAGCTATCCATCAAGTCTATTTATCACACAACCATATTCACCAAAACCAACACATTAATTACAGTGGATTTGTTTACAAACCACAACCCTAAATCGTTAATCAATCTAACCACACCTTTTTTTTTTGCAGTGACCTCTAAACCAATACAAACTACACCCTAAATCCAACAAAAAGACATGATCAAAAGTACCGTAGGAGCTGTCGCCGACAAGAGCCACCGCAGTAGACGACGAATCGCCTTTCGTCGAAGAGAACTTTCGAGAGAGAGGTAGAAAGAGAGAGAGATGATCTGATTTGGGCTTTGTCTATTCTTTTATTTGTTTTTTATTCTGATTTGGGCTAAGAGCTGGGATTAAAACCCATCGTTGCACATGATCAATTCATTTTGTAAAGTTTGAACTTTTTCTACAAATTGAAACATTTTTTATGTCTGGAAACCCATCCAGAATACTTGAAATGCTTTCCTACATTTTAAATTTTGTTATAAAATGAAAGTATCTGAAACTACACATAATTTTAACAAAGGTGTCTTGTGATAAGCCAAGGATTTTATATCTCAAAATGACAAATATAAAGCAATTATCTTCCTGATCCCTTGAAAAATTATTAAAATGATCTTATTCAATTTAAAAAGATAAAGCATAAAACATAGTAGGTTTTCAAAGTCTTAGAACATAAGAGAGAAGTTATTAATCATCCAACATCCAAGTTTCGCCAAGCTTTTGCCAGTCAGGTACTTCAACCTTGACATCAAGCAAGTTTCCTTCTGCTTTCATGTACTTTGCTTTAAGTTTTTTCAACTCAGCGGCAAAGTCAAAGTTTTCAGCCTCCATAATGGCTTCAAGCAAATCAATCCGAGCAGAAATAGATTTTACTCTGCTTGAAGCTTCATACCATTCGGTTTCAGTTTGCCTTTGTTTCTTAACCAAGCCGAGAATCGATCTGTAATGCATTGTGGTTTCCTCTTTGCCTTTGTTGAAACCTTCACTAGCATTTGATCCATAGACCTCCTCCAAAGGACGCTTCATCATCCTTTTTGATTCTTCCATTTACACTTGATACTAAATGAAAAATTGAAAACATGATGTTAGTACATTATATAAATAGAGAAACAAACTAATTTGTATCCGAGATTAGGGTTTTGTCTAAATAGAACAAAAAAAACAGGATTTTTATCTCTACTTGAGATTGAAAAATACGTGTTTTTGTATAAAAAAGATGAAAATAAGAAAAAATTAACTTGTTTGAATTCGAGAATTGGAAAGAATAAAAGAAGAACAATTGAAAAAGGAACAACTCTACTACACTTACTGAGATTTGAGATTGCAAAATTATAAGAGAAGAAGAGATGGAAAAATAACGAAGATCTAGTATCCTATTTATAGATAAAATGATCTATTGGAGACCTTTCACATACATTGCTTCGGAAAACAACGTTTCGGAAACAACGCTTTGGAAACAAACTCTTCGAAAACAGAATGTGTCATTAATTACACATAAGTCCAAAACCTAACACATAATTAAAAAAAAAAAAATTGAACCAACAAGGGTTCGAACTAGGGTTTCAGTTTCGTAAGAGATGAGGTCTAGCCATTAGGCTAAGGAGAATCATCTGGTTGAATCTAAAACATAAATATATTTTAACCATAAAGTTTGTATTTTCAACGTTTTGGTAAGCATTTTGGTATTTCAGGATGGGTTTCCAGGATTTTTTTATTATTATTGTGCTTCTTTTCTTAAACTAGATCCAAAACTAATGATTTTAAAAATAAAACAGATGTTTGATTCCCTTAGGAATCGAACCAGGGTCGAGGAACATATTTCAGTTTCGTAAGAGAGGAGGTTTAGCTGTTAGGCTGAGGAGAATCATCTGGTTGAATCTAAAACATAAATATATTTAACCATAACGTTTTGTATTATCAACTTTGATAAGTTTTTTGGTATTTCAGGATGGGTTTCCAGGATTATAGATTATTATTGTCCTTCTTTCGTAAACAAGATCGAAAAATAATGATTTAAAATTTAAAAGAAAAGTTTGATTCCTAAGGGAATCGAACCCGGGCCGAGACAAGTATTGCAGTTTCGTAAGAGATGAGGTTTAGCCGTTAGGCTGAGGAGAATCATCTGTTTGAATCTAAAACATAAATATATTTACCCATAATGTTTTGTATTATCAACTTTGGTAAGCATTTTGGTATTTCAGGATGGGTTTCCAGAAAAGCCACAGTTCTTTCCAAAAATTTTGATCTCATTTCATTTAAGAAAGATACACATTTGTATTCAATTTTTTTTTGAGAACCTATTAGTTGAAGTGATCATTCATTACAAACCTATACTTGTCCAAGTAAAATAAAACTTCTTCAATAACAATCGAAATGATAAAAACGTTATAGTGATCATTCATTACAAACTTCTACTTGTCCAATAACATAAACGTTGTAGTAACATAAAAGTTCAAAAACATAATAAAAAACATAACAAGTGTGACATTCTTCAGTGCCTGTTACCTTCCTGGAAATATTTATCCATAAACTGGTCGAAGATATCACAACATAGCTTGCTTCGTAAGTCCATCACAGTATCATCATTTATGTTGGCCATGCTCTTCAATCCTAATGACTTGCACTCCAGCATCTTCAACACAAAAAGACCACAGTTGAAACTCTGTCTTTAGAAGCCCTTCCACCTTCTTAATTTCAAATGGATCTATATCCTTGAAATTAACCTCTTCACCAAGAATTTTCATCTTGATAGCCCTAATCAACACTGTCATAAATACTGAAAATTATAAACCTGATTTTTCTATATTAAATTTCAAGGATATAGAAAAATCACAAAGAGGTTTTACCTGCCAGTTTTTGGATTTGAATAAGGCCATCTTCGATGTTTGATTTTGGAAGGCCACAGTGGAAGAGTGTGATGGTGTTGTCCATCAAGTGTATCTCCACCCCAATAAAGTGAGAGCTCTTTCTATCACGAACAACACCATATATACCGTCAACATCTTCCATCCATTTCTTGTTTGGATATGCTAAATCTTTCACAACATCGCCTACCAGACGCTCTAATAACTTTATTGTTCCCTTACGTGGCTTCTCTAGAGAATCATAATTGTACCCAATCATCTCTAAGAATTGGACTGATATAAAGCGTGTTGTTGGAAGATTCTGCTTCCGGAACCAAGCACCTTGCTCAACCCTCTTACAATTTAGCATTTCAAATGCCGTATCTATGTGCTACCAATGTAATAATATAGTTAGAAACTTAATAGAGAATTTGCAATAACATGCACATCTAGTATAGCTCAACTCAACTTCTTCCTAACCACATGACAAAATCAAATATCCACAAGCATTATTTTACCATTGAATAAGAAATAAAACAGTGTTTCTAAATACAAAACTCAATCACGACTTTTTATAATATCTTATTCTCTTCCTAATCACATTGCATCATCCTAAATCACATTATCATTTATTACCTATCAGTAAATACAAAAAAAACGACCAGAGTGTTGATTACCTCTTCTTTGAGACTGTTCTCTGCATCGTTTATGTATTGAAAGAATTCTTTCTTTTTTTTTGTTTTCCATTGATATAAAACAGCCTGTAGTTGATAAAATTTAGTAGTATCAATCGAAACTCTTAGAAAATAAATTAGGAATATTTATCTAGTGACAGAAACTTGCTTACACACTATGTATTCCCCATAGGCTCATCCAGTGTGAAAGCCTTGTAAACCGAGAAAATTCAGGTGTCAAAAATGGATCAATTGGGAGGATAACCTCAGGTGTTACAGGCATAGGAGGGTTTCTAGGTTGTATTGGCCTCTTCTCTTCTCGCTGTAGAAAAGGAAGATTATCTACTGACTGACCAGTTGTTTTCCTCTTCTTACCAACAGCAGGCTTCCCCTTTAGTTAAAAACAAATAAAAATTATATAATCTTGGAAAGACAAAATTCAGGAATCCTCTTTTATTTTTTATAATTGAAATCCTTCCTAATATGAAGTATAAATATTTTTATACCTTTTTTGCACTGTCCTCTTTACTTGGTTTCACACTGTTAGCCTCTTGTACTTCCATCCGAGAAACAAAACCAAATTATCAAACTATTGACCTGAAATTCAATTCAAGTAGATCTCATTTATTTGTCTTACCTCTTTTGCGATTTTCCCAACACCATCTTCTGATGGACCATCTGATCTATTTTTCTTACAAACAACATCCTTCGCCTTCCCATTTTTTGAGTGACAAAAATTCAGGTACATCTTTATTCATGAAAGCTCTCCTAATATGATGTACAAATATTTCATACCTTATTAACACAATGTCCTTTACTTGCCTTCGCACTCTGCGTATGCTCTTCTTCCATCTGAGAAACAAAACCGAAATATCAAATGGTTGACATGATTTTTTCAATTCAAGTTATCTAAGGCATTTTTCAGTAGAATTTTCCAAAGCAACTAAATACACGTCATTTAACATAATGGCTCTAACATCTCCACTGCACCAGGCACCATTGAAGTACGCCTCCACGTCATCCAGTAGCTTAAAACTTTTTGTCTCTCCAGTTTTTTCATGTTGTGGTTGAGGACGTATTCTGTCAATGGGTACACACCTTCCTGAACTTTCCTTTTCCTCTTCTTTTCTTCCAGAGATGGTGCGAAGTACTCAACTTTCACCATCTCAACCCCATCAACCAAATATGTTGTCAATACATTTGCTGGGTACCATTTGTAACAAGTATTATCATCTTTTGATGCAATCTCCACATTTCCACCGATCACAAAGGTAGTTTGAACTCTGCTTTCTAGATCATGTGATGGTTTAGAGTCAAGGATATTCAGTTATTTTTGATATTTGCTGTTTTCTTATTAAAGTTTTTGAATTTTGAATAATACCTTCTTTGCTCACTTAAAAGATTTCTGCGAGTTCGAGTATGGGGCTGCGTGTCCGAAATGTTTGGTGAAATGATCTCATTCATAGTCTTTCGAGTATCCTGAAGTACAACCAAAAACATAATTATACAAATATCAACAGTTTTATTCCAACAATATATTCAACTTCAATTATCAAATTTACACTTGCCTCATTGTTAGGTGTTTCATCTCCCTGATTTGGATTGATTTCACCTTGTCTGGAGGTCGTTTCTCGCAATGGAGATGTGTGCATCTGTGCAGGTATAACAAAATAATCAGAAAGGCAATCCTAAATATGTGTAACATCTTCCTAAATTACAACAAAAAAACAAATAATTTTTTATGTGATGGTTTAGATTCAATGATATCCAGTCATTTTGATATTTATATTAGACTTGCCTCATTGTTAGGTGTTCCATATGCTTCATCTGGATTGGCTTCACCTTGTAGATTTGTGTCCGTCTCATGCAATGGAGGTGTTGGCATTTGTGCATGTATAAGAAAAAAAAAATCAGGAAGGCAATCCTAAATATGTATATCATCTTCCTAAATTTCAAAAAAAAAAAACAAATAATTTTTTCTGTGATAGTTTAGATACAATGATATCCAGTCATTTTGATATTTATACTAGACTTACCTCATTCTTATGTGTTCGATATGCTTCATCTAGATTGTCTTCACCTTGTAGATTTGAGTATGTCTCATGCAATGGAGATGTTGGCATTTGTGCAAGTACAAGAAAAAAATCAGGAAGGCAATCCTAAATATGTATATCATCTTCCTAAATTTAAAAAAAAAAAAAACTAAATCAAGGACGAGATAAACATTCAAATTTAAATTCCAAAACAAAAGTTACCTCATTGTTTGGAGTTTCATAGAAAACTCCTTTTAGTTTCTCTACTTCTTTCACACGAACTTTAATCTCCTTGGTGTCTTTTTCAATCAAACACAAACGAGCATTAGGTTCCTGAAATTATCTAACACCATCTTGTTGATCCTCTTGATCTTTGATTCCAAAGACTCATCTTGATACGAAGAATAAGCTTGACCCATCCCTCCATGTCCAAACATTAAAGATGCTCTTCTAATTTCTTCATTAGCAACGTGTAGATCAACTGACATGTTTTCCCAATCACTAATTTTAAATTTATAACCTCTTTTGGCTAAATCGGCCATGCCATCCAGATTTTTATCAACTTTGTCTTTTATCCAAACATCAGCTTCTTGATCATGAGGTATAGGAGGAAGTATGCAGACGACTTTGAGCTGAAATCATACAAGTAATTATGTTTTAAAATGGAGAAGTTTAAGACAAAACAGGAACATAAACAAAACAATGTAAAAAAAACTTACATGTTCGACATTTTCAAACTGTAGAACATCTATCAGCTGTGGTGTTTTTAAAATCAAAGTACTTCTCACACAAAAAGATTGGTGTTGACGGTTGAACATCCAAAACATGAACCACTGTACTGAATTGATACTGTAGCAAAGAAACTGACTCAAGTATCCATAGATGAAAAGCCATAGGGAACCCTAGCAAATCATAACTTTTTTCGTCCAGCCTTTGGTCAACTGCTCTATTAAGCGAACCCAACAACAATTTATAAGCTTTTCTCCCCCATGGGTATGTCATCAAGACATCAATGTCCTGTGCTATCTTCACATAATCCAGAGTAAAAGACGTGTCACTGTTGACTAAGCTTTTCTATAGTAAAATTCCTTCAATCAGGAGCAGCATTCCAAGGCTAAATCGCTCATCAAAAGCATCACTTCTTGTGGTTCGGAGCTGCTTCTCCACATCATTTACCGTATGAGTACGCTCTTTTAGGAACTCCCATTTATATCTCAGTGTTTCCCCTTGTGGTACTACTTCTTCACCCTTACATTTCAACCCAGTCACCATGTGAAATTCTCTAATAGAGAATCTCATGGGCTGCCCACCAAAATGAAACCATGCTTCGTTTTTCTTCACTGTCTTGATCCCTTTGGTTAGAACAGCGTGCACTATCTTAGCTGATAATTTCAAAGACCTCTCCCCAAACTTGATCACGGGTCCCAAAAACGTCCCTTTTATTCTGTTGAACTCATCATCATTCTTGAGAATATCCTTAACAGTTTTGATACAAGCAATGATCGAATGCTGGCTTATCGATATTCTCTGCTTTGGCTCTGATCCAATCGGATATCTCAGCTCCGGAAGTGCTAGTCTTGATGGTAATTTATCTCCCATCCTGTGTAAACAAGAAAAAATTTTATTTTCAAAATTTTTAGGAAGGCTTTCCTGAAACAATACAAATCTTTCCTGAAGTGAGAGAAAGAAACACACATATACTTTACACCCAACTGGTTTGTTTCAATCCTATGCATTATTAATGCAACTCTATCAATACCTAAGACCCATATTCATAAACTGAAAACACACAAAACCTTCTCGGAACGAGCAAGCATATTCACAAGTAAGCAGCAGTGATCAATCACTCACAAAGAAAACACACAAAAGCTATAATCTGCGACATACCTCAAAGAGATAGAGCTCCGGAGATGGGTTTCCGTCAGAAAAGAGAGAGAGCTCGCGTCGGAGATCGAGAGAGAGAAAGCTATCTGGAGATTGGTTTCCGTCAAAGATCGAAAGAGATATTGATAGAGATCGAGATCGAGAGAAATGGAGAGGTGTAGACGTCAATAGAGATTTGAGAGGCGGTGACCTCGATAGAATTTCGAGAGGAGGAGACGAGAGATCCGGAGATGTCGAGAGGCGGAGACTGTGAGAGTTGTGATTTTGGGCCAAACGATGTAAAACGCTTACATTAATACTAAATGAATTGGATCTAAGTATGTTTATTCGACTCTCACTAACAGATGATTCACCTCGACCTAGCGGCTAAACTTACACACTCTCACACTCTCTCACTCTGGGTTTGAACCTCGGTTGGTTCAAAAAAAAAAAATTTTATTTTTTTGTTTAAACATCACAATTTGAAACTAATCCTTAGCCCCTTAACCTCATTTAATTTTTTAAAGTTTAAACTTTTCATACAAATTGGATTTCTTTAAGTTCATAATTGTCTAGAAAGCTGTCCAGAAAACTTCAGATGTCTTCCTAATAGATACAAAAGAAGGAGTTTAAGCAAATTATATGTCAACACTTATCAGATGATTCACCTCGGTCTAGCGGCTAAACTTACACACTCTCACACTCTCTCACTCTGGGTTCGAACCTCGGTTGGTTCAAAAAAAAGAAAAAAAATTATTTTTTTCTCTAAACATCACAATTTGATACAACAAGAAGGAGTTAAAGCAAATTACGTGTCAACACTTAACAGATGATTCACCTCGGCCTAGCGGCTAAACTTACACACTCTCTCACTCTGGGTTCGAACCTGGTTGGTTTAAAAAAAATAAAAATAAAAATTTCTCTAAACATCACAACTAAACTTATTAAATCTCATTCCTTATCCCTTAATCTCATTTCATGCAAATTGGAACACATTCATTAAGTTTAATAATTTCTGGAAACCTGTCCAGAAAACTTGAAATGCCTTCCTAACTTTTTCATGTGGAACTGATGTATGAAGCAAAACATGCACTAACAATAACAATCCACAAAAAAAAACTTCAATAACATAACCAAATCAACAATCAATACCATCCGCAAAAAAAACTTCAATAACATAACCAAATCAACATTCATGATATTTTGAAAAATAGACTTGTTTAAAATCTCACAAGACAAGCTTCTCCTTAGTTCCTGGTATCACATTTTTATCAACCTGAATGGTGTTTTTGTATATCTAGACTCTTTGACCACCATGTCGCTCCGTCTTAGGAAAACATTATCCATTGCTGATTCTTGTGAGGAGCCAGCAGCCTTCCTTTTCTTACCAGGCTTCGTCTTCAATCAAACAATAACAATAGACACCAAGCAAAACATTATCAAGATTGTTACCATCGTTTTTTCTGGAAACCATTCCTGAAACTAAACAAATTCTTCCTGAATTTTTTTTTGTCTTACCTCTTTTGCCATTTCCCTAACACCATCTTCTGATTGACCTTCTTCTAGGATCTGGAACAAAAAACGAAAACGTATATATATCAAACAATGCAGGTGAATTATATTTCAAGTTATCTATCTAAGCCATTCCTAAAACTAAACAAATCCTTCCTGGAATTTTTTTTGTCTTACCTCTTTTGCCATTTCCCCAACACCATCTTCTAATGGACCTTCTTCTGGGATCTGAGTAAGAGGCTGTGTCTTCGAAACATTTGTGGAAATTATCTCAGTTGTAGGGTCTGTAGTATCCTGTATATTTTCTTCTGCATGATTCTGTTTGGATGGCGTCTCATCCAATGCCTCTCTCTCACCTGCCGAAAAATATTGTGTCGCAGTTTCTGTCTTATGCTATAAGATAAGAGGAAATTGTAAGAGTTAGTTGAACAGAAAAATATTTCAAAAAGATTTTTAATATTTGTTCTTACCAAAGCATTCTTATTTTTTTCAAGAACTTGCGAAATCAGTGAAGAGATTGGAGAGGAAGGTCTGTTATGGACAATATGTGTATCCTCCTGTAATGATAATAAAATAAAAGAAATTTTGTTATGAAGAAGTTTCTACAATTTAAAATTTAAGTTGTAGTTATGAAAGAGTTTCTATCCTTTTACCTCTTTATTGTTTGCTCAAATGATCTCAGTCAAAGGCTCTGTAGCTTCATACGTTCCCTCTGTTACCACCTTCAAAACAAAGAAAAGTCAGGAATGTGATCATGAACACGTACAAGAGCTTCTAAAAATTAATTTTAAAAGATTTTTCTGAGGATGTACCTGCTGCGTCTGAACTGGAGTAAGAACTGGAGTCTCAATACTCTGTTGAGTTATTGGAGAGTTAGGTGTCTCATTCATTGCCTCTGCCTCTGATACAGTCTCTTTCACAATCTGCTAAAACAAAATATCAGGAAGGCCATCCTGAATACAATCAAATATAGTTTCCATAGTAAATATTACATCATCATCCGTTTTTACTTCTTCTTGATTAGGATTAGATTTCATCTCAAAAGTAGAGGTTTCTGTTTCTTCCTGCCAAGAATCAGAAAGCCCTATATATGTTCAAAAAATATCCCCAAAGCTAATTGTAAACTCCAAATGTAAAATAATATCATAAAGCACACACCTGTTGTGTCAGATTAGGAGTGAAAATTTGAGTATGAAGTTCAGGTGTGTCATCCGATAGCTCTTTCTCATTCTGCAAAAAAAATCAGGAAGGCCATCCAGAATATGAATTAAAGCTTCCAAACATTTTTATTTTCAGAACTCGAAAATGTAATAACTCGATTTACAAGATCTTCCAATCAATATTTTTGAAACTCAAACAATGTTTTATTCAACACATACCTCTTGTGTCACATTAGGACAGAAATCTTGAGCCCCAGGCTGTTGAGACATTGAAGATATAGTTGTTCCACTCACTGGATGTATCTCATTCTGCAAAAATCAGGAAGGCATTCAAGATTCTGTTCAAGAGCTTCCAATCAATAGTTTCGAAAGTCAAACAATGATTTTACTTAGCACATACCTCTCGTGTCATATTAGGAGAGAAATGTTCAGCATCAAGCTGTTGAAGTTCAGGTGTGTCATCCGATAGCTCTTTCTCATTCTGCAAAAACAAATCAGGAAGGCCATCCAGAATATGTATTAAAGCTTCCAAACATTTTTATTTTCAGAACTCGGAAATGTAATAACTCGATTTACAAGATCTTCCAATCAATATTTTCGAAACTCAAACAATGTTTTTAATGAGTACATACCTCTCGTGTCACATTAAGACAGAAATCTTCAGCATCAGGCTGTTGAGACATTGGAGATACATGTGTCCCACTCATTGGATGTGTGTCATTTTGCAAAAACTCAGGAAGGCATTCAAGATTCTGTACAAGAGCTTCCAAATATTACTTTTAAAGGCCAAATGTAAAACAAGATTTTTTCTAGAGAATTTACCTTATGTGTCACATTAGCGGGAGTCTGAGTCTGTGGATCAACATTCATGTTTCCTTCCAACTCAGAAACAAGAGCTTTAAGCTCCATGTTATCTTTTTCCAGTAAGAACATTCTTTCCTTCATGCTCTTGACATTCTCCTCCATTACCACAATAATCTTGTTCAATTTTGTATCCACTGAATCCTTCTCAATCGGATTTGAAGATTGGTCAGTCTCCTCATTTGCAACCATTTGAACATGAGCATCCAGTGCGTCCACCGTTTCTACGAACTTATTTCTCCAATCTTCAGCTTTAAATTTGTAGCCTTTCTTGGATATATCTTTCAAGGACTCCACCTCATCACTATATTTGTCTTCCATATAGACATCATCCTCTGGATCATCAGCAATAGAAGGCAGGATGCATTTGACCTTCAACTGAAAAACTTCAAAAAGAAAAACCAATAAGAATAAATTTTAAGAAACAAGAAGCTAAACATATACAAAACAATATCATTTTAAAAGCTTACATTTTCGTCACCTTCAAACTTCAAAATGCCTTCAAGTTGTTGATAGTATAAACTAGTGTAATACTCACACAAATAAACCGGTCCATCAAACAGAAGAGGCTATACGCAGGCACTGAACGAATTTCGGAATAAAGGGATAAACTCTAGTATCCAAAGATTGAATATTAGTGGATATCCCTGCAACTCAAACTTTGAAGTACACTCTAAGTGATTCTCGACAACGTTTTGAATAGACTTCAGGAGCACGGTGTAAGCCTCTCTTCCCCATGGATATGATATATCCTGCGCGTTTTCGGCATACTCCAAAGGAAAATTCTCGTGCCATTCTTCCTAAGCAATATGCTCTCAACTAGTAGCAACATTACCAGACATACTCTCTCATCAGTCCATCTATGTCTGTCTTCCTAAGCTGATTCTAGGTGAATCATTCACCACATCCCTTAAGTTATGAATACGCCCCTTTAGCAAGTCCCAATTATATCTCTCGGGTTCCATTCTTGGTTCTTCTCCTTCAACTCTACATTTCAACCCAGTCACCATATGAAATTCTCTAATAGAAAATCTCATGGGCTGCGCACCAAAATGAAACCAGACTTCATTCTTTTTGACACTAACAATGCTCCTAACGAGAATTGCATACACAGTCTTTGCTAATAGTTTTAGCCCACACTTACTTAGCCTCAGTATAGGTCCCATGAAAGACTCCCGGATTCTTCTCATCTCATCTTCTGTTAGAATGCTTTCAACTATAGAAATATAGGCTGAGTTTGAATGTTGGTTGATTGCCAAGTTTTTTTCCATGGGCTCTGAACCAATCGGATACCTCAGCTTTGGAATTGCTAGTCTTGTTGGTAATGAATCTCCCATCATTGTCTCTGCCCTGCGAAAACAAGAGGGAAAATTTTTTTAACTATTTCTGGAAGGCTTTCCTGAAACTATACAAATGCTTTATGAAAACTTCATAAACACTAGAGAGTTTCACAATCACAAGCAACAAGAGACTCATAATCAAATTCAAGCAGCAAGGAAAAAAGGTTGCAAAAATTCAAACTATTCTGGAAGGCTTTACTAAAACTTTACAAGTGAAAATACATTCATAAAGTAAAAATGAAAACACATTCAACCCATTCCTGAAACTATTCTGGAAGGTCTTCCTGAAACTTTACAAATGAAAACATATTCATTTTCTAAACACATTCAATAGATTTGAGCTCCAACAACTTTCTAACAAACACGTAAGCTTCATAAGATTAAAAACAATAAAATGTTGATAAAGCAATCTGATTCAATAAAAGAACAAGTAAGACAGCCAGACACACTTCCTAGTGACTCACAAACATGAAACTAATGATAAAAATCACTTATTTTCGGATTCAAAGCTTTATATTCTCTTCCCAAATCTAGTTATATTTTCTTCTCTATTCAAAAACGTTTAAAATTCAAATCTTTCATCTCTTTTTACCTCTTGATTCCAAATCTAACTCACCATATTGAATCCTCACTCAAGAAACAAAACAAAGTAGCTAGCTTTCATCAAAATCGAAAACCCTAATTTACTTACATCGTGATTTAGATTGCGATGATTGAGGCGACGCCGGAGACGATGGAGAAGCAAATAGACGATGGAGGCAACGCTGGAGACAATGGAGGCGACGCCGGAGACGATGGAGGCGAACCGGAGACGATGGAGGCGAGCCGGAGACGATGGAGGCGAGCCGGAGATTGAAGAAACGTTTCACGAAGAGAGAGAGAAGAGAGAGAGTCGCGATCCTTTTTGTCTTTTTTTTTAATTATTTCTTTTATTATTATAACACAAGGGCAAGATAGACATTTTGCCCTTTAATGAAGGTTATTCTCGTGACTTTCTCTCTCTTGGGTCATTTTTGTGATAAAAACTTCAAAAGGGCTATTATGGAGAATTGCTCTTTTAAAACCCATCTGAATGGATCAATTTGGACCATTTGGATGAAGATAGTTTTGCTAAAATGGTATAATGTCTATTACAAGTCTTATATAATTCACAAACTAAAAATCTAATTTCATTTTGTAACTCATAAAAAAATGAAAAAAATATATTTTTCCACAAAAATTGAAAAACATATTTTCCGCCAAAATCGAAAAACGTGTTTTTCCGCTAAAACCAACAAATTCATTTTTTCGTCAAAACTGTAAAAACATGTTTTCCTGTCAAAATCGAAAACATGTTTTCTCACTAAAACTGAAAAACATGTTTTCCCGCCAAAATTGAAAACACACGTTTTCTCGTTAAAACCGAAACACACATTTTCCCGCCAAAATCGAAAACATGTTTTTTTGCCAAAATCATAAAAAGCGTTTTTCCGCCAAAACAAAAAAAAAAACGCATTTTCTCGCCAAAACCGGAAAACTCATTTTCTAGCATTTTCTCGCCAAAACCAAAAAAAAACATTTTCCGTCAAAACTCGTATCCCGTTAAAACATGTTTTCCCGCCAAAAACCAAAAAAATGTGTTTTTCTGTCAAAACCGAAAAACGTGTTTTCTTGTCAAAACCAAAAAAATGCGTTTCTCACCAAAATTGAAAACATGTTTTTCCTTCAAATACGAAAAACTCATTTTTCTAGCCAAAATCAAAAACACGTTTTTCCGTCAAAACATGTTTCTCGTCAAAACCGTAAAACCGCGTTTTCCGCCAAAATGTATTTTCAAAAAACGTGGTCTATCGCCAAAACGCAAAAAAAGAAAGAAAAAAAATCAACAAAACCGCCAAACCGCTTTTTTCTACCAAAACCACAAAATGTGTTTTTCGCCAAAGAAAAACGTTAAAATGTCAAAATGCTAATTTTAGAATAACTCCAGTGTATCTATTTTAGACTAAATATTAAAAACTAGTATAATTAAATTAATATCAAACATATGATTAAATCAATATAAGAATATATTTGTAATTGATTTAATAAACTCATTCGGATGAAAATAGAAAATAATGAACATAAAATTTATCCAGCTAGCTCATTTAGATGAAACATCTGGATGGAGTAACGAAAGGCCCATAAAATCTAGATAGATCACATAGATGAAACAGCTGGATTGATGGAATGACAAATGAAAAAGAATAGACCCCAAGTTGTATTCTATTGTGCCACCTTGGTTGAAACCAATGTTAGAGGCGGATGTGTCAGTTCTAGGATCAAACTAAAAAAAATAACATAATAAAGAAGAGTTCAATAAAGAAAAAGGCAATGTTTTGATACCCGACCCGGACCCGCGGTTGAACCAGTAAACGGGTGACCTAAAATAAATTCGGTTCGGGTTTTGTTAAAAAATCTAAAATTTAAAAACCCGTAAAAATCCGAAAAAGCCACAAAACCCCAAAACCCGATGCCGGTTGAACCATTGGTTGAACCAATAAATAAATTTTTACTTTTTTTAGTTTTAAATTATATTTTTATTCTGTTTTATATTCTAAGTTTTTTAAATATTTATGTTTTCATGTTTTAGTTATTGGCATCGCCGTCTTCTTCTTTGAATTTAGATTAAACTTTCTGAATTTTTATCATACATAATAACTACTACATTATTTTATCTAGTGATTTTTAGATTTTGATGAAGATTTCACTATACCACCTGAAGAAAATGAACTGAAGGGTGGTAGCGAGAACCAAAATTAGTTGATGTAATTTGATGTTTATTTTTGTTTTTTATAATTTTTTACAATGATGTCAATTTATTATTCTCATTATACATTTAAATATTTATGAATTTTATATCTTGATATTTAGATGTTATTACTCTTAACTTGTTATAAAAAAATTTAAATAATCTAAACTAGTTTTGATATTTTGTATATTTATATATTTTATGCTTTACAAATATTTAGAAAATATTTAACTTTAGTTTCTATATTTTTATTTTTTATAGCTAATATATTATTTTATAATAAAATTTCATTTATTATTCCGCGGTTCACCTGTGGTCGATCCAATGACCCAATGACCCGGTAAGTCGTTTGGTTCAGTGTCCGGGTGGGTTTAAAAACATTGGAAAAAGGGGAGAGCAACTGAAAAGGGACACTTAGATTAAAAGTGGGGCAGACAGAATTTTGTGTGAGTCACTAGGCCATATTAGATTAAAGTCCCACACAGTTTTGGTCTTACTGTTCAGCTTTGGTCTTTACAGCTTATCTCTTGGGTTTTAGAACTCCTTCCAGTTTCAGTGTTTCTACAAGTGAAAAAGGTTGGATTTATTGTTTTGCTGTGGCCCTGTGACTAGTAATCATCAAGCATGAGGTCTCTTCCTAGCGAAAGACTATCCTTGATGGAAGGTTGCAAAGTCGAAATCACTTACACACAGAATCGCTTCAAAAAAGTTTGGTACAGAGCCATTGTCGAGTTAGAACCGCAAACCAAACCCAAATCCAGATCCCGACAACGCTGTGTCCGTGTGCTTAAGGATGACTCGTTGACTCCTCTTACCGTCTTCACGCACAAAGCCTCATTTCGTCCGATTCCGACAAAACTCTACGAAGATCGCGTCGCTATCAAGGAAGGCTCTATCGTCGATGGTTATCATAAAGATGGGTGGTGGGTTGGTCTTGTAGTCAAACAGGTTGGAGATGACAAGTTTTTGGTGTTGTTCGATTCACCATCTGATATCATTCTGTTTAAGAGACAGCAGTTGAGGGTACATCTTGACTGGGTTGATGAGACATGGTGGGTCTTACCAGGACGTAATGTACAGGTGAAAAAAAAATCGAATCTTTGTCTTAAAATTGCTAACTTGTTTTGGTTGTGAAATGCTGTGTGTTAATTTTACTTTTAGTTCTTGAGGCGGTTGCAGGAGAAGTCTATGTTTATCTCTGGGGCAATGGTGGAAGTGAGTGATAGGATAGATAACGGAGAGGTCGTCTGGGTTCCTGCAATGATCATTAAAGAGATTAATAATGATGTTGATGATAATGATGATGATGATGAAGACGAGGAGGATGAGGACTACGAGGAGGAGGAGGAGGAAGATGAGGAAGAAGAGGAGGTGGAGGAGGAGAAGGATGAAGAAGATGAGGAGAAGGAGGAGGAACAGGACGAAGAAGAGGAGGAGGAGGAGAAGGAAGACGAGGATAATGATAATGAGGAGGAGGAAGAGGATAATGATGAGAAGAAATACGTAGTCAAGTTTTGTGTTGATCCCTCGAGCTTTGAGGGTATAAAGATAAGACCCAACAAAAAGATTGACATGCGTAGTATTAGGCCTAGACCGCCTCTTTTTACGGCTGAAGAGCTTAAGTCGGTGGAATATATAGAGGTGTTTCATGGTACATCATGGCGTCAAGGGCGAGTGATGGGGAAGATGTCTCGTGGATGGTGTAAAGTGCTTTTAGAGGCTACAAACAAGGTACTGAGCTTCAAAATCTCGGACGTTAGGCCTTCCATAGTGTGGGAAGACGGCGTTTGGAAGGTATTATAATGTTTTGCTTTGCACTTGTTTCAGTCAGTACTAAATTTGCTGGCGGTGACTAATCTGCGTTGAACTGTTTGCAAGACTTTTATATAAATGAAACTGTCGTTTCAGCTTCACAACTTCAGCTAACATCTTCATCTTTTGTATTTTTTTATCTTCCCTTTCTGATTTTGATCTATCTATCTGTTGTGTTGCAGCCAAGGGAATCACATTCACCTCAAGGGTCGGTAGAGGAGATGGGTGATTCTAGTAGTACATTCTCTCCAGTATCTAACAGTCCACTTGTAACCCCATCTCCGAGCATAACTGCAACACCATTGATACAAACACGAGAGAATGTAAAGTTAATGCTTCACAATCTTCATCATTCTCACTTTCTTCAACATTATCTTCTTATTTTGATATTTGATCTCTGTTGCAGCCAATGGGATCGCCTTTAACTCATGGATTGGTAGATGAGATGGGCGATTCTAGTAATACATTCTCTCCAGTATCTAACAGTCCACCTGTAACTCCATCTCCGGGCATAACTGCAACACCATTGATACATACACCAGAGAATGTAAAGTTTATCCTCCATTTTCTTCAACATTCTCACTTTCTTGGTAATTAGTTAGCTGGTGGCATATTATCATCATTGTTCTTCTTTAGGATTTTCTTTTAAACTCTTTCGCAGGGAACTAGGGAAGATAACAATCGGAAGAGGAAGAGAGAACAAAACCTTAGTTCTGTTGAGGAAACTGAAGCAACAATGGTTTTACCCTTTAAGAAGAAGTTGCCAATTTGGAAGACAGTTGAATCAATGGCGGTGTTTAAAACATTCCCACAAAGTCCTCATTTCACTCCATTGTTAGAGATTAGAGAAGACTCCCGTGAAATGTCTGCGGTTGGTATGATGCTAACATTTTCTGGTTTACTTGAGGAAGTCAAAGCTCTGAAACTCAACAATCCCATAAGCTCACTAAATAGCCTCAGGGATTCCTTTGCTGAGTTAGAGAAGCACGGGTTCAATGTAAAAGTACCTATGTTGCGGATTAGTAAGCTGTTGTCTCTCATAGATAGGCAAGCAAAGAAAATGGAGGAACTCGAAGGTGTCGAGAAAGTGACTGCAGAGAAAGAGAGAATCAAGGTTGAGAATGAACGCAAGATTCTTGAGTTGCAAAAGCTGAATGAAGAGGCAGACAAAGAGATAGCACAGAGTAAGTCTTCTGAAGCAACGATTGGGCAACAGCTTGAAGATGTGAAGGTTCAATTTCACACAACTGCGGCAGCTCCATGGTAAATTGTTATATGACCTCTAAGCTAATTTCTATTTTCCAAATTAAAAAGCTAGATTATATGTAACTATAAAGACTTCGTTGAACCTGTACTTGTATCCTTAAGGTTTATGAATGATGTTTAGTGTTTGACATTTAAAGTAAAAAATATATATATATATACATATAATTTTTGTGGGACTCTACTGCCATATGCTTTGTCGCCGTGTCCCAAATAACAAATTTTAAGAATTGGTTTCAAAATTCCTTCAGTTTTTATCTATCTGGGCAATCAAGTTCCTTGAAGATTCTTGTAATGATATAAGTTCAAGCTTCCGAGTAAATCATTTGAACCTGTGGTCACAAGAGATCAATAGGATACAAAACATAATGAAACGTAACAAAATGCACATTATCAGACACAGTAAATAGCTATCAGTTAGTTACTGTGTAGCAAAGCTTTCATCTACTAATACAACCAAGCGCCTCAGTTTTAATTTCTGGACAAAAGTGAGGATGGAATCGTAAAACAAAGAGACTAAGTAGAGATCATTATCAGACACAGTAAACAGCTATCAATTAGTTACAGTGTACCAAAGCTTTGATCTTCTCAGGCCAGACTGATTCCCTTGCTCGGTACATCAGTGATACACATACATATTCTCTTGTTTGTTTTCTTGCACCCTCCTGATCATCCTGATATGCCTGCGTTTTGTGATGGGACGTTATGTAATGAAGTTTTTTTGTGGCGTTTTTGAATGAGAATTTTGTTACTTGGGGATGTAGTATTAGGTCTAGTGAAGGGTTTAAGATGAGTAATAGCTTCAAGGCTTCTAGGATTCCCTTTTCTGCTGTGGTTATGCCTGCTGCTAATCACAGAATTGCTCTTCTTCAACAGGTTAAGTAACTGGGTTTTCATCTGCCTCATCATAGGTTATATGGATTGGTCTTCATTGATTAGCGTATAAGCAACTTTTAAGTAGGCTTTATTTCGAGTCTGGTAACAAGATTGTTATTAGTTATATTATGTGATAGATAAGTACTTGCATAAAAGAAGAGCCTATCTTGTTAAAGTGATCTCTAAGTAAAAGCTGGTCGACATAGTTGCTTTTCATCATCTTGATCCAGCATTGTAATTTGTAACCATTCCGCTCTTAAGATTTGTAGATGGTGAAATACCCCCTTTTACAAGACCCTCGAATAATGTGCCCGGCCCATGCGAGATCCGGCCCAACGAGGTAACACTTCACTGATTAACGACTAATCAGGTTTATCTCGGATAATTCCCACGATTACCCGAGTTAACGATGCCTAGGGGAGGAACTCGTCTTAACGGGCCAACCAAGGCCCATCGGGCGAAAGGCCTCCCACGCATGCACCCAGCTCATTAGGTCAAGCAGAGGACGCTATAAAAAGGGGAGAGAGGGTAACAAGCAAAAGATCCGAAATTAGATTCACTCGCAAGGCGGCTAGAATTAGGGTTTTCACTCTTATACTTTCTTTCCGACTTGTACGGCACGGCCGAGCTCTCTTTGTAACTCCGCATCGCCTCTCATTTCCTTATGTGTAAACCGAACTCCCTCATCAATAAAGCGACTATTTCACTACTTATAGCATAAAACGTCTTTTTCATAACCCACTGACGAGTTCCGTCACTTTCTTTTTGATAAGAGACCGTACTCGGTTCGAACAGTTGGCGCCCACGGTGGACTTATAGCAAAGTAGCGCCAACAAAGCTATAAGTCCGGTAAACGAGTCGACTTCCGGCGAGGAAGCCGACACAGTAGCACCTACTCCGACCGCTGCTGCACCATTCGCTCCGACCTTTGTCGACACCGTCATGGTGCGCTTTGCTCGGCAAGACGAAGCTCAGAAAACGACGAACGAGCAGCTTAACGCCATCGCGGCCCTCCTTGCACCTCTCGCTGCGGAAGCAACCACTGAAACAGTCCGACGACAGCTAGTTTTCAACATCGACGGTACGGTTAATATGACCGGGAAAGTCGCAAACACGCCGGCACAGGTCGCCGAGGCCCATGTTTAAGGCCCCGAAGGACGAACTAACGCCTCCGGTGCCCCAGATCTACAAACCGTCCAGGAAATCGATGCCCTGAAGCGAGCCATCCTCGACATAAACGCGAAGATCCATGGAGTCACGACCTCCGCACCGCTCATCGAAAGCGTCCTTGCTGACACACTTCGAACGCCATTCACAAGTAAAATCACTGACGTAAAGCTCCAGAAAATGGACAAGATCCGCCTACCGACTTACGACGGCCTCTCGGACCCAACCGCCCACATCACCTCTTTCAACATCGCGATGAGGCAACAAAACTTCCTCGACGAGAAAATAGAGGTCGGCTTCTGCCAGCTCTTCGTCGAAAGCTTAACCGGCGTAGCGCTCACGTGGTTCACCGGCTTACCAGAAAACTCGGTAGATAGTTTCCACGACCTGTCGTCCGTGTTCCTCAAGAACTACATAATGTTCACACGCGAAGAAGCCACCGCTTCAGATCTTTGGAACGTCTCTCAGACGCAGGGACAGAGCCTCCGCAGCTTCATGGAGAAGTTTAAGTCCATCGTATCTAAAGTCAAGGTTCCCGACAACATTGCTGTAGACGCGCTCATGAACACTTTGTACGTGCACTCAAAGTTCCAAGAAGACCTCTATTGTCATATGACCAAGTCCCTCTCTGACGCTATCGCCCAATCCAACAACTTCATCCGCATGGAAGAGGACACCAAAGCAATCATAAGTAAGCAGAACTCGACGAAACAAGCTCCGGCCAAGAATAGCGAAGCCCGACAAGAACCGCGGCAGCACGCATCTAGCGACAAAGCGAACCTAAAGAAGAGCTTCGTGTACATGGTCAAGAAGATGACCTCCCCGGCTCTGCAATCGTAGTCCGAGCAAAGGGTTGGAACCACTAGGATAGAGTCGACGACGAGCAAAAGACTCAAGGCGCCTCAGATGTGTCAAGACCGAACTCTGCAGAGTCGGAGAAGTATTGTACTTATCACAAGAGCAATAAGAACGATACAAAGGAGTGCAAAGTCATGTACGAGCATTTCCTCTCGTCAGTCGCTAGCGGTAAACTGGGACTCGAGCCTCCTAAAGCCAAGCCGAAAGAGAACAGCTGGAGCAAAAACATGGACAAGTAGGCCCGAAAGCCCCAAGGCAAAGCTCTGCGAGCCGAGCAAAAGACAAACGCCGAGGAGACCGCTCACAAGACTCAGGAAAAAGGAGACTCTTCCGCCGACGAAAAACAGCCGAGAAACCGACGATGAGTCGAAGTCATCCTCGCGCATCCGAATCCGATAATAGATCACGAGCCCGGGCTCATCTAAGAAGATCTGTGCGTATACATAACCAAGAGACCTACCGAAGGGGACAGCTTGAGCTCGACTGATCTGCGACATAGACTAAAGCGAAGAAATGTTGTCACTGAGGCGACTCGGTCCAAATCTGTCAGTTCTGAAGGCGAAGTCACTACCTCGGTATTCAAACGAATCGAAGTCACCGCTATCCCGGATACACCAAAATCTCCCCCTCTCGGAGCCGATTTTTGAGATCACCTAAACTCGAAGGTCCCCGACCTTCACTTCAAACTTCACGAATCAAAGACCCAGGATCTGCGACAGTAGCTTGACGCAATTAAGGCCGGTCAAATAAGGGAGGAACCAGTCGCCCGTTCACCCTACGACTTGCTCTCCCAACTCCAAGGCAAACGAGCTAACGTCATCATGGGAGGTTCAACTCCATGTGGCGATTCGGTTTGATCCGTCAAAGCCCATCAACGTCAAGCGAAGACCTCGCAAAAGTGGCCATCGATGCCAAAAACGATCTCGCAATCACGTTCTCAGCAGAATACGCATTTGGAGTCCATATGCCCCATAACAATCCTCTCCTCGTCAAGCTAGGCATTGGGGATTGTGAAGTAACCAAAGTGCTGATCGACACCGGTAGCTCGGTCAACCTTATTTTCCAAAAGACCCTCGAGAAGATGGGAGCCGACCTGCATCTCATGAAGCCATCTAATCATTCCTTAACCGGATTCGACGGAGTCTCAGAAGAGATGATCGGCACAATCAGACTCCCGGTCTACGCTAGTGGAGTTACCCGTATGGTCAAGTTCTCGGTCATCGCGACCGACTTACTGTAAGTGGTGAAATAAACCCCTTTTACAAGGCCCGTCGAATAATGGGCCCGGCCCACACGAGCTCCGGCCCAACGAGGTAACACTTCACTGATTAACGACTAATCAGGTTTAGCTCGGATAATCCCCGCGATTACCCGAGTTAACGATGCTTAGGGGAGGAACTCGTCTTAACGGGCCAACCAAGGCCCATCGGGCGAAATGCCTCCCACACATGCACCCAGATCGCTAGGTCAAGCAGAGGAAGCTATAAAAAGGGGAGAGAGGGTAACAAGGAAAGGGTCCGAAATTAGACTCACTCGCAAGGCGGCTAGAATTAGGATTTTCACTCTTGTACTTTCTTTCCGACTAGTATGGCACGGCCGAGCTCTCTTTGTAACTCCGCCTTGCCTCGCCTCGCCTCTCATTTCCTTATTTGTAAACTGAACTCCCTCATCAATAAAGCGACTCTTTCACTACTTATAGCATAAAACGCCTTTGTCATAACCCACTAACGAGTTCCATCACCTTCTCACTGATAAGAGACCGTACTCGGTTTGAACAAGATTGTATGAGTATATGTGGTGTGACAGGAGAAGTAGTTCTTAATTTTATCGTGTTATTTGTTTCGTTTGCTCGTGGCAGGTGGAGGGACCAACAACTCCAGAAGAAATGATTTCTATATTGCAAAGAGTTGTACAAGATAGTTCACATGTTCTTGTAACTGCGCGGTTTGAGGCTGAGGAACGGATAAACAATTTGCGCCTAAGAGAGGAGCAAGATGCTGCTTACAGGGCTGCTCTTGAAGCCGATCAAGTATGGTTTCCCCTCCCGGAGTTTTACAAGATGTCTATTATAATTACTCTGTTGTCTAAATTCTTGGTATCTTACGTTGTGCTGATTAAGCAAGGGAGCGACAGAGACAGGAAGAGGAAGAGCGTTTAGAGAGGGAATCTGCTGAGGCAGAGAGGAAACACAAAGAAGAAGAAGAAGAAGAGGCTCGGGAGAGAGAAGAGCGTGAAGCTGCAGAGAGAGAAGCTGCTAGAGTGAGAATGAGACAAGAGAAAGCACTTGCTCTTGGAGACGAACCTGAGAACGGCCCCGATGTTACACAAGTAAGTTTCTCCTTCTTCCTTTGCTAGTTCATTACTTTTTCTCTGCTCATTAATGGTCACATTGTTATGCAAAGGACATCAATCTGTTTTGCTTTATTGGTATTCAAACCATCGTGAGGGATGTAAAAGCTTATACTCAAAATACTTTACGTTATGTGGCCTGTCTGATTCATATTGATCAAACATCTGAAACTTGCGTTCTTTAGACTTGTGGATATGAGAATATTTGAGAAAGTTCTGGTTTATGGTACACGTGGGTCGTTTATTTGCCTTGGAATGTTGGTTTTGGTACGATTTTCGGAGAAAGAAAAGGGAGGAGGTTTGAAAGCAATACCAAGATACAGACATTGTACGACTACATTGATTCACTTGGAGTGTTGGAAACATATGAGTATAGCTTAGTAACAAACTTACCGAGAACAGTGTACGGAAGAGACAAAGAGTCAATGTCACTAAAAGATGCAGGTTTGCATCCTCAGGCTAGTCTCTTCATTGAGATCAACTAATTTTCGGGTTTCTTCTGTTTCTCTCTCCTTTAGACCCTGTTTTTCCAGGTCTTTTCATCTCTTTTAAAATAATTAGTTTGTTGCTTTAATGATCCAATGAACAAGATTTCATATATACACATATTCCAAACAAGTGTCTCATTTTCATATATTTATATCTTAAATACTGTGTATATATTTTTGTTACGATAAAGACAAGTGTATGTATTGTCTACTTTTGACGAACCATGTGTTACCGAAATGTTCAAAAATAACCCATGGCTTAGTGCTGGATGCGATAGATTGAGTATCTAAGCCGTTATCGACGATCCAGTCAGTTCGGTGGTTAGATGGATTGATCTAGATCCGCAAACCGGACTTAACTAACTCGCCCAACGGACTGTGAAAGTCAAGATTGATATGGAGAATTCGGTTAGACTTAGAAAAAATCTGATCATGCATGCATAGAAATCATTCTCACTAAGTTATCGATAGATTGCTTGTGTTGTTGATTTCAAAAATTGAAAGTGATCGCAGGAAGGAAATGCTTTAGCCGTGAAGACTCGAAGCCAAGGATGGACGGGTTGTTTGATAGACTGAATAGGATCATTTACATTGTAATAACAAGTAAACTCTCATTTTAATGAATTCTTTGTGAAATAAATAAAGAATCAGTTTATCCTATCTATTTTATTATAATATATAAGTTTTAGACTCTATCATATTAATTACATAATCATCAAACTTGAGAACAAAAGTTTTAAAACGGACTCTGAATGGCTTGTCCCACTTAGTGGTCAAGCGGTGAGAACCTCTTTTGGCTTAGAAGCGGAGATGTGCTCTTACAGGTGGCATATACAAGGGTATCCTTCGGCCCACAGTGTAACTACAAATCCGGTCTAAGACAAAGTAATTAGTTTGTTGTGAAACAATTAAACAAGAACAAGCACCATAAATTTAAAGAACTTTAACTATGTCGAAGATGTAACGGCTGGCGAAGGAATCCGCGAGTAACCAGATCCTATCAAAACAAGTACAAATATAGTTGGTGTTTTGAAAAAAAAGAACATCCGCGAGTTAAACTTTCACAAAGCTTTTCACAATTGAACTAAGGTTTTTGAAAATGGCAGAAATGTTAATCCCTTAGGGCAACCTCAATGGTTACAAACCGTATTAAGTATGTCAAAACTAAACAGAAAAAAAAAAATTAAAAAAAAAATTGACCAATAAATAAATGACACATAAGGGAAAGGGGGTTTTAATGTTAAGAGAGAAGTATCTCTGCACCCATATCCTCTGATACTCTGTCTTGTCATTTCATCTTTTTCAGTATTTTATAATTTATTAATTTCAACATATATGCTTAAAAACTCCTGTTGGAGCTGGCCTTAGGTCATCTTTAACGCGAGGTCCTAAAAAAACTAAAATTCTTTTTAAGAACCCGTACATTAAAAATGGCCTTTAGGTTAATAATAAAAGATCTTAACCTATGTTCTGATATCAAGTTGTAATGAACAACTTCCCTGGGTTCTGGTCCCAAGAGTGCTAGATGCACTACCTTTGGTTTGAGATAACCAATCCTACACCATATACATCATTTCTACTTACATTTCTACACACAGAAGAAAATCAAAAGGAAGGACATGAGTAAATGTGTTACGTAGGTTTATAGTGTTGTTATCTCTTTTAATTCTATCAAAAAATTTGGTCAAGTACGAGATTCTTTAGTCATGGTGATTGGTGATCATGTCATTGCATAAATAAACAGAAAAAAAATACATAGTGTAGAGTTGTTGGATAATTTCACGTTTAGAATGTACCAATAAAATATTTTTTGTCGGCACGTACCAATAAAATAAACTCGTTGACATGAAAAAATGTTTTATGATTGATTTTTATTGTAATTTAGATATATTCCAGAAATCATTAAAATGAGCAAAATATTCAAAAAGACGTGAAGACTAGAACATAGGCAGCTTCTAAAATTTAAATATTAGGGATATATAAAAACTAGAAGAAGAAAAGAAAAACATACGAAAAACAGAGCACGAAGAAGAAGAAACACAGCCATGGAAGAATCAGAACAAGTTCTTCCTCTACGTAATTACAAATTCTCATTATTTACTATAATTTCAATTGCTCAATCGATATTGAAATACTAACAAACATTTCTTGACAGTAACAAAAGCCAAAAATCTGACAAACCCATCGTCGGCCTCATCATCTTCATCATGCGAAACCAGAGAGCAAAGAGAGGATCATTGTATACCATTCTTCGTCAACGAGTTAGAAGAAGAGAACTCTCCTGTCCGAGAGGTAGCACTTACCGTTCCGATAACAGACGATCCTTCACTACCTGTCCTAACATTCCGCATGTGGGTCTTAGGAACTCTCTCTTGCATCCTCCTGTCGTTTCTCAATCAGTTCTTCTGGTACAGAAGAGAGCCTCTTACAATCTCCGCCATCTCCGCCCAAATCGCCGTCGTACCTCTCGGGCGTCTCATGGCGGCTAGAATCACGGATAGAGTCTTCTTCCAAGGGTCAAAATGGGAATTCACGTTGAATCCAGGTAGCTCAAGAACTGACCAAAGTAATATGTAAGGAACGTGGATCAATCCATTTTGGTTAGATTGTAAGAAAGTTGCTGTCTTTTGATTAATGTCAGGACCGTTTAATGTGAAAGAGCATGTGTTGATAACTATTTTCGCTAACGCCGGAGCTGGATCTGTTTACGCTATTCACATCATCACCGCTGTGAAGGCGTATTATATGAAGAACATGACGTTCTTCGTCTCCTTCATTGTTATAGTTACCACCCAAGTTCGTATTTTTAACGTTTTCCATTATTTTAAAAACAGAACTTTAAGTTTGGAATTGGATTGAGTTTATGGTTTCTGATAGATTAGGTGTGATTTATGTTTAGGTATTAGGGTTTGGATGGGCCGGAATATTCAGGAAATATCTTGTTGAACCAGCGGCGATGTGGTGGCCGGCGAATCTTGTTCAAGTCTCACTTTTTAGGTAAGTAGTGTGTGTTTTGGATCTTTTGATTAATGTTCAGAGTTGGCCTTAGACCAATCCTGATGAAACATTAGACCTTTCAAATATTTTGAAAAAGAAATTATTTGACATTAGTTCTTTTTTTTTTTTTAAATCCCCAAATTTATAAAAAATAAATTTTGCTGATATTTTCCAAAGATCATCTAAGGCCAGTTAATCTTAGAGCACCCCCATCAAGGGTTGATGGGGGGAGTTCACACGGAAACCGAAAAAAAAAAATAATATTAAAATCAGATTTCTATGAACCCCTCTCTCAAAAGTTCACCGCGGTGAACCCCGATGACCCCGGGTTCACCACGTGTCAACATATGATTGGTCCAAAATTAATTTTTTTTTTTTTTTTAAAAGCAAACGAAAATAAAATAAAAAAATTATTTTTTTATTTCTATGAACCCCTAAGGAGGGGTTCATTAATGTGGGTGCTCTTAGGACCTACATGTTAATTTTAAGAAAACCGAACGAATAATTTAGAACAGTTACCTTTCTTCCTATATGGCCCACTCAGTTACCTGTTTTACGTTGTGATAAGTCTCAGGTTTATCAGTTTATCTCATACTCTCCATGTATATGTGTGTCATGTAAGGTTGGTGTTACTATTGTATATATCTATTTAATTAACAATGATTATGAAAATCCCTTACTATTTTTTTTGTCGACTGAAAATCTCATACTAATTATTTAATATACCCAAATATGAATACAACAAAAATATATGATTAAAAAAATACAAATATTAAAAAAATTCTAAAAATTAAAAATATATCCATCCTTGGGAGGTAGGGTCAGAATCTAGTTCCAACTAAAATGATTGTGGTGCGAATATATTAAAAAGAAAATAATATATCCATCAAAAAAATGTTTCAAGAAAAAAAAAAGATAGTATATCCAATTCCCACCCTATTTAATACATTTGTGAGTAATGAAGTGTATTCTCCAAAGCTTCAATATATTATAGGAAAACCTATATTTATTACAAAGGGTTTTATTTGGGCATATCATTTCATTAACCAAGTGAAACATAGTTTTTCTTTAAAAAAAGTAGTTGGTTGATGAACACAAGAGAAGAGACTAATAAAATGTATTAGTACTGGGGTTCACGTTTTACGTTATACTGTAGGTGTTTCAAACAAAAACCTTATATGCTGTATACGTTCATTGAGTTATCTTCGAAATTTACAATTCTATGACTTTTGTAGTTATTTTGTTTCAAAGACGAGAACTATTGATTGATATGTATGAATCACTTTGTGTGGTTGGTATAAATATACTAATTTTTATATATGTGGTTTGAGCCATACAAGTAGAATAGATGATATTTTCGTCTACCAATTATTGTAGATTCCAACTGGATTATTTCCATTTTCCAAAAGTCAATGCGTCGATAAAATGTAAATCTAAATTGTTTTGTGGTCGGCTAAACTGACAGAGCCTTGCACGAGAAGGAAGAAAGGACTAAAGGAGGGCTGACACGTACACAGTTCTTCGTGATAGCATTTGTTTGCAGCTTCGCATATTATGTGTTTCCTGGATACTTATTTCAGATGTTGACGTCATTTTCGTGGGTTTGCTGGTTCTTTCCATCATCAGTCATGGCCCAACAGATCGGGTCGGGTCTTCACGGGTTTGGTATTGGAGCCATAGGACTCGACTGGTCAACCATTTCCTCTTACTTGGGTAGCCCACTCGCTAGTCCATGGTCAGTCCCAACTCCTAACTCTTTTTTTTTTTGTTTTTTCCCAACTCCTAACTCACTCCGGTCTACTCATCATTTCTTAAACCGGTTCCAAAAAGGATTATGAACTATCAAACCGATTGCACAGCCGTAGAGTTTATGTTTTTTTTTCTTCTTGTTTTAATTTCAGCTTAGTTCAGTATTACAAGAAATATGTTTCATATGCTTTTAATAGGTATGCAACAGCTAATGTTGGTGTCGGATTTGTGTTGGCTGTATACGTCTTGACACCGATATGCTATCGGCTCGATGTTTATAATGCCAAGACCTTTCCTTTATTTTCTAGCTCTCTTTTTACAAACGAAGGTTCAAAGTACAATATCACATCCATTATAGATTCTAATTTCCACCTTGACCTTCAAGCTTACGAACGTCAAGGCCCTTTGTATCTTACCACTTTCTTCGCCCTTAGTTATGGTTTTGGCTTCGCCGCTCTAAGCTCTACCATCATGCATGTCGCTCTATTTCATGGAAGGTATAAACTTCTACGTTACATATATACCAAAGCATTTTTTTAAATAAAATCTACGTCTATGTTTAAATTTAGGACATGTATAGTTTTGCTTGACTTTGCTAATGTTTTCAGGGAAATATGGGAGCAAAGTAAAGAGAGTTTCAAAGAGAGAAAAATGGACGTGCACACGAGGCTAATGCAGAGGTACAAGCAAGTACCAGAGAGGTGGTTTTGGTGTACTCTCGCTATCAATATTGGAGTCACAATCTTTTCTTGTGAGTATTACAAAGACCAACTTCAGTTGCCATGGTGGGGTGTCCTCTTGGCATGTGCAATCGCCATTATCTTTACACTTCCTATTGGTGTTCTCACCGCTATCACTAACCAGGTGAAACTGACAACTAAAAGATCGAGTATCTGTTATAATAAGATGTTTCTCAATTTTTTATGTGCCAATACACCACTTCCACATGCTAAAAGACGATCTTTTATTTTGGATCCTAGGCTCCAGGATTGAACATTATTACAGAATATATCATAGGATATATCTATCCGGGATATCCTGTGGCAAATATGTGCTTTAAAGTATATGGATACATAAGCATGAAACAAGCCGTCTTATTTCTTCAAGATTTCAAACTTGGTCATTACATGAAGATTCCACCTAGAATCATGTTTATGGCACAGGTTATATTCTCTATTTTCAACAACTTCGTACCACCTCTTAAATGTTACAAGTTATAACTCACACATAAGTGATGTATTTTCAGATTGTTGGAACATTCCTCTCATGTTTGGTGTACCTCATAACGGCTTGGTGGCTATTGGAGACCGTCCCAAACATATGTATTTCTAACTCGGTTTGGACATGTCCACACGATAAAATATTCTACGATGCATCTGTGATATGGGGACTTATTGGTCCCCGTAGAATCTTTGGAGATCTTGGTTTATACAAATCCGTTAATTGGTTCTTCCTCGTTGGCGCTATTGCCCCAATTCTTGTATGGTTAGCCTCAAGAATGTTCCCTAGACAAAAGTGGATCAAGCTTGTGAACATGCCGATTCTAATAAGTGCGATTCGCTGGATGCTACCCGCAACATCCGTGAACTACACATCATGGATTTTTGCCGGATTTTTGTCTGGATTTGTTGTGTTTAGGTACAGACCGAATCTATGGCAAAGGTATAATTATGTGTTGTCTGGAGCACTGGATGCTGGTTTAGCATTTATGGGTGTTTTGCTTTATATGTGTTTGGAGCTTGAGAATGTGAGTTTGGATTGGTGGGGAAATGAACTCGATGGTTGTCCTTTGGCCTCTTGTCCAACAGCCGCAGGTATTGTTGTTGAAGGTTGCCCACTTTACACTTAAAAGCATTTGTAACTCAAATTCAATTGAGAAATGGCAAAAGCGTTTGTAGCTCTTGAAGTTTGGGCATGTGCATTAATTTTTTCACTCTCATATACTTAGTGACAATGTCGTGTATGAGTTGTAAAAACAAATTTATTGGTATGAAATTAGTAGGACAGGTGTTCACATATTTGGTTTGAATTTTTTTGACCCCATGATACTTTGGTAGTGAGACTTTGAAACATTTAGGCGGCAAACTCTATTTCCAATTTTGGAATAAATTGATGTGGAATGGTTGATTCAATTAACTGATGATTGGTTTTCTTCTAGTTTTGGTAAACCAAAATATAATTCCATGAAAATGTATCCTATAAATCGTTGACAAAGTATATGTTCATCTTTATTCAACGCCAACCAAAGTCACTAGTCAATATCACTGCTGATGAGAGAGGGGTAGCCCCAAAGATGGATAAAGTTGTGGATGCATCAATCTGATATTAGCAGAGCCGAGCCGAAGTAAACCAACCACAACACAAGGACAGAATAAAAAAAAAAAAAAAAAAACAAAAATTAATTTACAAAAAAGAGATATCAATGGAGTTCTCGTCTCGGTTTCGTCTTGCTCTAGAGTAGAGAGTACTTGTACTCTCTCCTCTTCCTCCTTCGTTACGTTTTTGTTCGTCTGATTTGGTGGTTTGTTAGGGCTATTGAAGATGTGGAGTGGTGGTGGTAATGTAATGGTAAGAAGAAGAAAGGTTTCTCAGTGAACCCTAAGAGCATGATTATTGCAAAAACCATTAAGGGTCCCATAAGTGGGGTTTTGTGATTTTTTAATTATTAAAGTTAAGGTAAGGAACTTTGGTAAGGGATCATTAATTGTAGTGGTTTATTGCAAGTCCCTTAATTAATGTTGTTATGAATAAAAAATAATATTTTTTATCAAACATTATTTTTTTCAAAAAAGATAAACTTTAATTATTTAATAAAACAAGATCAAACATAACATTAGACATATTAAACATAGATTTTAAAATAGAAATATAAAAACATAAACGATAATAATTAGAAAGAGGCATCGAATTCAGTTGTTGTCTTGAGAATGTCCAAATTTATGCCATAAATGTTCAACCAAATCCCGTTTCAGTTGTCGATGCGCATTTTTATCACGAAGTCTTGATCGACCATCCATATTATTGGCGACATTTGTAGGGATATCTGTAGAATAGCTGAGATCGACATGTGAACTTCCGCTGTCTTCTCCGTGTTGAAAACCCGAAACATCAAATTGAGTGTATCCATCTCGTTCATCTTCTACTATCATATTATGGAGTATGATACATGCTCTCATAATCTTCCCAACCTTGACTTTATCCCAATAAAGTGCCGGGTTTTTAATAATGGCAAATCGTGCTTGCAAGACTCCGAAAGCACGTTCGACATCTTTGCGGGCAGCTTCTTGATGTTGAGCGAATAAAGCTGCTTTCGGCTCTTTCGGAAGTGAAATAGATTGGATAAAAGTTGCCCATTCCGGATAAATACCATCGGTGAGATAGTAAGTCAAATTATACTCTTTTCCGTTGACCGAGAAATTCGTTATCGGTGCATGACCATTTATTATGTCATCAAAAACAGGTGAGCGATCAAGAACATTGATATCATTTAAGGTACCTGGAGCTCCAAAAAACGCATGCCATATCCAGAGATCATATGAAGCGACCGCCTCCAAAACGATTGTGGGTGGTTTCGAACCACGTGAATATTGTCCTTTCCAAGCTGTGGGACAATTCTTCCACTGCCAGTGCATACAGTCGATGCTTCCTATCATACCGGGAAATCCACGATACTCGCCAACATCAAGTAGACGTTGTAAATCAGCATGTGTTGGTCTTCTTAGGTATTCATCGCCGAACAAATCAATTATTCCTTGGACAAAATTTTCTAGACATAAACGAGTGGTGGCTGAAGCGAGCCTGAGATATTCATCGACCGCATCAAGCGCAGAACCATATGCCAACACACGAATAGCCGCTGTACACTTTTGAAGTGTAGAGAGACCAAGCCTTCCGAGACCGTCTCTTTTTTGTCGAAAGAATGGAACTTCATTGGTCAGACGCTCAACAATGCGCATGAACAATGGCTTGTTCATTCTAAATCGTCGCCGGAAAAGATTAGGAGGATATGTTGGAGTCTCACTAAAATAATCATTCCATAAACGTATATGGCCTTCTTCACGATGTCTGTCGATGAAAATTCGTTTTTTCCTTGGCCTCCTTTCGGTTTCTTGATCTCCATATATAGTGCACAAACTGTCAAACGTTTGATCAAATTGTTGATCAAAAAATTCATCGAACATTTGAACATTCCATCTTAGACACCCTCTCTTTCGCCTCCAAATCTGCCTTTTTGATAGCCCACATAGTCTCAAACTTATTGAGATTATTATCCACTTCAACCTTCTTCTTACCACCTGCCTTTGCAGCCTTCACACCTTGTGGACGCTTCAAACCTTCTGCCTGAGAACTCTCTGTCTCTGCACCTTCCTCACAAGTCCTCTTCCTCGAGCTCACAGCCTTTTTACCAGTACTAAGGGAGCACCACTTCTGGTCGTACCGTAGTTCCAACCATGCATGCTCTAGAGCAAAAGTTTTCTTGTGGTTTTTTTCGAATATACTATAAGCTTCTTTCAGGACATCATCTTCACTCTGACCGCTACTGAACTTTCTAGTAGCAGCCTCATACGCTCCGGCGAATTTGGAGACTAGGTCATTGATGCGGTGCCAACGCTGCTTGCAGTTCCTTGACTGTCTCTGATCCGAGCCTTCATCACCAGCACTTGCCTGAAAGTAGGCAGCAACTCTAGACCAAAATGCTCCTCTTCTTTGCTCGTTGCCAACCACCGGATCTTTACTAGTATTTAACCATGCACTGATGAGCACAATATCTTCACTCTGTGTCCATTTCCGTCGCTCTTTTGGAGCTGTGGCAGTGTCTGCCTCATAGTTTGAGGCATCAGTACCTTCACTACCAAGAAATGGAAGCTGTGATGAAGATAGTTGAACACTATCTTCATAGTTACCAAAAGTAACAGTTTGTTGACTATGTAATAGTTCAACAAACCTTGAGGGACCAGACGATGGATAGGAATCCATATCAACAAAGTTTGGAATGAGATAAAGAAGGAAGAGAAGGAAGCTTTTTTTAGAAAACGGTTTGCAATGAGATAAAGAAAGCAGAGAAGGTAGATTTTTTATACACAAAGACAGAAGAAGAGCATTGATCACATTCAACCACAACGGACTTGACATATATCCGTTACCCATTCATCACAAAAGACTCTCTTTTCTATTTAAGACAACCATTACTCAGTCTAACTACCTCAAACGCAATTTATTACCAACCTAACACATAGTTAAGATTCAAACCACAAACCAAAAATAGTGTTAAAGACAATGCCTATATCGAATGCTAACCAACTGTAAAATCAACAATAATAGCAACACATTTTTCCGTTCACAAACCAAGAGCAAAAACATTGATTTATCAAATTCAAAGAAAAGTAAAAAACAACAATAAAAGCTAATTCAACTGAGCAAAGACAATGGTTTTATCCAATTACAAATTCAGTACAACCAATAATAAGATTCAAAACATTCACAAGTTCAAAGGTATCGGTTATTCCTATACAAAAAATGCTTAATCCAATTCCACAGAACAAACACATCGATTTTATCCAACTGTAAAGATCAAAGACAGAGTGTTACCTTTCATAAAATTTCGTTGGGGTGGAGGAGGGGGGTTTGTCTACCAACGTTCACCTCCTCATCGAGAACAAATCATCTGCAAAGAAAGAAAACAGAAAATAAATAAGAAATCAAAGACAAAAAGATGTGTAAAAAAAACACTAGAATCATGATGAAATAGACAAATAAAAGACATGCAACTCATCTTTTTTCGGAATCGCCGACTCATCGTCTTCCTCCGTCTCTCAAACAACGACACAAGATCTCGCCGTCTTCGTCGATCGATGAGACGAATCCTAGGAAGGGACGCTGTTTTCCGTCGTCGCCACCGAGAGCAACACCGTTGAGGCTAGGAGAACCACCGATTGTGAAAGAAATCGGCGAGAAATCGCCTTTCGCCATCGGAGAAAGAGAGAGAAGGAAGAGAGAAGGACGAAAGAAAGAATGAAAAAAAAAAGACAAAACAACGCGACTCCACCAACGTTCGGTCGAATCCAGTGCCGACACGTGGCCGGAAGGGGCGTGCTTTCGTGACCTTCCTGAAGGTGCGTGTTTTGCTTTAATCTCACACTTTTACTTATTTTTAATCATATTAATGCTAAGCTACGTGGTGGCGGGACTGCAATAATCGTGGTCTAAAGACTGTAAGCTTATGGAAATAAGAAGTTGGGTATGGTGCTAGTGCTGTTGTCCATCGTGCAATTTATCTTCCTACTAAACAAGTCGTCGCTATCAAGTGCAACATAATCGAATTTGGTCCGTTTCTTACCCATCTCGTTATTAGTTCAGAACTAATTATATTGGTTACAACATAATCTCAAGTTTTGTCTGGAACTGAAAAATCTCCCAATAGTTCTGTATTGAATCCATTTTTAGATCTTCAACTTAATTTGATGTAATTGTTTTGGTTGTTACTATGATGATAATGATATAAAGGAGGGAAGCTCAGACCATGAGTTTGATAGACCATCCCAACGTTATAAAGTCCTTTTGTTCCTTTGCTGTTGACCATCACCTCTGGGTCTTCATGCCCTTTATGGCTCAAGGCTCTTGCTTACACCTCATGAAGGCAGATGGGTTTGAAGAGTCAGCTATATGTTCTATGTTGAAAGAAACACTTAAAGCTCTTGATTATCTTCACAGACAAGGGCATATCCATCGAGACGTTAAGGTCGACTTAGATATTGAAGTTGTTTTCACACTCTGCTTTATGAATTCAACAACTTCCTTTTTGTCTCTTCCGTTTTAGGCTGGAAACATACTTCTTGATAACAATGGAGAGGTTAAGCTCGGTGATTTTGGTGTCTCTGCGTGCTTGTTTAACAGTGGAGATAGACAACGCGCAAGAAACACATTTGTTAGTACCCCATGCTGGTTAGTTTTCTTCAGTTTGGTTGGTCTCTCATTAAGCTTCACTATTGAGCTCTACTCGACTGTTGAACCTAGTAATATCTTGTTTCTGTTTTGTTAGGATGACACCGGAAGTCTTGCAGCCAGGAAGTGGATACAATTCGAAGTGAGTTTATTATACCTTGTGACAGCAAGTAATGCTATATAGTTAATTTTGGTTTATCTAGATACTGTTGCGATTGTTTCAGTCCCAAATCCCCTACCATTTCTCTTCTTTGGTTGTATGCTAATGAGTATTTTCTATGTCAAATGAAAGAAAAGATCAGTAGAAACTGTTTACATCAAAGAATTGCGATAACAGCTTTTGGTTGGTTTGGTCTTCTGTATCTTTCTTACAGAGCTGATATCTTGTCTTTTAACCGCACTGGAGTTGGCTCATGGTCATGCACCTTTCTCAAAATATGCCCCCATGAAGGTATTCAATACTTTTCATATGTGTACTGAGAACAGATCTTATTCCTTTTTCACTGTAACAGGTACTCTAATGACTATTCAAAACGCGCTGCCTGGCCTTGATTATGACCGTGACAAGAAGTTATCAAAGGTACTTGTGTTCTTTCTAAGTAGACTCTTATATTATCTTCCATTTCAAGATCAAGACTTTGTTCTAATTAGAAGATGTTCAGCTGTGACCAGTCCTTTAATGAAATGGTAGCATTGTGTCTGGTGAAAGGTCAAACAAAGAGGCCAACCGCTGAAAAGTTGTTGAAACACTCATTTTTCAAGAATGCAAAGCCTCCGGAGATTTGTGTGAAAAAAGTTATTTTCTAATTTGCCACCTCTCTGGACACGCGTAAAAGCTCTTCAGGTTTTTCCATGCCTTTATCTTCGTCGAGTTTGTTGTGCTTGTCCTGTTCGACTCTAATTCATAAGAGTCGTTTAATGACAGGCCAAGGAAGCTGCTCAGCTTGCTTCGAAAGGAATTGCCTCTGCTGACCAGGAAGCTATGTCGCAGGTGACAAATGTTTGAACTTTTGTGGCATTGGACTCAAAATTGCACAATGCTTATAAAAAGTTACTTTTCATGTCAGAGTGAATACCAAAGAGGAGTAAGTGCTTGGAACCTCAATGTTGAAGATTTGAAAGAACAAGCATCTTTGGTATGCTATGCTTTGATATATATCTTATATGACCAATGGTTTCCATCAATGACTCATGTGGTTACACGCTTGTTATGTGTGCAATAGCTAGATGATGATGACAGTCTAGCAGAGAGTAGGGAAGAAGATGAACTTGGTGGGGAACAGTTCGATAATATCATGAACGAATCCTGAGGTGGAAGCACAAACTGCTTCTTCTGCTGAACAAACGACACCAAGTCCGGAGCATAACGTTCTACAGAGAAAGGCTGAAAGGCTCAACCAGTCAGACGCCAGACTCAAAGTGGACCACTTTCACCCGGTACTTTGTTAACTAATTCGGATTCAGAGAAGGGCCATGGTTATTATGCAAGGTTTGCCATTAGCTAATTATTGTTCTAGAGATCATTAATTGGATTACTTAGTATTCTACAAATCAGATTTTCTTCTCCATTCTCATAGAAATTTCAAGTGCTCCAACTTGATATTTTACTATCTGTTAGGCCTGAGAGTGAACGCCAGGCGGCACTGAAGCAACAGATGGTAAGATAGAGATGTGAATCCTTTCTATTAGTTTATAACGATGATGTATGGCGACAGATAGTTTAACTCTCGTTCTTGATATAGGTTCACAAAATGGAAAGTTGATGTCCTTGGAATCATTAATGTCTTAAAATCACTGCATTCACATTCTTTGCTTTGTGTCGGATAGGTTATTGAGCCCACATCTTCCGAGAGGGAAAAGCTACTACTTAACAAGATCTCTGAACTTCGGGCTAGGTCGTTCCTCTTCTTCTCTCAATCAAACCTTTCGTCATAGAGATCAATGTGGTATAGTCTTTTACTAATTGTTTCTAATTTTTTTTTTTTTGCTTCTTTAGGATGAAAGAGTTGACAGAAGAACTAGAAGAAGAGAAATCAAAAGACACCCGAGTACGTTTACACTACTTTTTCCTTTAAGCATCACATCATTAAGTAATTCAAAGAAATTGCCAGTTATAGAAACTCAAATTTTTTTTAAAAAACACATCTAGTTAAATCTTATATCTGAACCATACTCATCAAGCATGTATTGTGTTTATCTACAGCTGCAGCAGAAATTGAAATCAGTTACAGGTCAATTGTAGCATGTGGCTAGAACACTGAGCTACTCAGAAGTGAAGTATATTTTGTACACTAGAGAAGTACCAGAGGAGGACATATTTGGTTCTGTTTTGTGTTGCAGAAGCAGACATCGTCGGCCATTTGTTTCTCACAGGAGAACATATAGAGAATAAATGGAGAGGAAAGCTCGTTGTCACTTGTCATACTGTGTAAATTATTTGTAATAGGCTCTCATCCTTTGTGTTTTCGTGGATTGTAAATGAAACTTAACGTACATGTATTTGTATTGTATCCACCAGATTCTTTTAATAATAATCTCATCTAGTGATATATACTAAATATATTTGCTCTAAAAGAACGCTTTCAATTCAATTAGTTAGCTCCTTATATAGAGGTAAATTCAGGTTCTGCAAAGAATTTATTTGGAATTCAAGCCCAAAAAGCTGAAACTAAAAAAATCACAATTCAAGTACAAAATATATGAAATTCAACAGTTTACAGATTCTAAACAACAATTATATAAAAAGAAATAAAAGCACGTGTGACCCACCCAAGTTGTGCAGATGGAAACCCTAATCTAAATCACCCTTTGATCCAAAATCATCAATCATACAAGACAGTCCGACACAAGGGGCATGTCCTTTTGCGTTGAAGCCACTCCAAAATACAAAGATCATGGAAGACATGAGAACAGTTCATGCGTGTGGCAGCACCACGTTTCGAAGAAGAACCAGAGAGATTATCCAGACAAATCGAACAAGACTCTGTCTCCATCTTTAAACTCTTGAGTTCCTCTCTATCTATCTTACCTAACAAAACAATTCTTAATATCGTAGCCCTCAACGACAACCCCTCGTCTGGAGCAGGATCGGACACAACCACAACGTTCTGGTAAGTGAGTTTTACCGAGATGGTCAATGTAACCCCGTTAAACCCAAAACCTAATTCGTTTGCAAAGGTTGAGATATCTGACGCTAAGTCTACGCATAACCATCGATGGCTAGCAAGTTTATCTCCGAGAAGTTCTTCTATGTCACGGAGGCTTGTAGTACAGAGATCGAAGTAGATGAGAAGTGGTGGAGAAACCAAAGTGGACCGGCCGGTTGGTGTACGAAGACCGGTGGTTGGGTTTTCAAGAATCTCATCGAACTTGGTGTTGATCATGATGACGACTTTGTTTGGTGTCGATGGAGAGTGTTTTATTCCCGTGATGCTCACTTCCACTTCTGGAGCATTCATGTTTGAGAAACGCTACACGAAAAACAATTATTTTGAAACCCTAAAAATCAGAAGAAAGCTTGAGAGATTATAATTGTAAATTGTAACGCTTTAGGTTTGATATATATAGAAAAGAAGAAGCGCGTGGGGTGCTGTAACGGTCATATAGCGAAGCTTCCTTTTCCTCCATGCAGGCGCGCGCGAGCGTATTAATGGGCTTTATTAGCTATTATTTGGGCCAACCATGTTAAGGACAGAATGGGCCGTTCGTTTTTTTAAAGACGGTGTTAAACCCAGGGGGGACCCACCGTTACAAAAACACATGTATGTTCCCCTTACTCGCCATTCTTTGGTCTCCCTAAGAGCTCTCTCTTAGTCTCGTTCATTTCTCTCTCACGAGAGCCTCGCCGTAAACTTCTTTTTTTTCTTTGGGGCTTAAAACGCCGTCGTGTGAAGCTTACTACGTTCTTCTCCTCCGTCGTTAGATTCTCTGGGTATATGTCTCTTTGATTTTGTTTTTTTGGTTTTCTCACTGTTTTCGATTTCGGATTCAACTTGTTATAATCTCTGTTTTTGGTATTTTTTTAATTCGAATCTTTGTCTGAAATTGTATTCGTTTTGATTTCGCTTCATTTTCCCAGTAAACTAACCGTTTTGTTCTTTGTTCTTCAATTTCTAGGGTTTCGCTTGCTTCTTGTTCGTGTCTCAGCTTCGATTTGGGATTTCCTTGATTCGATTCGAGGTAATTGATTTTTTCTGGGTTTACGAAATTTGGTGCCATTCACTCTCTAATCAAGGCGTAACCCTATTTTCAATATTTGATGTGTTTGGTTTTAACGATGATTCTTTGTTTTCTTCCTGATTTGTGAGAGAGCTCTGTGTATATTTCTCAATTTTTTTTGTGTTTGTTAGATTGGTGGCGATGACTGTCAATTTAAGGTTAAACCTGATTTCAATCTATCAACCCTAAATTTGGATGTGTATTTTCTGAAAATAGTGGAGATGTTGATAAAAGCTCTCAGCATATTAACCTTGAGGGCACAGCTGCTTGAATTAATTTACAATGTTTTATTATTTCATTGTCATATATAGAGTCTGTTGTAGCCTAAAAGTTTATACTTTCATTTTCTTTTCAAAGTCTGATAAACTTTTTAAGGTATGATTTCCTACCCATTTAGAGATCGTTCTAATTTTCTTGTTATGTTACGAGATTAGGTCTTCTTAATTCCTTGTCTTGTTTCAGGTTTTTGACAGCTTTAGGTCTGTGTATATCTCTTAGCTTATGATAACTTTATGTTATGTTTTTCTGGATATATTACACTTCTACCTCATACAAGTTTTATGTTGTACTCTTTAGATGGGAGATTCTCGAAACGGTAATGCACGAGCTCCTGCTGGAGGGCCTCCGAGAGCTGGGAATACCTACGAGATTGATATCAAAAACTTCATCTCTCGTACAAAAGCCTTGTATGCACACTGGAATGAGCATAATGCAGACCTATGGGGATCCGCTGATGCTCTTGCTGTAGCTACCCCTCCTGGTTCTGAAGATCTGCGCTACTTGAAGTCGTCCGCTTTGACTACTTGGCTTTTTGGGTATGAGTTCCCTGACACAATAATGGTTTTCACCTCGAAGAAGATCCATTTCTTGACTAGCAAGACCAAGGCATCTGTACTTGAAGTTGTGAAAAAACCTGCGCTTGATGAGTTGAGGATTGATGTTGCTATTTATGTGAAGGCTAAAGGTGAGGATGGAACAGGGCATATGGATGCCATATTACGTGTTATCAGTGATTTACCGGTGGGTAATGGAAAGGGGCCCCAAGTGGTAGGAAACATTACTCGTGAAGCTCCTGAAGGTAAGCTTCTGGAGACATGGACTGAGAGGCTAAAGAATGCAAAATTTCAGTTTGTTGATATCACTGCGGGGTTGTCTGATCTCTTTGCTGTTAAAGACGGAACTGAAATTATTAATGTGAAGAAAGCTGCATATCTAGCCTACAGCGTGATGAAAAATGTTGTTGTTCCAAAACTTGAGAATGTCATTGATGAGGAGAAAGATGTCACCCACTCTTCATTGATGGATCTCACCGAGAAAGCAATAGTTGAGCCAACGAGAGCTAATGTGAAGCTGAGGGCAGAGAATGTTGACATATGCTACCCTCCGATATTTCAAAGTGGAGGCAAGTTTGATCTCAAGCCTAGTGCTGCAAGCGATGATGAATTGCTCACTTATGATCCAGCCAGCATCATTATATGTGCTGTTGGTGCTCGGTACAATAGTTATTGCTCTAACGTTGCCAGGACGTACCTAATAGATGCAACTCCTCTCCAGAGCAAGGCTTATGAGGTTCTTCTCAAGGCACATGATGCTGCTATTAATGCTCTGAGACCAGGGAAAAAAATAAACGCTGTTTATCAAGCTGCCTTTTCTGTGGTTGAAAAAGAAGCCCCTGAGTTGGTTGACAAGCTAACTAAATCTGCTGGGACTGGTATTGGTATCGAGTTCAGGGAGTCGGGATTGAATATTAATGCAAAGAATGACAAAGTGTTGAGATCAGAGATGGCGTTTAATGTGTCTCTAGGTTTCCAAAACTTGGAATGTGAGATGGAGAGCCGCAGCAAGAATAAGAAGTTCTCACTTTTGCTGGCCGACACTGTTATTGTTAAAGAGCAGGGTCCTGATATTTTGACTAAGTGCTCTAAATCTGTTAAGGATGTGGCTTACTCGTTCAAAGAGGACGAAGAAGAAGAAGAGAAACCCAGGAAGAAGTCAAGGTCCAGCGGTCCTGAGAACTATATCACCAAGACAGCTCTTAGATCAGATGATCATGTGGTGTCTAAAGAAGAGCTGCGTAAGCAGCATCAGGCAGAGCTTGCCCGCCAGAAGAATGAAGAAACTGCCAGAAGGCTTGCCGGTGATAGTTCCGGTGTTGGAGATCGCCGGTCCACTGCAAAGACTTCAACAGATTTGGTTGCCTACAAGAACGTTAACGATGTGCCTCAACCTCGGGATTTGATGATCCAGGTTGATCAGAAGAACGAGGCGTTATTGTTACCAATCTATGGTAGCTTGGTTCCGTTCCATGTGGCAACGATAAGAACAGTCTCAAACCAGCACGATAGCAACCGGAATAACTACATCCGTATCATCTTCAATGTCCCTGGTACACCTTTTACCCCTCAGGACTCGAACACTTTGAAAAACCAGGGTGCGATTTACCTGAAAGAGGTTTCATTCCGGTCCAAGGATTCAAAGCATAGTAGTGAAGTGGTTCAGGCTATTAAGACCCTGAGAAGGCAAGTTAATGCTCGGGAGTCTGAGAGAATTGAAAGGGCGACACTGGTGACCCAAGAGAAACTTCAGCTTGCAGGAAACAAGTTCAAACCCCTGAGGTTGTCTGATTTGTGGATCCGTCCGCAGTTTAGTGGTCGGAAGAGGATTCCTGGGACACTCGAAGCTCATGCCAATGGTTTCAGATACTCAACAACTAGGCAAAATGAGCGGGTAGATGTCCTCTTTGCAAACATAAAGCATGCGTTTTTCCAGCCTGCTGAGAAGGAGATGATCACAGTCCTGCATTTCCACTTGCACAACCACATCATGGTAGCAAACAAGAAAACAAAAGACGTCCAATTTTATGTGGAGGTGATGGATGTTGTGCAGTCTTTAGGCGGTGGAAGGAGATCAGCCTATGACCCAGACGAGATTGATGAAGAACAGCGGGAGCGAGCTAGAAAAAATAAGATCAACATGGATTTCAATAATTTTGCAAGCCGGGTCAATGATTTGTGGCAACAACCCCAGTTTGCAAGTTTGGACCTTGAGTTCGATCAACCTCTGAGAGAGCTTGGTTTCTATGGTGTCCCGTATAAGACAAGTGCTTTCATCATCCCTACCTCAAGCTGCCTGGTTGAGATCACTGAAATGCCCTTCTTTGTGGTCAGTCTAAGTGAGATTGAGATTGTGAATCTGGAGAGAGTTGGGTTTGGGCAGAAGAACTTTGACATGGCCATCATCTTCAAGGACTTCAAGAAAGATGTTCTGAGGGTTGACTCGATTCCCACCAGTTCTCTAGAAGGAATAAAGGAGTGGCTTGATACCACAGACATAAAGTACTACGAGAGCAAGCTGAATCTGAACTGGAGACAGATCCTTAAGACTATCACGGATGATCCACAGAGCTTTGTAGAGGAAGGAGGATGGGAGTTTCTTAACTTGGATGGAAGCGACTCAGAATCTGGTGGCTCTGAGGAGTCAGACAAAGGGTATGAGCCCTCAGATGTAGAGGTTGAGTCTGAGTCAGAGGACGAGGATTCAGACAGCGCGTCACTGGTTGAGTCAGAAGACGAAGATGAAGATGATTCAGAGGAAGAGTCGGAGGAAGAGAAAGGTAAGACTTGGGACGAGCTGGAGAGAGAAGCTACTAATGCAGACAGAGAGCATGGAGCTGAGTCAGACAGTGAGGAAGAGCGGAAGAGAAGGAAGATGAGAGCGTTTGGGAAATCGCGGCCTGGAACCAGCGGTGGAGGAAGTGGTAGAAGCAGTGGTGGAGGCGGTAGCAGCAGCATGAGGAACATGCCACCTGCGAAACGCAAGCACAGGTGAAAACCGATTACAAAAATATCAAGTTCTGGTTATCTTATTGTTCCCTTATTAGGTGAAACGAAGTCGAACATTTTGCATGGTTAATTTTAGTGTTCTTTTTATTTGGTTGGCAAACATATTCTAGTGTTTTCTTTCATGGTTTAATGAATCAGAGGCTTGTATTATATATCAAACACTGCCTAAGATAATTATCAATTCTGTTCCTAGAAAACTAAAGGACCAGTATGTTTAAGGGGAAATCAAATAAGCAGTTCATCTTAATTCAGTTAAATGATTAAGCAATTCATCTTGAATGGTGTTTTAAGTTTTTATTCTTATTTCAACTTAAAAAATGTTTTCAATTTTCTATGCAAAACTTTAGTATTACGTGGTGTAACTTTTTATACTCTATTGTATAAGTTTTTATTGGTTAATTTAGCTTTAGTTAATGCAAAAAAATTTAATAAATTTAAACACAAGTTATTAGAAACATAGAGAGTACCTTTTTATGAAAGTGTGTTTAGAAAAAAAAAAACATATCCTAGTCATTTTGTTATCAAGTCTGAATTAAGAAAACTCTAAAAAAAAAAAAAAAAGGGGAAAAGGAGGTGTTAAACATTTCTCCCAAAAC
>CAKOAT010060266.1:2375-31293 GCA_932364175.1 Eruca vesicaria subsp. sativa | reverse complement strand
ATTGTTTAAAATTTTTTTTTAATAAAATTATTTATAATATTAATTTACGAAGCTATAAGTTTAGTTTTTAGCAAAAATTTCTTCTAAGTTTATATTATCTTTGCAAATTAAAATACACTAATATTTAATCAAACTTTATTTATATTACTTTATCTAAAAATGAAATACTAATCTAATAAACAATAAAATATATAAGAAGAAACAAACACATGTTTGAAAAACATGTATAATATAGAAAATTTGAAAAAATCTATTAAAACACTCATTATATAATATTATTATGTTTGAAAAAATTTACTATACATATCATAAATATGTGATTACTATAATATATACCAATTTACAAGTGAAAACAAATTATTTATATAACTAACTATAAACGAAAACAAACATCCGCGCGGTTGCGCGGGTCAAAATCTAGTTTTCTTTTAAAGCCAAAATATGCTTAAAAGACTCTAGAACCCTTAATAGATCAATATAATTACTGACCCAACCATCACAATTTCGGGTCACCCACCCATATAGAATTAAAGTTAAAAAAAAATAAAAAAAATTTAAACTTTACTTTTCCTTTGTCGTCGTCTTCCTGCTCAGATTTTCCGATTTCAGTTTTTTTCTGAAGATGAATTGACTTCCTCATCATGTAGAATTGGTCTGATCGATCTGGGCCATCCGTTGAGACTCTTCTTCCCTCGCTCACGCACACTGATCTGATCAATCCGACGTCACATCGGTTGGAAGATATCGATGCTTGCTTGGCGGAATACAGGTTCAGATCGCAGAGAAATGGCTCGAGAAGCTCTTTCCACGTACGTACGACGAGGAGTACGTGTTGTTGCCTAACTCAAGATCCCGTATCTAGAACAAGTACTCAAGTCTTGGCTGTCAGGTTGTGTTAATGCAAAAGCTCCAAGGAATGATCTCGTAGCTGTCCCTGAAATCAAGCCTTGGGCATTCCCTAAGTCTTTCTTTACTTGTCTCTCTATTGTTGTTTTGTGGTCTGACAATAGTTTGCTTTGGAATGCTCAGTATTGTGCATCTGATTATGATATTGAATCTGTAATCTTCTTGAACTTTTTTTTTGTAATGTGGTAAAGAACATTGCTTGTTTAAATGATTCCCTTTTCTCTATGGTCAATGTCACCCATCGCGCATTCAGCCACTCTTGTTTCTTTTCAAGTGGCTACAATTGACGGATCACCACATCATTCAGAATCTTGTGGTGGTGGAGGTGGTGGGAATAGCCCCATGGATAAAAGCTAGTCTTCGCTATAAATTTCTATGATTTCTCTTTCTGTTGTCATTGCCGTGAGTGCTAACTCGCAGAAGGTAATGAAAGTGATGGTGTTACTAACTATCTCAATTTCGACATAGCTGCTGTCACTGCAACATGTCTTATATATCCTCTGAAAACTTCAGATTTCTGTATCATTTAGTTCTGTGATTTTTTTATTGCACGAATTTCTGACAAGGCACAAGTTTACAAATGTGATAATTTGATATAGTGAGAATGAATAGAGAAAAGACAATGGATGTATGTTGGTTCAGTAAGCCAATGTTCTTTGTGAAGTCTGTGCTTAAGATTCTTTCCAATGGTGTTCTGTTATTTTCATGTGTTTTCTCTTCGGTGAGTGATCCAAACAATGTAAACACAGTCTCAAAAATTGTCTAAAAGCATAATAAAGAGCTTGGAATCACACAATTAAGTTTATTTATGATGTTTGAACGGTTTTATGTCTAAAACCAGAAATTTGAATTACTAGGTTCGATAGGTATTATTGTGTCTAAAATAAGAAATTTGAATTACTAGGTTTGATAGGTATTACTAGGAAGATAAAAAAAAACATGTCTAAAACTTGTGAAAGAGTTGTAAAACTTGTTTAGAAACAAGGAGTATACAAGAGACTGCACGATACTTTTGTGATATTTGCATAAACTAATTTTCTATATACTTTTATTTAAAAATAAAATACGCCAAACCAACAAAATGAAGAATTGAACCCGAGGCTGGCAAGATAACAAGCTAGGAACATACCACCATACCAAGAGTTATCTCTTAGTCAATTTGTATAATTACATTTTATATATACGTTAACTTAAAATAAAATAAAACCCTATTATTAATCTTTGATTAATCTTTTTTAAGAATAATTTTTTTTTAATTATAAATCATACATTTAAAGCATGTATACCATAAACTAGTATCATATTTATAACTAAGTGAAGTAAAAATAAAAAATAAAATACTAAGTGCAAAAAAAAGTTTTGAACTACTAGTTTTACTAGGTTTTACTAAAATAAATAAATAAAAAATTCAAATATGTCTAAAACGTGTATAATATATTTAACACATGTTATTAAGGTAAGCTATGTCAAAAAACAATTGTACTACTACATCTTATAAAAAAGAGAGAACACATGTTTGAATATTTACATTTAGTAATACTCAAGGTTATAGTAATATTTCATTCTTCATAGTAATATTTTTGCTAATTACAACAATCTTTAGTAATACCATATTAAAAAATAAAATTTATTTGTAATACCAATGTATTTAGATAGTTTTATATTGTATATAAGACATTGGCTGGAAAAGAACTTAGAAAATATGTATTTTCTATTATTCATGTCACTATGGTGTTTCCATCAAGATGTTAGTATAGAAGTATAAAGATGTTTTCTATGGAGATGAGAAATTTTCTATCAACATGAGAAATGAGAGTTTTTTATGTCTAATTTGACAAATAAACACATATATAGATATATAATCTCGTAGTATATGAGATACATCTTCTAAAAATAATTATTAAGACGAAAAGTAAAGTTCTTAGAAATATGTCTAATACATAGTAGTTCCAAAGTATTCCAAGGTAATTCTAGATAGTTCAAGGTAGTTCTTAGTAGTTCATTAAACATCAAAATAAATGAATAAAATATTTTAAACTTGTAAAGTTTATGTGAACGAGATAATTTACAGAAATATTTTATTAAGTTTATTTTTGAAATTGTTGATTAAAATATATTATTAAAAACAATCTTTTCTTATTTTATTATTTATAAAAATATATTTTTAGGTAAACAGAAAACTGAATTGAAAAATAAAATACTAAGTGCAAAAAAGTTTTGAACTACTAGTTTTACTAGGTATTACTAAGATAAATAAAAAATGTTTCAAATATGTCTAAAACTTTTATGATATATTTAACACATGTTATTAAGGTAAGCTATGTCTAAAAACAATTGTACTACTACATTTTATAAAAAAGAGAGAGCACATGTTTGAATATTTACACTTAGTAGTACTCAAGGTTATAGTAATATTTCATTCTTCATAGTAATATTTTTGCTAATTACAGCAATTTTTGATATATTAATAAAATGATTTATATAAATATTTTTGATATTAATATTTGATTAAAAATAGAAAAATATTTTCTTTTTAAATTTGATAAATTTTATATAAAAGAGATAAAATTTTAATTTAGGAAAAGTAATTTATAGATATTTTGTAATTTTTTTGTTGAAATTAGTTGTTGGTTAAAATATTATTGAAATAATTTATTCTTTTATTTTATTATTTGTAAAATAATATTTTAAGATATACAGAATATTTTTATTTTGTTTCATAATTTTCGTTATTAATAAAAAAATAGCAAAAAGAAAAATTTAAATAAAATTATGGCCTAAATAAATCTGGTAAAAAATATTCTTGTCAAAAAACAATTTTGGGGACCCACTCAAAAAAATAAAATAAAGTAAAATAAAATATAGCTATGGGTCTCATAATCTCAGAAAATAAAGATAAAAATATAAAAGAAAAAGAAAAAGAAAGGGTAAGAAGGTAAGGGGGAAAATAGTGGGGTAGTGAGAAAAATGATGGGGTAGTGAGAATAGAGTTTTTGTAACTAGGGTGATATAGAATACTTTCTGATTGAAAGTCATATGTAACGAATTAATATTCTTGCTCAAAACGTGTTATTCTAGTTTTAACTCATAAATTTACCAATAAGGTGAAAAGCTTTTTTATTTATTTACTCCAGATACTACTGTTTAATTAAAGATAAATATTTTATTTTTCTATCTTCCTTTTTAAAGTGAAAGTTATCTACGCAAACTTTTTATTTTTATCCTTTATCAATACTATTAAAACAAGATTACTCTCTTTAATCATTTTAATGAGATTTTTATGTGTTCCAAAATACTCTTAATATTATGAACAAATTTAATTTTTTATTAATGGTAATTTGGTCTTTTTATTATGGGTTTAGAAACTATATACTAGAGACTCAAGGGGCTTTTGTTGGAGGCAGCTTAATTACAAACAATGTCATTATAGCGCATGAACTAGTACATGCGCTGCGAACTAATGATAAAATTGGTAAAGAATGTATGGCTATTAAGACAGATATGTCAAAAGCCTACGACTGGGTAGAATGGAACTTCCTTGAAGTTTTACTAGAAAAAATGGGATTTGACCGTAAGTGGGTCTTTTGGATAATGTCATGCATTACTACTGTCACTTTCTCGGTGTTACTTAATGGACGCTCTCATGGGTTTATTAAACCGGAGAGAGGAATACGCCAGGGAGATCCTTTATCCCCTTTTCTTTTCATTTTATGTGCCGAAACTTTAATTCATGTCTTAAACAGAGCTGATGCACAAGGGAAATTACATGGTATAAAGTTAGCTACGGGCAGCCCTTCTGTTCACCATTTGCCATTTGCTGATGATAGCTTGTTGTTGTGTGAAGCCTCTGTCAGGGATAGTGAAGAAATTTTGAAAGGTCTGAAACTTTATGGGGATGCGTCTGAGTAAATGATTAACCCTTTGAAGTCTTCCATCATTTTTGGGAAAAAAATAGCCAATGAGACTAAACAGACTATAAAAGGAGTTCTGTGTATAGAAAAGGAAGGTGGTGAAAGTTCATATCTTGGCCTCTCTGAGTGTTTTCAAGGTTCAACAAAAGAACTCTTAAATTTTATCAAAGAAAAATTAGAAGGAAGGTTACAGGGGTGGTACTCTAAAATTTTGTCGATGGGGGTCAAGGAAGTTTTAATAAAATCGGTTGCTTTAGCCCTCCCAATATATGCAATGTCAGTTTTTAGGTTACCAAAAGGTCTTTGTGAACGACTTACGAGTGCGATTATAGAGTTTTGGTGGAGTAGTGGGGATAAAAAGAGAAAGATCCCATGGTTTTCTTGGGAAAAGTTGTGTAAACCCAAAGAACTTTGCTCGGGAAACAAACTTGGCGAATTTGGAATAGTCCTGATTATTTGGTTTCTCGAATTCTTAAAGGCAAATACTTCAAAGATTGAAACTTTCTTGAGTGTTGAATGGGGACACGTCGGTCGTATGCATGGAGGAGTATCATGCACGGTAGAGAATTACTCAAAAATGGCTTGTATCGACATATTGGCAATGGGGCAGATACTAATGTTTGGGCTGAAAACTGGATTATTGACACCGTTCCTCGGCCTCCAATGTACCGTGATAATAGCTCCATAAGTTTAGCGCTAAAAGCTTCAGACTTACTCATGCAGGGATCGAATCAATGGGATATTAATTTGCTACATCAGACTTTTACGCCACAGGATGTTCAAAGGATATTACTTCTGAAACCATCACTGGTACTTGAAGATTCGATCAGATGGGGTTTCACACCAGGTGGATCATATTCGACTCAGAGTGGGTATAAGTTGTTAGAGGCTTTAGTGGATTTTGATCACCCTCAAGGACACTCTCTCACTCCTTTTGAAAAACAATTATGGAGAGACCTGTGGAAGACCAAAGCTTCACCAAAAATAAAACATTTTATGTGGTGTGCTCTGTCTGGTGCGTTAACTGTTAAGCAACGTTTGACTACTCAGGGTATTCCGATAGACCCAACATGCTCTGTTTGTGGTAATGGTGCTGAGAGTATATGTCATGTTCTTTTTATATGTTTAAAACACGTGCCAAATGGGAGCAATATAACTTCCCAGTACCATTAGGAGGTTTCCCTCAGAATTCTACCTTTTTTAATTTTGTGCACCTGATCAAGATTGCTAAGAGTTCATCTACGGATATACATACAAGAAAAGTTTTTCCATGGTTGTTGTGGGAAATTTGGAAAGTTAGGAATGCTTTTGTTTTTGATACCAAAGTTATTGAGTCTTCGTTTATTGCTAAGAAAGGAATCCACGTGGTTTGATACATTCACAGGATCGAAGGATGGAGTGGGTAATGTCGATACGGAAATGGCTCGATGGAAAAAACGGCCCAATGGTTTCCTCAAATGTAATGTTGGATCCTCATGGGTAAATTCAAATCATCTTAGTGGTGTTTCATGGATTTTACGTGATGAAAATGGGTGTACAATCATGCATAGCCGTCGAACCTATTTTTGTATGCGCACAAAAACAGAGGCAGACTTGTGCACTCTTTTTTGGGCGGTTGAATGTTTGCATAATTTACATTTCTCAAATTTTATTTTTGAGACTTCGTAGGAGAGCCTACATGACGTACTCATAAAGCCTGATGAACACCATAGCCACAGCCATATTCGCCACAATATCTCTTTTCTTCTGGTAAGGATTGATTCATGGAGTTTGGATCACGCTCTTCCTAAACGCAATGAAGCTGCAGCGGCAATTGCTTTAAGTGTCACTCGTGATCTGCGTCACCAGTCGTACATCCCCGAAATTCTCCGGTGTGGCTACATCACTTACTCGTTTTGGAGGCTCAGCAATAAGGGGTTTGGTGAGGTCCCTTCCATTTTTGTTTGCTGTCTAATGACATCTCATCTTATCTCTTTTGTTTTTCTTTTTTTGTATCATCTTGAACTCTTCAAATCTAACAGTGTTATAAAAAAATAAACTATATACTAATGAGTTTTATTAATGGGCCAAATTCACATTCTAATTATTAGCCCGTTGGTCCTGCTCCATTCGACCCGCCATGGAACGGATCAACGATATTTGAAAAAACTAAGTTGTGGGTGCGGATGCGGGTGCAGGTCAAATATATTTTACGCGGGATAGATGCGGATTGTTCTAATTTCAATTATGAGTATCCGGTAATCTACAAAAATAGAAAAAAAAATTGAAAAATTATTTTTCAAAAATATACTAAATTTTGGTTAAATAATTATTTTTTTTAAAAAATGAAAAATATACTATTTAATAATATTATTATCCGCAGGTTATGCAGATTATCCGCAAAATTAAGTGGGGTGGATACAGATAAATTTTATTTTCTTTGCTGGTTAGGCGGGGCGGGCAGGGCGAGTTTGACCCGCTTCCCTGCACCAAGCGTAGTTAATTGATATTATTTTTTCCAAAATAAAACTACACAATTACATATAATACATTTACATAGATATTGATAATAATAATAAATTAAAATATACAATAATTTTAGAAATTTATATTAGACAATAACATTTTATATCATCAAAGCAAAAAAAAACTTATCGATCCATCTGTTGATAAAACAACAAAAAATGGTACCCGCGCTTAAAAAGCGCGGGTCAAAAATCTAGAGATTTTTATAACTTTTACTCTAATTTACTCTATAACATTTACTCTAAAGTTCCAATCACTCCCTTAATTTTAAATACAATCTCATCTTTTCTTTTAACTTTTTTCCAACATTGAAAATGTATGAATTATATCTCCTTTTTATTCTCTTATATAGTAAACTCTCTTCTTCTTTTTTTATCAACATCAAGTCAAAATAGTTCTTTGCGTAACAAGTTGTTGTTGAATTATCCTACGACTAGATCATTAGTGAATTTTTCTGATGAGATTTTGGATGAGTTTCCGGGCGAGCTTCCGACAAGTTTCTGTTGTTCACATCTTTCTGTACGTCAATTCCAGCCAATAACAAAGGTGAGTGCTATTCCGCAATATCATATGTCTAGTATAATTCTTCTATTATGGCTAGTTTGAAGCATGTTCTATCTCTTTATATCGAGTCTGAATGGAGTCTTGTTTGTTTATTATTTGATGCTTGTTAAACCAGGAATAGGAAAGTAGAGGATTCAACCATTGATTGTTTTGAATGATGAAAAATTGTTTATATATACATATATAATGTATAAATGTAAAACCGATATGAGATTACGGAGTACAAAATGTTTGTACTTGTCATCCATTTGTGGAGATTGTGGAATATAGAGATGTTTGTACATTATGGATATTGCGAGGTATAGAGATGTTTGTACTTCTCGTCTGATTGTAGAGATTGCGAGGTACAAACACGTTTTTACTAGTCCCCCGTTCATGGAGATTGCAGGGTACAAAGACGTTGATGTTTGTACTTGTGGTTCGGTTGTTGAGATTGTGGGGTACACGGTGAACTTCTATACTAGTGGTGCTAATAAAGTTATATAAGTATACCCATCTGAGGAGAATGTGGGGTGCAAAGATTAGCTATGTATTATGAGCGCATTGATTGTTTTGTGTGGTGTATTATATGCCGTGTTTGTTTCATGTTAGAGCTAAACTCCTATAGTCGGATTTTTATATCTGATTTAGTAGTTTGAGTGTTTAGCATCACATACTTTATTGAATGATTCCCTTATTACGCACACCTCATTTTCTCCTTTCAGTTGAGACTAATGAGCATGAGTGACTAGTATCAGATCAGTGATTTTGGGTTGTTTTCCTTTGTTTTATTTTTGAGACTTCTGTTTTATGATTTTATTGACATTTATTTGGGCTATATTTTATTTACTGGATTTATGGTTTTTAGTGATGACCATGATATAGTATTATTTAGAGTATATTATATTTGTTTGGAGTCTATTTCATATTGGTTGCTTATTCATGTACGTTTTGGCCAATTTTGGAGATTCTGGAACAATTTGAGATAAAGAAATGAAAGACTTACCACCAATGGATGAAGCTCATATTTCGACACAAGATAGAGAACTGAGTCGAACGACATCCCTCCTAATCGGATCCTTACGAGTTTTATCAACATCCAAAAATTGCAGTTTAACCCATAATCTCTATTATTTACAAAAGAGCCCAAAACACGTTTTAACATATACTATATGTTTCTAAGTCATTGTTGACGGTTAAGTTTTATTTTGAGATTTGAGAGACGAGAAGTACTCCTTTGGGAGTCTTCTTAGAACTCCATATTTTTTTTATCTTTAATATCTATGCAGTTTAATCATTATGTGATTATGTTTTCATCTATCATGTCTAAGTAAACTACTTGTTAGATTTGAGCTTAATGCCAACCTGAAAATCGATTGATTGCTACGTTTGATCACTGATTTCTACACCAAGGTGGATTATAAGACTAGGATCTAGGGTAGCTAACTAGAACGTAGGGTCATATGAAAATTGAGAGACACGAGAATGTAATCAACTAACAAAACCTGAATCCTTCTCGACTAAATATATTATTCGCAATAAGAGTTGCTCTAAGATTTAGTTGAAAATATCAAATCTTTTATTGCTTTTTTGATTCATTGAATTCATAGCTAGAATTGCAATTTTATTAGAGTTAGATATCTAATAGTTTATCACGGCTAGATTTGGATAACTAACTATTTACATTTGAGTTCGAGAATTGAACTAAATGATACCATTGGCACCTAGTGCTTGCAGAGTCTCAGGCTTGATAATCTCTAAATCTAGCGCTTTCTCATATCTTACAACCTATCTATTTGCGGCTTTATTTTATTGCTTTATACTTTCTGGCTTATATCGAAACCATAAGTATATATGTGATCCTAAGTTCATGTGGATTTGATCATTAAATACTACGATGAACATCTTATTTGAGAGGGTAGTTCAAAAGTTAATTTAAGCATACCACTCAATTACATATCCTAACTTTGTTCAGACCATGGATTCATCCAATATGATCCTATCAGACATCAATCCGGCTCTTCTTCCCTTACAGTCAGTCCATTCAACTTTGCATAGTCAGCTATTTCTAGCATTATCCAATCCAATCAGTTCACACACTCTAAGGGCATGTACATTGAAGTATCAAAGGTAAGGTTCACACATATCCAAAAAAAAAAAAAAAATTATAATATTCACAATCTATGAACTTGCCTCTCACCACTCCTCCGTTCTGAACCTGTTTCATGACTATTCAGCGGGCCCCACGCCATGTGGCGGCCCGCTATTAGTCGATTGTATTTTTTTTTTTTTTTAAAGAAAGCAAACAAAAAAATAATAATAAAAAATTATACCTATGAACCCATCCCCCAATCCATTGATGTACATGGTCTAAGTCAGTCAGTCTTTGCATCATCTTATCTTCGATCCGCAGAACACAATGCTTCTTCACGCATAAGTTTGTCCATTATGTTTTTGTTATAATTTTATTTTTAGTTTATTGGGTTTGATTTTATATTATGAATAGATCGTTATTTTAGTTATTTTTAAAATATTATATATCCTTTTCTGTTATATTTGTTTATTGTAAGAAGATTTAACCTCAGTTTCGTTACAGATTGACTAAGTTTTCTAATACAATTGTTGCAATTGTTTTAATGAGGTTATGTCATGTTTTTATTATGTCTTGGTCTATTGTACTAATTGATTTGTTTTGTATAAGCCATCTAATTTTCATTTCTTGCATTCTTTGTTTCTTTTCAATTTATTTATTTTGCGTCCTTCATTAGCCTCTTAGTCTACATATTTTATTTTTATATCAGATTTGAAAGCATAGTTGAGCTTTTTAAGTCAGTATGCAACATTTTTTGTTACAATTATTGGGATACAATAATCTTAAATCTTTTGTTTACATTACTTACAAATAATATATTTATTTTATTATCAAAAACCATTTATTAAGACTTTTAAAAATGTTTGATTTATTTTCAATAATAAGTTACCCTAACTTTCATTATTGTCTCATAACTATATATGTTATTATATTTTTATGAATTATATTTGTTTAATTTTATTTTTGATATTTTCTATTTTGACTTGATAGTAAGTGAAATGTAATTTTCAAAACTATATTTGATTGGATTTAACACTGAAATATGGTTCTTTATTTTTATACGTTCATTTCTTAAATTTAGTGATATTTTATGTAAATATATATTTTTAAATGATCACTATAGTACAAAAATATATGAGCTAATTTATTTATAACAAATTTTATTTTAAAGTAGGTATGCAACTTGAAAATCTAATACTAATTGTTACTAATTATAAAGATATGTGTTTACTTGAAATTTGTATATGCTATTATAATTAATTTTCAAGTAAACATTTTTCTGCAAATAAATAATTAGGATTTCAAAATAATGATATTAAATATATATATATATATATATATATAACTATTAATTTCTTTAAAATTCATATATGTTTTATAAATTATTTATAAATTTCTAAAGAAAAATTATAAAAGAAATTGTCATGGATTCGAAAATAAATTTAATTTTAAAAATATTTATAAGAGAATATTAATTATTTGTGATATAAAATAGAAAATTGGAGAATAAATAGATATTTAAAATAGAAAAAATGTTATGCTTTTAATTAAAAACGCTTAAAATTAACGTGTTAATTACATATATAAATGTGTGATTATTGCAATGTACACCAAAAGATATGTACGTTAGTCGTTCAATATATAAGCTTTGAAGATTAGAAGAATTTTATTCAGCGGAACATGTGAGTATTTAGTATTTGTTATTACTAAATATGCATCTCTTATTTTGCATCAAATTTATGAAAACTTCACAACTGAAAATGTACATCACTACAGATGTTGAAAAATTGATCTTCTGCTGGCTACTGAGATCGTAAAAGACTATCACAAGGATGAGATATCGCCTAGGTGTGCCATGAAAATTGATCTTGCTAAAGCATTTGATTCGGTGAACTGGGATTTCCTTCTTACCACGTTGAGAACCTTTGATATTCCAGACATGTTCGTTCATTGGATTGAACTATGCGTCTGCTCTCCTTCTTTTTATGTCCAAGTTAATGGAGAGTTAGCTGGGTTTTTTCAAAGCAAAAGGGGTCTGAGACAAGGGTGTGCGTTATCTCCTTACTTATTTGTCATATGCATAAATATTCTTTCTCATATGCTGGACAAAGCTGCTGCTGGAAGCAGGATTGGTTATCATCCGAGGTGTAGAAACAGCCTTCTTACTCATCTGTGCTTCGCTGATGATTTATTAGTTTTTACAGATGGTTCGAAGAGATCTATTGAAGGTGTCCTGAAGATCTTTAAGGAGTTTGAAGAAATTTCTGGTCCTAAAATCAGTCTTGAAAAATCCACTTTGTACACTGCTGGGATTTCTGCTAGTCAAGAGCAGGATATCATCACTAGCTTTCCTTTTGAGTCAGGTAAGTTACCGGTGAGATACATGGGCCTTCCTCTTCTCACTAAGAAAATGACTGTCTTAGATTATATGCCTCAAGTTGAGAAAATCAGGAAAAGAATGAAATCTTGGACGGGCAGGTTTCTTTCGTATGGGGGAAGACTTCAGTTAATCAGTTCAGTAATTACCAGTTTAGCTAATTTTTGGCTTTCAGCTTTCAGTCTTCCAAGTAGCTGCCTTAAAGAAATTGAAAGTCTTTGCTCTGCCTTTTTGTGGTCTGGTCCGGAGTTGAAGACAAGTAAAGCCAAAGTTAGCTGGAATGATATTTGCTTGCCGAAAAGAGAAGGTGGCTTAGGCCTTCGTCCTCTTAAGGAAGTGAATAGAGTTTTATGCCTTAAACTTATCTGGAGACTATCGTCTACTAGTGGCTCTCTGTGGGTTAAATGGGTTCAGTGTTACTTGATAAGGAAGGGATCTTTCTGGTCCATAAGAAGTAGCTCTGTTACTGGATCCTGGATCTGGAGAAAGTTGTTGCATTTGAGGGATTTGGCAAGGGGTTTTCACAAAATGGAGGTCAATAATGGTAAACGAGCTTCCTTTTGGTACGATCACTGGTCGGATTTGGGCTACTTGATTACTTACTTGAGAAGTGGTGGTAACATTGAGATGGGTATTAGGGAAAATGACTCTGTTTATGATGTGTTGAATCGGCATCGGCTTCCTTTCTTTAATGATGTTGAAAATGAGATTGATAAGGTTAAGAGGAGGGCTAGTTGTGATGACGATGTTCCTTTGTGGCGAGTTTCTGATAATACCTACTTGGCTCACTTTTCCACTAAGAAAACTTGGCTTAGCATCAGACAGCCTCGTCCAGATTGTAGATGGAGTAAAGGTATATGGTTTCCCCACTCTACTCCCAAATATTCTTTCCTTGCTTGGATTGCGATTAGAAACATGTTACAGACCATGGATAGAGTTACGCAGTGGAATTGCACACCTAATGTTGATAGAGTTTGTGTGCTGTGTAAAATGGAGGAAGAGACCCGTGGTCATTTATTCTTCAGCTGTAGGTATTCAAGTAAAATATGGAGGGATGTGGTGAAAGGTATTCTAAAAGATGAGTTTACTACAAACTGGAACGAGATCATTGGTATTATTTCTCAAGCTAGAAGATGTCCCACAGAAACATTTATCATCTGTTATGTGTTTCAATCCTTGGCTCATAGTATTTGGAGAGAGCGCTAGGAAGCATGGAGAGCAGCCTTTGGATGAAAACATTCTCTCCAAGATGGTTGATAAAACTGTTCGTCTGAAGCTTCTTATGGTAAAAGGGAAGGGTAAGAAATATTTGGAGGATAGTTTACTGACTTGGTTTTCAACTAGAATCTGAGGGGTTTGGTTTGTGTGTAGCTGAGATTGGAAATGGTTCGCGGTTTTCTGTGAGTAGTCCATACTCTTCCCTGGTTATGCAACTTTTAATCTTTTTCCTAATCAAAATTGTCCCATTTGGGTTTTATTTGATTAGGTTTTAATGAGGAAAGTTTCATAATCCTCCCAAGCTTGACTTGTTCCGCATGGTCAAGCTTGAGGGGAAGAATTGTGATGATGTTTTTGGTTTTCTTTTGATTTCTAATGCTCCTTTTGGAGTAATTGTTTTATTTCTTTGTAGCTTTTTGCAAAATTGTGCCACTTGATGTAAACATGGTTTGATTGAATAAATTTTACATTCATTCAAAAAAAAAGAAAAGAAAATGTACATCAAATTTAAATGAAGTGATAGATAAAATAATGCAATGATTTAGAGTGTTTTAAGACAGGTTTTTTAGGTTCATTTATAATATAAAATTTTTAGTGACTTAGATTAAGATTATTATTCATAAAAAACAGATTAATATTATTGAATTATCTAAGTCTCATGTTTAAAAAAATATAGTACTGAAATTTTAGATTTTCAAACTATTTATAATTAAAAATTACTTTTTCAATGTTTCTAATTTTTATTTAAATTTATGAAGTTATCAAAATAATATATATATTTTTCATAAAATATCTATACTCTTTATACATAGAATCATTGATAGGAATTAATTATCCAGTGCCATGTAATAAAGTAGTTATCTACTTTTATAAGTACAATTTAAATACGAGTTAAAAAGGGTAATGAATGGTCAGTTTTCTTTATTTTCTAGTTTTCATCGGAGTAGAAGGGCAGAATCTGCGTTCTCACAGACAAAGGAATGGTGACATTATGCACAGAGTGGCTCCAAGTCAAGCTTCCAAAGTAGTAGTCTGTGCTGATATTGTGTGATGTCGACACATTGACTTTGAAAGAGACATGGGCGTCACAGTCACATGAAATCCCATCGGTAGTTCAACCGCTACTTTATAGACAGAGTCTACTGGTCCAACATTAGTGAGGATTCTGGTGAGAGTAACTTCTTCTTTGAGGCTTGGTATTGTGATGGAAGGCAAATTGAAATCAAGAACAGGTGGTCTTGGATTCGAGCAGGCAGTTAATTTACCGACAAGCTGAGAGATTGATGAGTCGTTGTAACCAGCAGAGCACATAGTCTTCTGAGGTCCAAGTCGTATATAAGACCTGGTCTTGCAGCTTTCTCTAGATTCACAAAGCCTCCACCATAGTCAAATGGATCAGCTAGCTTTCGAGGCAACCTTTTTGCAAAAATCTTGTAACATCCTGAGTTGTGATATATGGAAAATCTTAAGAGAATTGATTTGGTTACTTATGTCACTAAAGTGTACTTACCTTTTGGGGAACACATCCAGAGAGAACTCCAGAGTTAAACGTGCTTAAGCTGGAGTAGTCAAAGGATGAATGACCTATCGGAAAGTGATTTGCGATACCGTATAAGTGAATCTAAAGCACGGGAAAATGTCATGAGGTGATTACAGGGTCAGTAAACATAACTCTAGAGTCTTGGAAAATTAACGGACTGACCGTTGGAACGGGATAGGATTCACGGGCCGAGAGAACGGGCATGTATTGCCCATTAGCCGTGGGCAGTCGAAGCGTTACAAATCTGCTCTCCAAATGGATTGGTGCTCCAAGCTGCAGAGTAATTAAATACGCTTCTTGAGATGAGTATATATGTTCTTTTCGAGCTAATTAGATTGAAGATAAGAACCTGTAGTGACCATGGCTGATCTAAAGGCAGCAGGGGACCAATCAGGCTGCAACGTTTTGAGAAGTACAATAACTCCTGAAATGGTAGGAGTTGACATTGATGTTCCGGACAGAAAAATGAATCCTCGGTCGTTTAGTGTGGTGTTAGTGGTTGTTGCAGCTAATATGCTAACCCCTGGTGCTGCTATATCTGGCTAAATATCATATGATTGATAACATATATCAGAGAAAAGACAACATGATGTGTCTGAAATTTTTAAAAGACAACATAACAAAAACATTTGCCTATTTTTATTACTCATACTAGTGGGAAAGATCTTATATCTATATTTTCATACCCACTGGAACGTATGTAAAAAAGTATGTTGGTCCCAAGCTCGTAGTCAACAGAAACACAAGGGAAATCATCTAAACATCATGGGCGGATCTACGTTGCTCATTAAGGGGGCAGCTGCCCCAGTAAAATCTGTAAATAATAGTATAAAACACACAAGAAACGTTAAGTTTGTACAGTTTAGTTGGTCAAACCCTTAACATTGCCCCCACTGGACCAACGTTCGAATCTCTATCTGCCGCCTTTCAGCATTTGTTTTTCTTACCTTTTCTTTACTTTTCTGATATTCTTTTTGGCCATGTCTTTATGATGTTTCGTATTTTCTCATGCTATTTTTTTTCCTCATTTTCTTTCTTTTCATGCAAAAACTTGTATTTTAAAAAATTTAGAATCCTAATTTTCTTTTTGTACCTAGAATCATATTATTTATCCGTTATGTTAGTGATATATATTATTTTCTTCGTTTAGTTCCTTGTACCCTTTTTTCTTATATTTCCTTTTTTACTTTTCTGATTTTTTTCTGGCCATGTGTTATGTTTAATTATTTTCCTCCTGTTCTATTTTTTTTTTTCATTTCTTTTCATTCAAAATTTTTTGTCTTAAAATATTCTGAATTCTAGTATTGGTTTCCATTTTATTAGTAAATTCTTTTTGTTTCTTCATTAAGAAGTTTTAGTCATATTATTTTTCTTCTAAATTTTCTTTTTAATAAAAATAGATATATTTAATATTATTAAATAAAAATATTTATTAATAATTAATTTATGCCCCACTAAAATTATTTTCTAGATATGCGATTGCTAAACATGGTCGGATAATGTTGCCTGGCTGTCCTGCAATGATTACGCCGAGGCCACCGGCTCGCTTCACATAACGTGAAGCCCTTGATACCGCAATATCTTAAGGTGATTTTGTTAAACATAACACAACTTTCCCCGCCATTGTAAGATCAGAATTGATAAGAAGACGCTCACAAGTACTGCATTACAAGATTCAGAATGTATTCAAAGCATTGATCTTCTTCATATTGCAAGATTTGGTGAACTTTTTACATAACCTTAAATAGGTCCAAATAAGAAACAAGAGATTTAGAAATTACCCACTAAAGGTTTCGTTGCTCTTTCCTGGATCCTCTGGGTAAACTAAACTAGTGAAGCCAAGTTCTTGATCTGTGTACATTGCTTGACCCTGAAATAAAGTGGTGAAAAATAAATGTTTTGAAATTTACATAAATTAGAGAAAAAAAATATAAAGTAAAATCTATATAAATTAATAATGTTGAAACTTTGGTATTTTATTAATTTATAGAGTTATTAATTTACTAAAACTTTCTGTTTTTGATTTTTTATTATAAAATATATAATCTTTATAATTTTTATTTTATTTTAGTCTTTATAGATTAATTAACTTTTTGAAATTTGACGTTTATCTTAATTTTCTTAATTATTTGGTGTATATAAAATATGTCTCATTAAATTTAAATGTGGTTTTAGATAGAGTTTTACTAAATTTCATCAAAATATATTAAGTGTTAAAAATTTAAAGATAATTATATTATGAATGTAAGACAAACAATATAATGGTTTGCACATATAAATAATTAATTTATAATTTTAGTGCAACATATATTTATATAGGATTTTCTACAAGAAATAATTATCTTATTATTTTATTAATTTATATCATATTTTGAATCAGTCCAACTTAGAATCAGAAAAAATATTAATTTATAGTGTTTATTAATTTATAGAGTTGTTACCAATATCACTTTTTTAAAAAAAAATCGAAAAAGAACGGTTACAGTTTCTATGACCGAAGTCACACAGTAGCTACAACAGATTTAGAAGTAGGATGATTCAAAATGAACCATAAATAAACAGTAATAAACAGTGCAAGCACGCTAGTTGAGGCTATCAAAAGGCTGATCATTTACCAATATCACTTTGTTGTTCCCAAGTTTCATAGGCGTGGGAAAGGATCGGTCTAGAGTAGTAGCACCTACTGTGATGATCCAAGGAGCCAAGTTTGTAACGGTCTGAGCCGCTGGGCCTGCGTTACCACCCGCACAATCAACTGTAATACCCTTTAAGACTGCATGGAATGCCCCAATAGCTATCCCATCGCGAACATCTGTTTCTGGGAACAGAGGTTCATAGCCTAAAGAAAGAGACAGAATATCAACACCGTCATGGATTGCCTCGTCCATTGCTTTCAAGATGTCTGCGGACGAACAAATATATGTGCCTAGATCATCCAGATACCAACATGTCTTGTACACTGCTATACGAGCACGTGGTGCCCCACCTCTTACAGTTCCTCCAGCTAGCCCCTTGTAGCTTGTATTGGGAACATATGAACCGCCTGCGATGGTTGCTACATGTGTTGCATGACCATTAACGGCTCTACGGGAAATGAAGTCAAGTGATTCTGTGGAGTTGAAGTTTTCGTTCTCCGCAAGAAAAACATCGATAAAATACTTTGCTCCTATAAGCTTTTTATTGCAGTGAGAGGAGTTGAACATCTCTCCTGATTCATAGCTTCCTTTCCAGTGGCTCGGCACCAGACCAAACCCATCGTCGTTAAATACTTCAGATTCTGGCCATACACCTGAAACCATAAAACACAGTTTAGACATATAGACGCTAAAACAGAGCCATGGAGGAATCAATAGCAACAGGAAACATAAGATTAATCTACACTTCAATAAGCAAAATGAGAAATAAATTTGCAAATAACACTCATATACATGTGTCGACAATGCCAATGATAATCTGTTCACCCACATTAGCATCATTAAGAATATTCTTTGAATCGGTGGTAGAAACATCCAAGTAGTCCCAAGTCCGAGTGGTTGCCAGCTTGTAGAAACTATCCGGTGTGACATGAATAACTTCAGGTAAAGCTGTTTCCAGAGATTAAAAAAAAAAGAGCAACGATAACCAAATCAGATTGGCTTATTGTGACAACTATATGATGTCTTGTAGATATGTGTACCTGCTATACCATTGGCTTGGGATTTGGTAAGCTTGGCTGCAAAACCTGAGAAGCCATGTCGAAAACTGTGTACCATTGAGTCATGTGCACCCTCTTTACTATAACATGAACGATGACGCAAAAGCAAGAAACCATGAGTATACAAAATACAAAATTATTATAGTGATAAGAGACCATGGTTAGGATTTTTTTATAACTTGGAGTATCCCGAGTTGAAGGAATGGTCCAGACTAAGCTCTAGGGTACAGTTCGGATGGACCCTCTTTCGAATATTTAAATAGGTTGTAAACAATAGATCTATATTTGTGTGACCATATGTGGAACTAGTAATTCCGCAGTGGAGGGAAACTGAACTCTGTCCTGAACCAACATGATAACTCTTTACTCAATAAAAACCACTAGACCTTTAGGATGTGGTTATGTTTAGGATATTTTAGTTAATGGCTTTTGTTATTTTCAATTTTCAACATTTTTTTTATCTATTAGAATATTTTTATGGTTTCTTTTTAAATTATATTTAAGTCTTTTTGCTTTTACCATCAACTTGTATCTCTAAATAAATATTTTATGATTATTATAAATGAATTTCCAAGAAATAATATTAGTCTCTGAGAAAGACTAAAGTTAATTGAAAGCTTAGCCTAAATCTTCTTTCTCTTTCGCAAGTAAGGAAGGTTAATAGTTGTTGATTCCAAATCCCTCTATATATTAAAAAAGAAGTACATTTGTCATGTGGCACTCACACAGCCTTTCTCAGAAGAACTCTAGCGATTCTATTGGTTGATTTTTTAGAATTTATTTTTTGATATATTTTTACCATCGATACTACAAAAAGGAAATCCATTTAAATACTTACCTTTTGTGTTTTCTCGATTCAAAGAACTTCCTTTTGCGATCCTTTCTCTGTTTAATTCATTAAATACTCATTAAATATTTTCGATGTCAGAGAAACAAAATTAATTGACAAGATATTTTCACTCTTAAAATCATGCATTTAAAACAAAATTAATTGATAAGATATTTTCTCTCCTAAAATCATGTATTTAAAACTTAAACCAAAACTCTGGTGCAATCTATTCACGATATGTTCTCCTTTAGCTTTATCAACAAGATATTCCAAAAATAATATTACCTTAAAAGTATAAGATTTATTGAGAATTTATTAGAGAATATGTTACTTTTTTAGCTTATCATGCAAGCTAAATCATTGAGAAACATCCATCAATTTATTATAAATAAGACATTCACAGTAGAAGAAATGAAATTATTGAACTTTGTAGTCTGGACTTTTTATGTTAATAATGTTCTAAACTTTTTTTTTCTTCTTATTTTAGAACATTAAGCTTTTATATTTCATGAGAGTTGATTTTTCTTTTGGTTTATATGCAGATATCCTATTATGACGATTTCTCCACTGAAGCTATATATGATTTGATTGTACACCTCTTTGATATATCATTTCGAAAACATCTTTGTTCCTCAATCTGGTAAAAAAATTCTCTATTTGATAACATCTCGCAGCTATATCATTTCAATAGCATCTTTTTGTGCTGCCAATACTTTTTTTGTTAGTAGATTTATATTATTTTTTAGAATTATAAGCTTATATACACATATATATTTCTTTGGTTTGCTGATTGTGATTTTGTTTTATGATCTTTTTAATTAAATTGATATATTTTTTTGGTTTGCAATTATATGATCTTTTTAATTAAAATTAAATATATATATAGTAATATTTATGAATCAAAAAGTTATATCAACTACTTTTTATATTTATTATTTCCTTATTATATATCATTTAATATTTAAATATCTATAGTTTAAATGTAATTTACCTTAATGTTTTTAGTTTATTAATGACCTACCTTATTTTGAACACATATTACTTGTGCAACTTCAAATTATATTTATTGCATTGTTTTAATTCAATTTACCTTAATGTTTCTAATTTGTTAAGCGTCTTTATAAACTTATTTTGAACACATATTACTTGTGCAACTTCAAATCATATTTATTACATTTTTTAATGGAATTTACCTTAATGTTTCTAATTTGTTAATTCGTTTTAAAAAACTTACCTTATTTTGAATATGATTTAATTGCACAAGTTTATAACATATTGATTTTAAATCATTTAATGACAATATAACTTTTTATGTTAATAATGTTCTAAACTTTTTTTTTTCTTCTTATTTTAGAATATTAAGCTTTTATATTTCATGAGAGCTGATTTTTCTTTTGGTTTATATGCAAATATCCTATTATGATGATTTCTCCACTGAAACTATATATGATTTAATTGTACACATCTTTGATATATCATTTCGATAACATCTTTGTTCCTCAATCTGGTAAAAACAATTCTCTATTTGATAACATCTCTCAGCTATATCATTTCAATAGCATCTTTTTGTGCTGCCAATACTTTTTTTTTATGATTAGTAGATTTATATTATTTTTTAGAATTATAAGCTTATATATACATATATATTTCTTTGGTTTGTTGATTGTGATTTTGTTTTATGATCTTTTTAATTAAATTGATATTTTTTTTGGTTTGCAATTATATGATCTTTTTAATTAAAATTAAATATATATAGTAATATTTATGAATCAAAAAGTTATATCAAATACTTTTTATATTTATTATTTCCTTATTATATATCATTTAATATTTAAATATCTATAGTTTAAATGTAATTTACCTTAATGTTTTTAGTTTATTAATGACCTACCTTATTTTGAACACATATTAATTGTGCAACTTCAAATTATATTTATTGCATTGTTTTAATTCAATTTACGTTAATGTTTCTAATTTGTTAATCGTCTTTATAAACTTATTTTGAACACATATTACTTGTGCAACTTCAAATCATATTTATTACATTGTTTTAATGCAATTTATCTTAATGTTTCTAATTTGTTAATTCGTTTTAAAAAAACTTACCTTATTTTGAATATGATTTAATTGCACAAGTTTATAACATATTAATTTTAAATCATTTAATGACAATATAACTTTAATATCTTTCTTTGAATTGTTTCATTATTTATTATGAAATTATATTCCTAAACATCATTTGTTATGAAAATATCTCCCTAATAACATAAGAGAAAAGGAAGGTAGAGTATATATAAAGGAGACACCTAAGGGATGTCAATCCCCTATATATTATTCGAGAATCATTTAAAAAGTTGTAACCTTAAATTTGTAATAATTAAAAATAATCCCAATCCTATGTGGCATAGCTCTTTGGCTTCTATTTCAAATTCCAAGGATTCTACAGCATGTGATATAATGTATAGTCTAAAATTTATACTCTCTAGCAATATGATATTTCGTAGGCTATAGTTAGTCGGATATATCAAATTTATTGTTTTGCATAATTTCCTTAAATAAAACCTACGAAATTACCTAATGTGATTAAAATATATATGACAATTAATGATTTTAAACAATAAAGATTTGATAACAATTTGTATATTTTTTCTCATTTTGTTTATTTCTTTATTATTAAAATAAATTACACAATTATATTAATCATATAATAAAAATCTAGATATTTTTTTGTGTATGTTGTATTTTGAATTTTTCAAAATGAGTATAAATTACTAAAACTGTTAAAAGTCTCACATAAAATTTTAGGATCAAGGTTTTAAGTTTTTTTCTATATCAAATATAATGATTATAAGACCATATGAAAATTTTTTTTTTAATTTATATATACTTCATATCGCTTTAATTAAACTATACATCGTATGAAAATACATACTTATATTTTGATATTTGCATTGAACATATATTGAAAAGTTAATATTTTAATTTTAAATATGTCATTATTTTTTTTAAATGATTATAAATTATTGAAACTACTAAACATCTCACATTAAAAAAATTCGTTGGCGTAAAGTTTTGTTACACAAATAGGCAAATAATCATAAAATCATATGAGTAGAAACCTTATTTAATAAATATCTATATTAAAATTTTGCTATATTAATATGTTTATATCATTTATATTTAATTATATATCATATACAATATATAAGATTGATTATTTTGATTTATTTACCCTAATTGCAAATAAACAAGAGTGATAGTTAAATTTATATGCATACACCAATTTATTACATAATAGTAACTGATTTCTTTGTTATTTAATATATACATTTATTATTTTATAATATGCAGAAAAATATAAAATATAAAATATATATTGTGCATAAAGTGCAGATCTTAACCTAAGTATGTATCTCTTTAATTATTTTAAATCTTAAGTATTTTCTAAATCCCAGGTCAAAAAAACAAACGAAATGAGAATGAACTGCAAAATAAATATTTATATCGAGTAATAACCAAAAAAAAAAAACACAACAAGAGAAAAAATGAAGATAAATAGGATTGACACGTGAAAGTAAACTTCTCATAACCATAATTAGTTTTTAAATTTTTAAATCATGATATAAAACTGAGTTAATGTTTAATTTGTTAATTTTAATTTTTTTAAATTGTTCATTTGTATTTGAAAAACTTAAAGTATTATTTTTAAAAATAATTTAAAATTTAACTTAATTTTCTATAAAAGTATTTTTTTTTTTAAATTGTAAAAAATATAATTTTCTGATATTATTAGACAAATAAATAAATTAGATCAAATTAGTTTTGAAACTTATATATTTTAAATGCAAATACTTTACCAACTGTTTCTTAAGAAAACATTAGAGAACTTGTTAATACTCTACCAATCAAGTCCAGTGACACTCCGTTTATTTTCCAACATTCGAACACTGAAAAGTGAAAAGATATATGAAGTCTGGTCTATTAAATTCTAAGCTTTGGTCTACAGTGCTAATTACAATTGTTTCTGATCCTATGTATAGATAATTATATAAAAATTCCAAAATTCTAAAATTTGAAATACATATAAAAACAATCATATGTAAATTTTAAATTTGCCAATACTAAAATTTTATACTTTAATTACATATATTCACCCTGCGTAAGTTCACCCTGCGCAAGGCGCATGTCTTATCCTAGTACTAACTTATTAGTCTATTTTTATTCGATAAAAAAATTTAAATTTATAAATTCTTACATTTGTTTGTTTTTTATATTAACAGATAAATAACACAGACGAAAGACCGGTTGTAGTTAACTACAAATCATTTATCAGTTTTTTTTCAATAGTGATATGCAAATTTAATATTATTTTTGTCTCAATAAAATTTTGAAATCTATTAAATTGTTTTATATTGTACAGTTGCTAACAAAATTTGACAATTTTTTGCAGGTTTCTATTTGATATTTTTAATTCATAACTATTCTTCTTATTTTATATTACTTATTTAATTCACAAGATTGACTGGTAATAATTAAAAATGATTTATGTTAACGCATTAAATTCAGAACATCTATATAGCAATAAAAAGAATGTAATAAATAATACGAATATATTATTTGATACTAACTTATCGTGCAACCATATCAACAATGTTATATAGTTCTTCAGTTTTATTACATCTTCTTTTTCATAGTATTATCTTATATCTTTTATTAGATCGCTGAAACAAAAAGTGAATTGATGTATCAAATGTACTAATCTTTAATGACCTAATTAAATTCCATTGTCCCAAAATCAGAATAACGAGAGAGAGACAGAGAGAGAGAGAGAGAGAGAGAGAGAGAGAGAGAGAGAGAGAGAGAGAGAGAGAGAGAAAGAAAGAGAGAGAGAGAAAGAGAGAGAGCGAGAGGGGTATGTGTAACATTTCTTTTAATCTGTCTACATACATTTTACGAAAAATTTATGCATAATAATATTTTCACCTAAAATTAAGAATTACAACACATATAATATAGAATTCTAATTAGTGATAATAGAAAATATGTTACTTATAAAACTACACACTATTAATTTTATATTTGGAAAATAAAATTCAACCTTCAACACACAAATTTTTTTGTGATGTTGCAATTATAAATACACACAATAACTACCTATTGATACTGAAGTTACTTTGTTCCATCTCCTCCATGTAAAATATTGTGTACCAGCATTTTTCTGTGCCTAATGCTTTACCTCAAAGACGGTGGTCTTATGATATAAAATCTATTACTTCTAAAACTTTGTATTATTAAGTCCATAATTTGAATATGTATATACCCGCACAGGGTGCGGGCCGGTCACCTAGTTGATTTTAATTTTGGTGCACCAATAAAAGACACACATTCGTTAGGCCAAACAAATATCATATTTGAAATAGATGAATATTACTTATTATATTTGCTCAAAAAAAGAAAAGAAAGATGAATATCAGATTTTTGAGTCTTGTGTAAATACGGGTCCACGGATTTATAAATCTTTTATTTATAATTAATATACAAACACTAAAACTGGTATTTACCTCATTTGTTTTTTTCTCTTTAAGTGTTTTTTACTTCCACTATGTTTTATTTGAGTTTATTCATAGCAATATCATATAACAAGGGAGAAAAACTACATACCTTCGAAGAAGTGACGACAACATCTGATGATGAGATTCCGTGACAAAGTTGGGATCATCATGCTGCTTCTCACCCAAATACACTATATGAATCTAACATAGCCAAAGTTTCTATTTTAAGTTTAAAATTATATATGTTTATATTTTCAATAAAAACTTATACAGTTTATAGTACCTTACTCCTCTCAGCAATGGCTCGTGCCAGGAAACTTCTCTGTCCATTGAGAAATATTAGCAGGCCTAGTATCACCACAAGAGCTGATGTTCTGAGATTCTTTGTTCCAACAAGAAACGATATTGAGAAACAGTTAGAACACAATTGCAGTATATGAGAACGTAAGCAAAGAATAACTCTTTTATATTGCCTCAAGGTAAAACTCACTAAAAAAACCTCAAATACTCACAAACTCATATATCCTTAACATACCTCGTTGGACATATATATACAAGCTAAACATTAAACCTAGTCTTAGAGATAAAGATCCTTGTAACTGTTTGTAGATAACTCCTAAAACAACTCGCCTTCTTTATCTTGAATCTCGGATAGATTAGAATCTCTTTTAGCTTGTACTCCAAATCTTTTAGACTTGATCTATCATTTTCAAGCTTATCTCAACAATCTCTCCTTTAAGCTTGAACTTGTCTTGAGCCAAGTCTTGAACACCAATGAATTTCCTCATCTCCACAAACTTGATCCTGCCCAAGGCCTTTGTCAGGATATCAGCCTTCTGTTTGCTTCCACACACGTACTCAACGTCTACTTGTCCATTTTCCACACACTCGCGTATGAAGTGGTATCTCCTGTGAATGTGTTTGCTTCGTCCGTGAAAGACTGGGTTCTTTGTGAGTGATATTGCTGACTTGTTGTCTACACGAATGGGTACCTTCTCACACGCTTCTCCTGTAATCTCACTTAGAAGATCTTGGAGCCATATCGCCTGTTTAGCTGTCTCTGTAGCTGCCATAAATTCAGCTTCACAGGAGGATAAGGCCACAGTCTCTTGCTTCTATGAACACCAGGTGATAGGGCTCTCTCCAAGGTAGAAAATGTGTCATGTTACACTTCTACCATCATCAACATCTACATTGAGCGAGCTGTCATTGTAACCTACTAGAGCTGGTACTTTGCTTGAGCGTTTGTAGGTAAGACCATAAGTAGTGCCACGCAAGTATCTCAGGATTTGCTATAAAGCTGAATCATGAGACTCTTTTGGATCAAGCATGTATCTTCTTAGTACTCCTAAGCTGTATGCAACATCAGGACGAGTGTGTATGAGATAACGCAAACAACCAATAGTTCTTCTGTGCCTCTTCTCTTCAGTAGACTTCTCCTCAACCGTTTTTGACAAATTCAGACTCATGTCCATTGGTACACAAGTTGGCTTGCATTCATTCATTCCAGTCTCGGATAGGATCTTGGATGCATACCTCTCCTGCTTTAGTGTAATCCCATCATCATGCTGCAACACTTCGATACCCAAATAGTATGTTAGCTTTCCCAAATCACTCATCTCAAACTTAGCTTCCATCTCTCCTTTAAACTCGGTGATCATCATAAAATCAGAGCCTGTAACAAGTAGGTCATCAACATAGACAGCCATAATGAGAAGGTGTCCATTTCTTTGTCTCTGCATGTACCCTTTTGCAACTAGTTTCGCTTTGTACTTGATTATACTTCCATCTGGTTTACGCTTCACCTTAAACAACCACTTAAGTCCAATAGCTTTAGCTCCTGCTGGTAAGTCAACTAGCCTCCAGGTTTTATTCTTTTTGATTGAAGTTAGCTCATCTTTGCAAGCATCCAGCCATACCTTCATATCTTTTGCCTCTGCAAAGTCCCACGGCCCATCATTAATAGACATTAGGAGCCATTCACTTTATGACTCAGCCAGCAAGATGTAGTCTGATAGGTACTCTGGTGGGTTCTTTATTCTTGTAGACCGTCTTAGCTGAGGTTGATCGGATTCATCATCAGAGATTGTTACAGATTCCTTCTCAATGCTAGTATCAACCTGTCTAGCACTTTGTTCTACCACTGCAGCTTCATCACCGACTTCTTTTGCCTCAACGACAGGCTCTAGCTCCCTTAAACCTCTGTTGCCAAACTCACCAAGGTTAACACTGAACAAACTAGCATCCATCTCATCATCTTGTTTGTTCCAATTCCACCCTTCTTCCTCCATAAAGGTCACGTCACGACATACTGTGATCTTTGTACTTGTTGGATCAAACAAACGGTAAGCCTTGGTTCCAGGTTCTGTTCCAAGGTGTACTAGAGCTCGAGATCTGTCATCTAGCTTCTTCCTGTTAGGTGACTCAATTTTCGCGTACCCAACACATCCAAAAACACGCAAGTGTGATAGATTCGGTTTGCTTCCCTTGAATGCTTTGTAAGGAGTCATGACCGGTAGTGTTCGTGTGGCAGTTCTATTGATGAGGTCTGTAGCGTGTCTCACAGCCTCTCCCCACAAATAGTTAGGAAGTCTCATGTGATTTAGGATACTCCTTGTCATCTCCAAAATCGTCTTGTTGCGTCTTTCTACTATCCCATTTTGTTGGAGGGAATATGGTGCAGTTAGGTGTCTCTGGATTCCATTCTCTTCACAAAATGCATTGAATTCTGATGACGTGAACTCTCCTCCCCTGTCAGTTCGAAGTGTTTTGATGGAGATCCCCATTTCTTGTTCAATTGATGCCTTGAGTTTCTTAAACTTTCCAAATGCTTCACTTTTCTCTCTCAATAGCATAGTCCACATGTAGCGTGTATGATCGTCGATGAGCACAAAGACATACATGTTTTTCCTAAGTGTTGGAGGTGTTATTGGACCACAGAGGCCACCATGTAGTAGCTCAAGCTTATGTGAGGCCCTAAACGTCGTTGCTTGGGGAAAAGGTCGTCCTGAGTGTTTTCCAAGCAAGCGTGAAACACAGGCTTTCTTCTGAACATGGAACTTTGGCATTCCTGAAACCAAATCCTTGTCAACCATCACTTTTATGTTATCAAAGTTGATATGACCTAACCTCGCATGCCATTTATTTGAGGCGTTGGTTGTTGCAACTTGCAAACATGATAAGCTCTCAGCTTCCCACTCCACTTTATACACTCGGTTACTTCCTCTACTTGATCTCACCAGCAATATTCCTTCACGATCATACACATTTAGGAACTCCTTCTTCATACTCACTTCACATCCAGCTTCGGTTGCCTGTCCCAAACTTATAATATTGCTTCTGAGGGCCAGAATGTAGTACACGTTGGACATCTTCTTCTTTGTACCGTTCTTGAAGACAAAATTAATTGAGACTTTTCCTCTTATGTATATGCGGGAGGCATCGACAAACTTGACTTTTCCTGTGATTGTTTCGTCCAGAGTGGTGAAGTAGGCTCGATCTCCAGTCATGTGGTTACTGGCTCCATTGTCCAGATACCACATATTACTATTCTCACTACAAGAAAACACGTCCTTTACTAGGACGGGTTTTCCTCGTTATTTCCTAGTAAATGGCCCTTTACTAGGAAATAGCGAGGAAACGTGTTTCGTCGAAAGACGTTCATCGTAAAGGCTATTTTCCTCGTAAAGGCCTAGCTAATTTACGAGGGAAGGTTTCCTCGTAAAGCCGTGGAAAACATTTCCTCGTAAGC
>CAKOAT010060155.1:88569-119483 GCA_932364175.1 Eruca vesicaria subsp. sativa | reverse complement strand
ATAGATTAATCATTGGAAAATTTGAAAGGATTCACATGTACCATAAAGATAAGTTTAGCAAACATATATAAATATTTGGAGTGGGTTTAGGTATTTTTTAAACAACACGAAAGATGTTAAATAGTATATATAGTATTTAATTAGAAAATTCAGCTTTTTCATAGGGGTTAGCCCACATGTTTCAAGAAAATTATAAAAATATGGAATTTTTGTTTTGATGCATAGCTGCATCATACACCGCCATAGTATGAATATTAAATAGGTTTGAGACCTTAAATGTTTTCGTTTCTCCAAAAAATAGGATTTTTATTGGGGTTAATCCACATATTAAATGGTATATGAATGTTAAATAAATTAATCTTTGGAAATTTTGAAATGATTCACATGTACCATAAAGATAAGTTTAGCAAACATATATAAAAACTTGGAGTGGGTTTTGGGTATTTTTTAAACAACACGAACGATGGTAAGTAGTATATATAGTATTTAAAGAAAAATTCAGTTTTTTCATAGGGGTTAGCCCACATATTTCAAAAATCTTATTAAAAATAGAATTTTTGTTTTAATGCATAGATGCATCATACACCGCCATAGTATGAATATTAAATAGGTTTGAGACCTTAAATGTTTTCGTTTCTCCAGAAAATAGGATTTGTTTGGGGGTTTATCCACATATTAAGTGGTATTTGAATGTTAAATAAATTACTCATTGGAAAATTTATAATGATTCACACGTACCATAAAGATAAGTTTAGCAAATATATATAAAAATTTGGAGTGCGTTTAATTATTTTTTAAACAACACAAAATATGGTAAATAGTATATATAGTAATTAACTAGAAAATTCAGCTTTTTCATAGGGGTTAGCCCACATATTTCAAAAATCTTATAAAAAATAGAATTTTTGTTTTAATGCATAGATGCATCATACACCGCCATAGTATGAATATTAAATAGGTTTGAGACCTTAAATGTTTTCGTTTCTCCAGAAAATAGGATTTTTTGGGGGGTTTATCCACATATTAAGTGGTATTTGAATGTTAAATAAATTACTCATTGGAAAATTTATAATGATTCACACGTACCATAAAGATAAGTTTAGCAAATATATATAAAAATTTGGAGTGCGTTTAATTATTTTTTAAACAACACGAAATATGGTAAATANTATTTGAATGTTAAATAAATTACTCATTGGAAAATTTATAATGATTCACACGTACCATAAAGATAAGTTTAGCAAATATATATAAAAATTTGGAGTGCGTTTAATTATTTTTTAAACAACACGAAATATGGTAAATAGTATATATAGTAATTAACTAGAAAATTCAGCTTTTTCATAAGGATTAGCCCACATATTTCAAGAAATTATAAAAAATGGAATTTTTGTTTTAATGCATAGCTGCATCATACACCTCCATAGTATGAATATTAAATAGGTTTGAGACCTTAAATGTTTTCTTTTCTCCAAGAAATAGGATTTTTATTGGGGTTAATCCACATATTAAGTGGTATATGAATGTTAAATAGATTAATCATTGGAAATTTTGAAAGGATTCACATGTACCATAAATATAAGTTTAGCAAACATATATAAATATTTGGAGTGGGTTTAGGTATTTTTTAAACAACACGAAAGATGTTAAATAGTATATATAGTATTTAATTAGAAAATTCAGCTTTTTCATAGGGGATAACCCACATATTTCAAAAATCTTATAAAAAATAGAATTTTTGTTTTAATGCATAGATGCATCATACACCGCCATAGTATGAATATTAAATAGGTTTGAGACCTTAAATGTTTTCGTTTCTCCAGAAAATAGAATTTTTGTTGGGGTTAATCCACAAATTAAGTTGTATTTGTTTGTTAAATAAATTAATCATTGGAAAATTTATAATGATTCACACGTACCATAAAGAAAAGTTTAGTAAATATATATAAAAATTTGGAGTGCATTTAATTATTTTTTTAAAAACACGAAATATGGTAAATAGTATATATAGTAATTAACTAGAAAATTCAGCTTTTTCATAGGGGTTAACCCACATATTTCAAAAAATTTATAAAAAATGGAATTTTTGTTTTAATGCATAGATTTATCATACACCGCCATAGTATGAATATTAAATAGGTTTGAGACCTTAAATGTTTTCGTTTCTCCAGAAAATATGATTTTATTGGGGTTAATCTACATATTAAGTGGTATTTAAATGTTAAATAAATTAATTATTGGAAAATTTAAAATGATTCACATGTACCATAAAGATAAGTTTAGCCAACATATATAAATATTTTGGAGTGGGTTTAGGTATTTTTTATACAATACGAAAGACGTTAAATAGTATATATAGTATTTAACTAGAAAATTCAGCTTTTTCATAGGGGGGTTAGCCCACATATTTCAAGAAAATTATAAAATATGGAATTTTTGTTTTAATGCATAGCTGCATCATACACCGCCATAGTATGAATATTAAATATGTTTGAGACCTTAAATGTTTTCGTTTCTCCAGAAAATAGGATTTTTATTGGGGTTAATCCACAAATTAAGTTGTATGTTAAATAAATTAATCATTGGAAAATTTATAATGATTCACACGTACCATAAAGATAAGTTTAGAAAATATATATAAAAATTTGGAGTTCGTTTAATTATTTTTTAAACAACACGAAATATGGTAAATAGTATATATAGTAATTAACTAGAAAATTCAGCTTTTTCATAGGGGTTAGCCCACATATTTCAAGAAAATTATAAAAGATGGAATTTTTGTTTTGATGCATAGCTGCATCATACACCGCCATAGTATGAATATTAAATAGGTTTGAGACTTTAAATGTTTTCGTTTCTCCAAAAAATAGGATTTTTATTGGGGTTAATCCACATATTAAGTGGTATATGAATGTTAAATAAATTAATGATTGGAAATTTTGAAATGACTTACATGTACCATAAAGATAAGTTCAGCAAACATATATAAATATTTGGAGTGGGTTTAGGTATTTTTTAAACAACACGAAAGATGTTAAATAGTATATATAGTATTTAACTAGAAAATTCAGCTTTTTCATAGGGGTTAGCCCACATATTTCAAGAAAATTATAAAAAAATGGAATTTTTGTTTTGATGCATAGCTGCANGGGTTAGCCCACATATTTCAAGAAAATTATAAAAAAATGGAATTTTTGTTTTGATGCATAGCTGCATCATACACCGCCATAGTATGAATATTAAATAGGTTTGAGACCTTAAATGTTTTCGTTTCTCCAAAAAATAGGATTTTTATTGGGGTTAATCCACATATTAAGTGGTATATGAATGTTAAATAAATTAATCTTTACAAAAACTTGAAATGATTCACATGTACCATAAAGATAAGTTTAGCAAACATATAAAAAAACTTGGAGTGGGTTTTGGGTATTTTTTAAACAACACGAACGATGGTAAGTAGTATATATAGTATTTAATGGAAAATTCAGTTTTTCATAGGGGATAACCCACATATTTCAAAAATCTTATAAAAAATAGAATTTTTGTTTTAATGCATAGATGCATCATACACCGCCATAGTATCACATATTAAGTGGTATTTGAATGTTAAATAAATTACTCATTGGAAAATTTATATTGATTCACACGTACCATAAAGATAAGTTTAGCAAATATATATAAAAATTTGGAGTGCGTTTAATTATTTTTTAAACAACACGAAATATGGTAAATAGTATATATAGTAATTAACTAGAAAATCCAGCTTTTTCATAGGGGTTAGCCCACATATTTCAAAAATTTTATAAAAATTGGAATTTTTGTTTTAATGCAGAGATGCATCATACACCACCATAGTATGAATATTAAATAGGTTTGAGACCTTAAATGTTTTCGTTTCTCTAGAAAATAGGATTTTTATTGGGGTTAATCCACATATTAAGTAGTATTTGAATGTTAAATAAATTAATTATTGGAAAATTTAAAATGATTTACATGTACCATAAAGATAAGTTCAGCAAAACATATATAAAAACTTGGAGTGGGTTTTGGGTATTTTTTAAACAACACGAATGATGGTAAGTAGTATATATAGTATTTAAGGAAAAATTCAGTTTTTTCATAGGGGATAACCCACATATTTCAAAAATCTTATAAAAAATAGAATTTTTTTTTTAATGCATAGATGCATCATACACCGCCATAGTATGAATATTAAATAGGTTTGAGACCTTAAATGTTTTCGTTTCTCCAGAAAATATGATTTTTATTGGGGTTAATCCACAAATTAAGTTGTATTTGAATGTTAAATAAATTAATCATTGGAAAATTTATAATGATTCACACGTACCATAAAGATAAGTTTCGAAAATATATATAAAAATTTGGAGTGCGTTTAATTATTTTTTAAACAACACGAAATATGGTAAATCGTATATATAGTAATTAACTAGAAAATTCAGCTTTTTCATAGGGGTTAGCCCACATATTTCAAAAATCTTAAAAAATAGAATTTTTGTTTTAATGCATAGATGCATCATACACCGCCATAGAATGAATATTAAATAGGTTTGAGACCTTAAATGTTTTCGTTTCTCTAAAAAATAGGATTTTTATTGGGGTTAATCCACATATTAAGTGGTATTTGAATGTTAAATAAATTAATCATTGGAAAACTTGAAATGACTCACATGTACCATAAAGATAAGTTAAGCAAACATATATAAATATTTGGAGTGGGTTTAGGTATTTTTTAAACAACACGAAAGATGGAAAATAGTATATATAGTATTTAACTAGAAAATTCAGGTTTTTCATAGGGGTTAGCCCACATATTTAAACTTGATATACGATAAAATTAGTGTCCGGACCTTATTAAAATCTCTATATTCTAGATAAATAGGAACATATAAGGTCTCAAGCCTCTTTAATCTTCATAATATGCCAGTTCATGATGCAAATATGCATTAAAACAAAAATAAAATAAAAAATCTAACTTTTCTTGAAATATGTGGGTTAACCCCTTTGAAAAATTGAATTTTCTTATAAATGTTATCTTTAATTTTAAAAAACCTTAGTGTTGTTTAAAAATACCAAACCACACTCTCAATGTATATTAATGTAGGCTAAACATATTTTCATGGTACATGGTCATCATTTCTAACTTTCCAACGCGTAGTTTATTTAAACTTGATATACGATTTAATTAGTGTCCTAACCTCTATAAAATCTCTATTTTCTAGAGAAATATGAACACATAAGGTCTCAAACCTCTTAAATATTCATAATATGTCAATTAATGATGCAAATATGCATTAAAACAAAAATAAAAATAAATTCTAATTTTTCTTGAAATATGTGGGTTAACACCTTTGAAAATATTAAATTTTCTGATAAATGATTTATTATATTTTCAGACACTTTAGTGTTATTTAAAAATATTAAACCCCACTCTAGATGTATATTAATGTATGTTAAATATATTTTCATAGTACATTGTCATCATTTCTAACTTTCCAATCGTAGTATATTTAAACTTGATATACGATATAATTAGTGTCCTAACCTACTTAAAATCTCTATATTCTAGAGAAATAGGAACATATAAGATCTCAAAACTCTTTAATCTTCATAATAAGCCAGTTCATGATGCAAATATGCATTAGAACAAAAATAAAATAAAAAATCTCATTTTTCTTGAAATATGTGGGTTAACCCCTTTGAAAAATTGAATTTTCTGATAAATGCTATCTTTAATTTTTAAAAAAATTAGTGTTGTTTAAAAATACCAAACCAGACTCTCAATGTATATTAATGTAGGCTAAACATATTTTCATGGTACATGGTCATCATTTCTAATTTTCCAACGCGTAGTTTATTTAAACTTGATATACAATTTAATTAGTGTCCTAACCTCTATAAAATCTCTATTTTCTAGAGAAATAGGAACACATAAGGTCTCAAACCTCTTAAATATTCATAATATGTCAATTAATGATGCAAATATGCATTAAAAAAAATTCTATTTTTTCTTGAAATATGTGGGTTAGCACCTTTGAAAAAATAAAATTTTCTGATAAATGCTATCCATAATTTTTAAACACGTTAGTGTTGTTTAAAAATACTAAACCAGACTCTTAATGTTTATTAATGTAGGCTAAACATATTTTTAAGGTACATGGTCATCATTTCTAAATTTCCAACGCGTAGTTTATTTAAACTTGATATACGATCTAATTAGTGTATTAACCTCTATAAAATCTCTATTTTCTAGAGAAATAGGAGCACATAGTTTCTCAATCCTCTTTAATATTCATAATATGTCAGTTAATGATGCAAATATGTTATAAAACAAAAATAAAAAAATTCTAATTTTTTTGAAATATGTGGGTTGACCCCTTTGAAATATTGAATTTTCTGATAAATGCTATCTTTAATTTTTAAAAACTTTAGTGTTGTTTAAAAATACCAAACCCCACTCTCAATGTATATTAATGTAGGCTAAACATATTTTCATGGTATATGGTCATCATTTCAAACTTTCCAACGCGTAGTTTATTATTCTTGATATACGATCTAATTAGTGTCCTAACCTCTATAAAATCTCTATTTAATCTGAGAAATAGAAACACAAAAGGTCTCAAACCTCTTAAATATTCCTAATATGTCAATTAATGATGCAAATATGCATTAAAAAAATTCTAATTTTTCTTGAAATATGTGGGTTAGCACCTTTGAAAAAATTAAATTTTCTGATAAATGATTTATTATATTTTCAGACACTTTAGTGCTATTTAAAAATATTAAACCCCACTCTAGATGTATATTAATGTATGCTAAACATATTTTCATAGTACATGGTCATCATTTCTAACTTTCCAACGTGTAGTTTATTTAAACTTGATATACGATATAATTAGTGTCCTAACCTCATTAAAATCTCTATATTCTAGAGAAATAGGAACATATAAGGTCTCAAAACTTTTTAATTTTCATAATATGACAGTTCATGATGCAAATATACATTAAAACAAAAATAAAATAAAAAATCCAATTTTTCTTGACTTATGTGGGTTAACCTCTTGAAAAATTGAATTTTCTGATAAATGCTATCTTTAATTTTTAAAAAAAAACTTTAGTGTTGTTTAAAAATACCAAACCACACTCTCAATGTATATTAATGTAGGCTAAACATATTTTCATGGTACATGGTTATCATATATAACTTTCCAACGTGTAGTTTATTTAAACTTGGTATACGATCTAGTTAGTGACATAATCCTTATAAAATCTCTATTTTGTAGAGAAATGAGAACACAAAAGGTCTCAAACCTCTTTAATCTTCATATCATGTCAGTTCATAATGAAAATATGCATTAAAACAAAAATAAAAAATTTCTAATTTTTTTTTGAAATATGTTGGTTAACCCATTTGAAAAAATTGAATTTTTTGATAAATGCTATCTATAATTTTTAACACTTTATTGCTGTTTAAAAATATCAAACCACACTATCAATGTATATTAATGTATTCTAAACATATTTTCATGGTACATGGTCATCATTTCTAACTTTCCAACGCATAGTTTATTTAAACCTGATATACGATCTAATTAGTGTCTTAATCTCTATAAAATCTATATTTTCTAGAGAAATATAAACACATAAGGTCTCAAACCTCTTTAATATACATAATATGTCAGTTAATAATGCAAATATGCATTAAAACAAAAATAAAAAAAAATTCTAATTTTTTTTTAAATATGTGGGTTAACCCCTTTGAAAAAATTGAATTTTCTGATAAATGCTATCTATAATTTTTAAACACTTTATTGTTGTTTAAAAATACGAAAACACACTCTTAATGTATATTAATGTAGGTTAAACATATTTTCATGGTACATGATTATCATTTCTAAATTTCCAACGCGTAGTTTATTTAAATATGATATACGATCTAATTAGTGTGTTAACCTCTATAAAATCTCTATTTTCTAGAGAAATAGGAACACATAAGGTCTTAAACCTCTTTAATATTCATAATATGTCAGTTAATGATGCAAATATTCATTAAAACAAAAATAAAATATTTTCTAATTTTTCTTGAAATATGTGGGTTAGCACCTTTGAGAAAATTAAATTTTCTGATAAATGCTTTATTATATTTTCAGACACTTTAGTGTTGTTTAAAAATATTAAACCTCACTCTAGATGTATATTAATGTATGCTAAACATATTTTTATAGTACATGGTTATCATTTCTAATTTTCCAACGCATGGTTTATTTAAACTTGATATATGATCTAAATAGTGTCCTAACCTCAGTAAAACCTCGTATATATATATAGTTCCAACCACATATAATTGATATCAAATATGGATAATGGTCTGAAAACTATTGCATGAACAATGACAGAAATTGTACCAAAATGGAAAGTATGCAAGGTATCGAATTTCATTTCCTTGCATATGCATAGTAACACATGTATGTTTCTATTTTATGGTTCATAGTTTTCGTAAAACTAATCGAGCTCTAATTTTTTTTTAAACAATAGTTTAATATCGTTTGTTTATCCAAGAATAAAACCCTAAAACTGTAGTCCTTTATTTACAATCAATCCTATTAATTATAATTACCCAGGGAAGAAATTTTATGTAATCAAAACTGTATATAATAACATACATATACGTCAAGATCGTACAAACCTAATAAGGTATGTATTTATTAATCACATAAAACAATAAAACTAGAAACAAATAAAATAAAAATGCATAAAATATAGTTGCATTAAATCGATCTATCCAACACAATAACGATACAGCGCACACGTATAGCGAATACGACACAGTCGAAAACTACACTCACAGACACGCCATGAACTGATACTGATACGAGTCACCGTCGACCACCCACGTGGCGTCTTCTCCGGCAACAAAAAGCTCCGGTGACCACCCACCTCCGGTCATTATAAGCTCGGGCAGCTCTATGCCTTCCCAGAAATCATCTCCGTCTTCAACATCTGCCACGTCATCTCCCGTTTTAGTGATCTTGACGGCGTTGGCAGCTTTGGCCGCCGCGACTTGGATATCTCTGGCCGTACATGTCGACGGTCGAGGTAGATCGTCGATTTCGTCGGGGAAATTAAGCTGAGCTTTTCTTCCTTTCAGACAAAGCGCGGCCACGTCGTAGGCTTTAGCTGCCATCTCAGGCACCGGAAAAGATCCGAGCCAAATCCTAGATTTTTTGCGGGGCTCTCTGATCTCTGAAACCCATTTTCCCCATCGGCGTTTGCGAACTCCGTGGTACACTGGATGCCTCGTCGTCGAGAAGGTTTCTCTACGGCCTCCTCCGCCGCAAGATTTAACGGCAGAAGCCGCGGCTTTTGGGTCGTTGTTCTTGAGTAGTGGTGGTGGTGGTGATAGTTTCATTCTTTCTTGTAACACTAAAAGAGTTTGTTATGTGGTTATAGTCACACACTGTTATCAACATTTATTATCTCACACTGTTATCAACATTTATAATCTAAACCCACATTGATGAACCTCCCTTGGGGGTTCACACCAATAAAAAAATATTTTTTTTTTTATTTTCGTTTACTTTTTTTTTTTTTTTTTTTTTAAATAATTTTGGACCAATCATATGTTGACACGTGGTGAACCCGAGGTCATCGGGGTTCACCGCGGTGAACTTTTGAGAGAGGGATTCATAGAAATTTGATTTTAATATTATTATTTTTTCTCGGTTCGCGTGTGAACTCCCCCCATCAACCCTTGATGGGGGTGCTCTAACAAAAAAAAACGTTACTGTTCTCCATTCAATTTACATAAATACCCTCCAGTATAGTTCAATCATCCTACCTTTTTTCCAAAAATACCGCTGATTACTTTCGATATATGGTAAATTAGTGAAGTTTGAATTAATCAGATAATTCAATTAGCTTATGTTGTAGATTATTCTGTTCGCATATGGATTATGGCCTGCCCATGGATTATTAATTAGCTGAATCAAATTCAACCGGTAATATATATAGTTTTAATTAGTAGTAAACGCGATTATGAATATATCGCAGAAGAACAAAACTTATGATTTATATCTCCAGTGATAAAAAGTTTATATGTCAAATCTATGTCTCCTAGCATTCAGGAGTGGTGGGGAAATGTTTTCAATAGCTTAAGGTACTGGTGATGCCCTATCATGTATGTTTGTAGTTAAGTAAAACAAGAATAAATCAAACGTGGCACCATATCTTCAAACTTCGTAACGAAAACATGCATATATATTATGGTTTTATATTTTATAAAGATGACTTATAAATCTAAAGTAGCAGGAAAAGGGACTAACAAACATCATGTTATAATATCTCCTAGTTTTCTCTAACAAAGGACCCAAAAATTATGAATTGATTGTCTATAATTCGTTACCAACCCCCCCTCTCCTCATTCTCATCTCTTCCACTTTTTTTCTTTTGGCGAACCGCATATCTTTCACTTAAGATTTACCTCTCGTAATGAAACGTTTGTTTACTATAATATGTATCCAGAAATTTCAGACAATCTTCGACAAAGAAAAGTGATCCATGTTATGTTGATTTCTTATTAATGGAAATCGCTTTATTAGGTGATGTTTTTTGTGCATGCATGCCATTATCGTGAAGATATATCTACAAATAACCCTTTTTCTTTCCTAATTGTTACACCTTATTAATTTCTGTTAATTCATATATTTCGGTAGCGCAGGTCCACATGAGAGATTACTTTTTCTTTTTAAAGATAGCATTGATTCATTTTCGGAGGGACCATAGTCTAAATCTAGTCTATATACCACTCAGAAACCAGAATAATACTTAAAAGGTTTTCTTTTATAATTTTACGTGCGACTAAAAGTAACGTTACAAAGGAATAAAACTACCCTGCGTGGTATATACGAATACTATATCAGTAAACCATGTCACGAATAGATTATATGTTTATGAATAAAACATATATAAATTTCAAGAAGAATATGACTATCACAAGAATACTCACGTCTTCGTACGGTGATTTATTTATATAATAACATCAAAAGGTCACTTGATAAGTATCACCTGAAGTATATGGGTTCAACTTCTTAACACCAAATTTTAGCCAAAAAAAAAAAATTCTTAGGTCATCACGTCTATATATATAAACCAATAAATCCCACACATATAAACAAGGAAATATTAAAAGTTGATCCATGTATATGTAATATCGCGAAGAAATAATTATATATATACTCAATCGGGAGATAACGAGCAAAAGGAATTTCAGAACACTCGTTCTTCTTACATCAGATCATTTACGGCTTTACTATATATCAGTTTGTCTTCAGATACCGGCTTGAATCAATTTCAACACTTGCTCGTTTTTTAAACGCGAAGTAACTGAAATAATAACAGTGTGTGTATAACGTCTTTTTCTTTCCCCGATGAGATTTAGGTTTCTTTTTTTCCCTTACGATGAGCATTAAGTTTTGGTCGGTGCTTTTTCCTTTTCGTGATGTAAAGTAGTTTTATATAAGTAGGTTTTGGTTGTTACTAAAAAGGTGACGATTATTGTAGAAGTTAAACACGGATTTCATTTTGACAAGTGAATTTCGATATCTGATTATTCAATTGTGTGGACGCCAATATGGGATCCCTAGAAGAAAAAAAAAAGGTTTTACAAATAATAAAATTACATTTACCTGCGAAGAGTGCCTCATGCATGTTAGCTATAAACCGACGTTAGAGCATGTTTAATGCATGTTACTTAGAGAGTTGCTTAGGAGGAGAGAGATGCTTAATTTAAAGAGAGAGAGTGTGAAAATTGCTTAATTAAACAACTCCTCTCCTCCTAAGCAACCCTCTCTCTTTAAATTAAACACTCATCTCCTTATAAGCAACTCTCTAAGCAACCTCCATTAAACATACTTATAAACAAACTGTCGTTATTCAAGTTAGATGTGCAGTAATTTCTATGCTGTACAATTTATCTTTTATTTAGAAATTTCATTCCACCGAATCCACACTGTAGTTTACAGTTAATCCTCTCACTAAACAGTTTCCGTTCAAAATGTCTTGTCTACAACAGAGCGTCTATACACAATAGTTGCTACACGAATTTATTTCTCAATCTACATTTTGCAATCTTTAATACATGTCTAACCAAAATTGATCATTTAAAAGTGAAAGCTACTGCTTTGCTAGATAAAAATCATAAAACTATAGTCTATACATATTAGATAGAGATATGAAGATCTAGCCCATTATAATTTGAAATGCTAAATATGAGTAGATGGGTCATTAGGAAATGGTAACCTAGTAGTACGGCTATCTCAGCCCACATCCTACCCAATAGAACAATGGGCTCTTTAGACAAATCCGTCCGTAACACTGGCCCCTTCTTACATGAGCTGTCTTGTTGTCGTTGTTGACTTAAGAAAGGTAGGGCCCGCGTTCTGAGTTAAAGGATTCTTTAAGCACGTGAATCACGCGGTCCCCCACTTTTTGCTGTGTTTTTCTCACCACCGCCATATGTTATAACCCACTCGTGACTCCATTTTCCATAAGCAAGTTGTTGTTACTCGCTTTTTGCATACGAGAATTTCATGACCCCTAAGTTTAGTTGATGATAATGTCAATAGTGAACAACCTATATTTACAGTGTTTCAGTTGTTGTTGTGCGAGATAAATTACTACTAACACACAAAAAGAAAGAAAGAAAGAAAGTAGAGGCGTTATTTTGAAAATAAAAGATCCAAGAAAATTAAATGCATCTCACGTTCTTCTCATTCTGGTCTATCTCTCCTTGATCCACGTAAATATCACATGCTTTTCACGCCTCTTGCCGAATTTTATAAGCCTCTATATTAAATGGACTTGTCTTTTTCCTATTATTATTGGGTTTTAAAGTAAATAAACATTAGACCTCCATAATAATTCAAACGGAGAAGACGTCGCAATTCTATGAGTTATAAAAAAACTCGGTAGTTGCTCGCATTGCCTTTTCACGTCTGTTCGACCTTAGCCTCTGGTATATAAACGTGGAATAGAGGTTATATGAAAAACGACGAAGAATTTGAAATTTAAAAGAACTCAAAATCTTAATTGATTCTTGCTAGACTCTAAACAACATTTACTAAGAGCTTGATGGTTTATTAAAAGAGAAATATAAAACTGAAAAGCTTACTCTCATGAATAGGTTGGGTCAACGTTTCCGATGCTTGACCACTGGACTTGCTTTGAGTTGATCAAGTAAAGGAAAAGTAAAATTACTAATTTTGGGGGTTTCATTTCCATTTTTGTATTTCATAAACTATAGTAATAGATTATGTGCTGGACAAGAGAATCTATTCAAGTTTGTCAGATACAGGGTTTAGATCTACATACGGTTTGAGAGATAGATCTTGAATACCAATTAATCTAAGAGACATTTATTTGAATAAAAATATATTTGTTCATACATCACAATACATCTTTTGGTGTATGTCAAAATCAAAGACAGAACCGTAGGTCGACCAGACCCGGTTTAGTAATAACTATACGAGGTAGTTAAGATGTAACCGTAGTTAAGTTGCAAAGAGTCATGTTTAATAGTTTCCAAAACAGAGGAGAAGTAAAAATAAAAATAAATAAATAAATAAACGAGAAAGGAAGAACATGCGTTATTTCTCTCTCTCTATTTGCTTGAATTGAATTCATTCAATTAGAGAAGCCACGGCGACGAAAGAGAGGAGAAAACTATTTGATGAAATCAAATCTCGTTGAATCTGAATTTACTGGTAAAAAACACATATATCATTCTTCTTTTGTTGTTGTTATTACAGGATTGCGTTTATGGAATTATTGAAGTTTTGTGTGTGTTTATAAAAAAACAGGACAAGATCTGAGATCTCTGGTGTTCCATGCAAAGCCTCTTCCTTTGACCAACAATACTCTGTTTCTTCTGCAAAAAGATCTGTCCTTTTCTTCTCGTTGAATCAAACAACAAAAGCTTCGATCTTTTTTATTAGATTAAAGATGAATAATAGCAGCGGCGTTTGGAACGAAGATGATAAAACGATAGTTGCATCGTTACTTGGCAAAAAGGCTCTCGATTACTTACTTTCCAACTCTGTTCCTAATGCTAACCTCCTCATGACTGTTGGAAGCGACGACAATCTCCAGAACAAGCTCTCCGATCTCGTCGAGACTCCAAACTCCTCCAATTTCTCGTGGAACTACGCCATCTTCTGGCAGGTTTCGAGGTCAAAGTCTGGAGATTTAGTGCTCTGCTGGGGAGATGGTTCTTGTAGAGAGCCTAAGGACGGTGAGAAGTCTGAGATGATGAAAATGTTGAGTATGGGAAGAGAGGAAGAAACCCATCAGACTTTGCGGAAGAGAGTGCTTCAAAAGCTTCATGCTTTGTTCGGTGGGTTGGATGATGAAGATAACTGTGCTTTGGTGCTTGATAGAGTTACGGATACTGAGATGTTTCTTCTTGCCTCAATGTATTTCTCTTTCCCTCGTGGTCAAGGCGGTCCTGGCAAGTGTTTCCACTCCGCACAGCCTGTTTGGTTGTCTGATTTGGTGAATTCTGGCTCTGATTATTGTGTGAGATCTTTCCTTGCTAAATCTGCTGGGATACAGACTGTTGTTTTGGTTCCTACTGATATTGGTGTTGTTGAGTTGGGTTCTACTTCTTGTTTGCCTCATAGTGATGACTCTATCTCTTCTATAAGATCTTCCTTTTCAACTCCTCCTCCTCCTCCTCCTCCCCCACCTCCACCTCCTCCGGTTGTTAGAGTTGCTGCTTTACCTGTTGTGGCTAATAATCATAATGATGATGTTAGTTCATCCAAGATATTCGGCAAGGATCTGCACAGTTCTTCAGGTTTTCTTCATCATCATCATCATCAACAGCAACATAGGCAGTTCAGAGAGAAACTTACAGTTAGGAAAATGGATGATAGAGTTGCCAAGAGATTAGATGGCAACAGGTTTATGTTCTCGAATCCCACCACTACTACCAACAACAGCAACACTCTTCTGAGTCCTACATGGATCCCACCGAGGACGACAAACAACAACAGTGTGACAGAAGCTCCGAGCAGGGAAGATTTCAAGTTTCTCCCTTTGCAGCAATCATCATCATCTCATAGGCTGCTTCCTCCTGCTCAGATGCAGATTGATTTCTCTGGTGCGAGTTCAAGGGCCTCTGACAATAACTCTGATGGAGCAGAGTGGGCTGACATGGTTGGTGCTGATGAATCTGGTGACAACAGACCAAGGAAACGCGGAAGGAGACCTGCCAACGGAAGAGCTGAAGCTTTGAACCATGTAGAAGCTGAGAGGCAACGGCGTGAGAAGCTTAACCAGAGGTTTTACGCCTTAAGATCAGTTGTTCCCAACATTTCAAAGATGGACAAAGCATCCTTGTTGGGAGACGCCGTCTCTTACATTAACGAGCTTTATGCTAAGCTTAAGGTTATGGAGGCTGAAAGAGAGAAGTTAGGTTATAGCTCTAATCCTCTCATCTGCTTGGAACCGCCGGCGGTTAACGTTCAGACAGCAGGTGAAGATGTGACAGTGACGGTTAACTGTCCGTTGGATAGTCATCCGGTATCAAGAATGTTCCATGCGTTTGAAGAGGCTAAAGTAGAAGTGATTAATTCAAAACTGGAAGTTCCACAGGACATAGTGTTGCATACGTTTGTGATCAAATCTGAAGAGGTGACTAAAGAGAAGCTCATCTCTGCTTTCTCTAGAGAGCAATCCACTTCTGTTCAGTCAAGAACATCATCAGGTAGATAGCCTTTTGACAAGACAAGAAGAAGTTGGAAAGTAAGTTTGTTTAGTGAAGAAGAACCTGTAACAATCCTCCAGGCTAGGATTTTAGAAGTTTTTTTTTATTTGTCAAAATTAGACAACTCGCTTTACAAAAAAAAATAGCATCTATTTATGTTAAAAGAAGCCTTGGGACTTGCTTGAGAATCTGTCTTTGTTCTGATTTTTGGCCTCCTTGAGATATGGATTCTTCAGTAGAGTGAGTTTAACAAAGTGATTGTTCCGCAGGTTTCAAACTTTTAGTCAAGTAACCGTTTGCTAATGATCCTTCAGAAGTCTTACTAAGGCTAGATCTGTTCATGTCTTTTTGATGTTAGGATGTATCAAAGAAAATATTCGAATTAATGGTTTTCAAGCATTTACATGTCTTTATTCAAAGATGGAATGTCTCTTTCTTACAGCTAATTCTGTCCTAACATACCAATTCAAAGAACATGAACAAGGCATGTAGCTTGTAAAAGTGACACACAAAGAAAGAGACGTATATATGGTTTATATCTAAATTCTCTGAAAGTTGGGTAAGTGGTACGTAGTTCTAACAAAACCTTAGCTACTAGTCTTCCACTATTTGTTAGTATATATTGAGCCAACAAAGACAATACCAAAAAATGAAAAGATCTGTGCGAACACAAATTATAAGAGACTAAAATGATTTTGGTGTTAGTTTTTTCTCTGTTGGCTATTTTCTTTCTGAATGTTCTTCTATGGAGATGGCTAAAAGCCTCAGCATGTAACGTCAAAGAGCTTCCTCCAGGTCCACCAAGGTGGCCTATTTTGGGCAACCTTCTCCAGTTAGGCCCTTTACCTCACCGTGACATGGCCGCTCTCTGTAACAAGTACGGCCCACTAGTGTACCTTCGGCTAGGAAACATCGATGCAATCACAACAAATGATCCAGATACCATCCGAGAGATCCTCTTTCGGCAAGACGATGTCTTTGCATCAAGGCCTAAAACACTCGCAGCAGTACACTTGGCGTATGGTTGCGGAGATGTAGCGTTAGCACCAATGGGACCGCATTGGAAAAGAATGAGAAGGATATGCATGGAACACCTACTTACAACCAAAAGACTTGAATCTTTTACCGCACAGCGAGCCGAGGAAGCTCAGTATCTAATACAAGATGTGTGCAAAAGAGCTGAATGCGGAAAGCCCATAAACCTTAGGGAAGTATTGGGTGCTTTCTCTATGAACAATGTGACCCGGATGCTACTAGGGAAACAGTTCTTTGGGCCTGGATCCGTGGTAGGAGCAAAAGAAGCCCAAGAGTTTATGCATATCACTCACAAGTTGTTTAGGCTGTTGGGTGTTATTTACTTGGGTGACTACTTGCCGTTCTGGAGATGGGTGGATCCATACGGCTGCGAGAAGGAAATGAGGGACGTGGAGAAGCGTGTGGACAAGTTTCACACCAAGATCATCGAGGAGCATAGAAGGGCAAAACGGGAAAAGGAAGACAATAATATTGAGTGTGACATGGATTTTGTTGACGTTTTACTATCTTTGCCTGGTGAGAATGGGAAAGAACACATGGACGACGTTGAAATTAAAGCTCTCATTCAGGTACATTACTTTTCATCAAATGACTCGCTTGTTAAAAACTCCTTTGTTTGTTTGCATTATACTATAATGTTTTTCTTTATATATATGTTATTGTGTTTATCAAGTCTTCTGTTTCACGTTTTATATTTGTAATACATGAGTAATTAGGACATGATAGCTGCTGCGACCGACACGTCAGCGGTCACGAACGAATGGGCTATGGCTGAAGTGATTAAGCAGCCGCGAGTGATGCGTAAGATTCAAGAAGAGCTTGATAATGTTGTAGGATCAAACCGGATGGTCAATGAATCGGATTTAGTCCATTTAAACTATCTACGTTGTGTGGTACGAGAGACGTTTCGAATGCATCCCGCTGGACCGTTCTTGATTCCTCACGAATCTGTCCGACCAACGACGATCAACGGCTATTACATCCCTGCAAAGACACGTGTATTCATCAATACACATGGGCTGGGTCGAAACACTAGTGTATGGACTAGTGACATCGACGAGTTCAGACCGGAACGACATTGGCCCGTTGATGGCAGCGGAAGGGTGGAGATAAGTCACGGGCCTGATTATAAGATATTACCGTTTAGTGCAGGGAAAAGGAAGTGTCCAGGAGCTCCGTTAGGTGTGACGATGGTGCTGATGGCTTTGGCTCGGCTCTTCCATTGCTTTGACTGGACTACACCGGAAAATATTGATACGATGGAAGTGTATGGAATGACTATGCCTAAGGCTAAACCATTGTGGGCTATAGCTAAGCCACGATTGGCAGCTCATTTGTATACATGATGCAATTGGTTACTAAGACTTATATCATCTAATTAGCCATTACGGTCTCAATAATATCGTTGTAATTTGTGTACGTTGGGCAACAGACTTTAAAATTTTCAGTTATATTTCCTTCCCGGTTTAGCAGAACCAGCTATCTCTCTCATTCAGTTCAGTTCTTCTTCTCTTGTGGTGAAATAATATGTTCTCTCTTCTCCGTTGATTTCCTAGATAACTGATAAGAACAAACATTAAATCTCTAATGGAACTTGTTATAGTTAGCACATAACAAGACACTTAGATATCATAATGTGTATCTTTGATCATCAAGCAGTGTTTATCATAATATAGGGATCATTAGATAAGTGGAGAGTTAGGCAAAAGTTGGCCACCACCATGTTGTAATGTAATGATGAGTGAGCCCTTAGCATATAGTAAGTACTGTAAAGCAAAAAGTGCTGCTTGTAGTGGCTTTTGCTTTATTGTCTTTTACATTTAAGGCTTTAATCAAATTATTGTTCTTTACTATTTTAAAAAAAAATAAATTCTCTAGTTGTTATTTTCTCCTAATGTGCTGATTATTCGTCACATTGGAACTACGCGTAGACTAGAGGCCATGGCTTCTCCAGAGTGGTCGTCAAGTAGGTGCTTCTTGTGTGATAGTCAAGCATTTGATAAAGTTTGTTTTTCTCGTAAGCATTTGACGTAGATTTGAGAATTTCACCTAAACTAAACCCTGTGAGAAACAATTTATGAGTGTGAAAGTGTGATAGAAAATAAATGCTTTCAACGGTGAGAAGCCAAGATTCACTGTTCACACTTATTTTTATTTTTTGTCGACACTGTTCACACTTATTCTGGATTTCACATTCTTTATACTAAAGTGAAAGAGTTTGGTCAGAGCATTTAATTGGTGTCACACATCCCAATATACTCAAAACTATTATTGATTTATTTTTGTTGTATTCATCTTTAAAAGAAGAACGTCGTTATGATAGTTAGGCCATGCTGTTAACATATATCGAAGCATTGAATATGAAAGTTCCAAAGCTTGGATATCGAATTCTTTTGTGAAAGTGGAAAAGAGTGTTCGATGATACATCAAATAATCTAACAAGATGGTGAGATCTAAAGCTTGTGACGTTTTAAACACCAATACTTAGCGTTCTCATCGTGTTAGATTATCTTTCGTCAGAAAATTTTGCATGTCATTTTTTTCCACCCATGTGGAATGTTATAGTTTTTGACAACTCAAGAGCGAATTATGGCACCAATTGTGGGTGAATTATTGGGCATGATTAACTTTATAAAATTAAACTTTTCCCTTTTCCACAAACAATTAACATAGTTGTTTATCTCCTGATTATGTCGTATTGTTCCCCCACACCACATGATACTTCGTATTACTAGTGTTTTATTATCCACCGAATCTATAACGTCGCTTTTAATCTGATGATAAAAATGAGAGATATTTATTTGAAAGAAAAGAATATCACTCACACATTTCCATTTATTATAGAAAAATAATATTTTTAAAAAGTGTGTGTTTCTTCAAGAAGACTAGTTCAAGTTTAATTATTTATACAGAGACCACTCTCACTGCCATTTTCCCAGAGAAAAACGAGAGAAAATGGAAGGAAGAAGAAAAGCTTTTCTCTTTACTCTCTGTTTCTTCTTCTTCTCACTACCTTCCTTGTCTTCCCTTCCTGCTTACCAGACCCTAATCCCCACTTCTCACTCTCTCCCTTCAGCTTCTCCCACTTCCTTCCAACCCGAATCCGAACCCGTTTTTGAGTCTTTGATAGGATCCGAATCCGGATCCGACTCTGACTCGTCCATAACACTAAACCTCGACCACATCGACACTCTCTCCACCAACAGAACTCCAGAAGAACTCTTCAGCTCTCGTCTCCAGCGTGACTCCCGGCGCGTGAACTCCATCGCCACACTCGCCGCCCGAATCCCAAAAAGAAACACCACTCACGCGCCGAGACCCGGCGGTTTCAGCAGCTCAGTCGTCTCTGGTCTCTCTCAGGGAAGCGGAGAGTACTTCACGCGTCTCGGTGTCGGAACTCCGGCGAGATATGTCTACATGGTGCTCGACACCGGAAGCGACATCGTCTGGCTCCAATGCGCTCCTTGCCGGAGATGCTACTCTCAGTCCGACCCGATTTTCGACCCGAGAAAGTCCCGGACCTACTCGACCATCCCTTGCTCTTCGCCTCTCTGCCGGCGACTAGACTCCGCCGGATGCAACACGCGCCGTCGGACTTGCCTCTACCAAGTCTCGTACGGAGACGGTTCTTTCACCGTCGGCGATTTCGCCACCGAGACGCTGACTTTCCGGCGAAACCGAGTTAAAAACGTCGCTGTCGGGTGTGGTCACGACAATGAAGGTCTCTTTGTCGGAGCAGCCGGTTTGTTAGGTCTGGGAAAAGGAAGATTGTCGTTTCCCGGTCAGACCGGTCGCCGGTTTAATCAGAAGTTCTCTTACTGTTTAGTCGACAGATCTGCTTCCTCGAAGCCTTCCTCCGTTGTCTTCGGAAACGCCGCCGTTTCACGTACAGCTAAGTTCACTCCCCTTTTATCGAATCCGAAGCTTGATACTTTCTACTACGTGGAGCTACTAGGAATAAGCGTGGGAGGGACGCGCGTCCCCGGCGTAGCCGCTTCTCTTTTTAAACTCGACCCGATAGGTAACGGTGGAGTTATTATTGATTCGGGTACATCTGTGACCCGGTTGATCCGACCCGCTTACATCGCTATGAGAGACGCTTTCCGTGTCGGAGCCAAGAGCCTCAAACGGGCGCCGGATTACTCTCTCTTCGACACGTGTTTTGATCTCTCCAAACAAAACGAGGTTAAGGTCCCGACGGTGGTTCTACACTTCCGTGGAGCTGATGTGTCACTTCCGGCGACAAATTACCTGATTCCGGTGGATACTAACGGTAAGTTCTGTTTTGCGTTCGCCGGTACAATGAGCGGCCTATCCATTATCGGGAACATCCAGCAACAGGGTTTCCGGGTTGTTTACGATTTAATGGGTTCCCGAGTCGGGTTTGCTCCAAGAGGATGTGCTTAATTCTGACCCGACCCGGACCGGTACGGATAATGTACTTTGTTTCTTTTCTTTTTTTTTCTGAATTTAATGTGTTTAGACCTTTGTTTTTTCGGACAAGTGAATCTTTAGCGGTTGAGTTTGAATACGTGTTGATAGAACTTCACGTGTTGTCGGCTGTATTATTAGCGTATTTATATGTTTTTAGGTCTTGGACCCAAGAGCGTGCATGTGCTTTTTCAATTAGCCCAAAAGCTCTAATTTACTTTTAGTGAACCAGCAAATGACAATTACAGGACATATCTCTAAAGTATTGATCAAGTTTACGAAAACAAATTTCAAGACCATGTTAGAAATATTAGTTAAAAATCTTAAGGAAAGTAGAGTACGTCCCAAATAGTAACTAAAGAATGGTGGAAGTGTGTATTATATAGGCTAATAGGACACATGAAAACTCGTGTTGGAATTTCTTAATCAGACAAAAACGAAGATCCAGCGTGACGTTAGAGACAGTGGTCCAATCTTTATATTTTACTGTGCATCACTTCTTAAATTTCTAGTGATTTTTGAGAACTACAGAAATGTAAGTTTATGTATGTTTATCCATAAAATATTTGTTACAACTTGCGCAAGAGATTTGAGGAACTTTTGTAAATTCCTAAGTTGTTGGTTTTTAAAGGGTATGTTAATTTCTAAGTACTGAAATGTGTACAGGAGTCTTGTACAATAGAAATGTATGGTAGTTTTGTATATGTACTCAGTCATACGGTGTAATCATGTAAAACGCATGAGAAAGTTTGGAGCTTTAACCATAGTTCTTGTGCATTTGGCATTCTTTTTTTTTTTTTAGAATGTTGCTTAGCCGGCCAGTTAGAGATTTTACTTGGAAAAAAAACCCAATGAAATGGTTTCGTTTGGCATAATGCATTATATCTCTACTTGTATGGTTGATGTTATGTTGTGATAACTGGTTTGACGTTATATCAAACGAAGTTCACAAGCAATAATTTCACATGTACTTTAACCTCAGACCTAATGTTAAGTATTTGCCTAAATGTGGATGTATTTCTAGCGGTATTCCGATATTCAATATTCACCGTGAGTATTGACTAAATGTGGATAAATGCTAAGTATTGACTAAATGTAGATATATTTTACAATGTAACGTTCATAAATAGAAACAATTACTTATTGATTCGCTTTCCCTCTCAACAAATTCTATCGGGGAGTTAATTACATCTTCACCTCCAATTGATTCAGTAATTAACTCTCCTATAAAAAAATATTATATACCCTCTTTTGTTTCTTTTTATAGAGCAAAATGGAGCTACGTAAACGGGAATTACGAGCTCCGTTTCCCATATTCGTCGCCATGACGTTGTTCCTCCTCCAGCTCTGTGCCGGGACGTCCCAAATTAATCACAGCGAGTCGTCTACACAAATACAAACCTCCGTTAACACTCCATCAGCGCCAAACAGTCGATTTCTGTCGTCATCAGCACTGTCGTTAACCGGAAAACATTCCTCCTTCAGGTGGTGGAGTAGAAGACGACATCGTTACAGAGTAAGCAGAGAGAGCATTGAGTTTCTATTCGCACATAACCTCGTACGAGCGCGCGTGGGAGAACCTCCGTTACAATGGGATGGAAGATTAGCGGCGTATGCACGCGCATGGGCGAGACAGCGCGTCGGGGATTGCAGGCTTGTTCACTCCAATGGTCCGTTCGGAGAAAACATATTTTGGGCTGGACAGACTAACTGGAAGCCCATGGATGTCGTTAAAGTGTGGGCCGATGAGAATAAGTTCTACGACGTTAATGGTAACACGTGTGAGCCGGGGCAAATGTGTGGACATTACACTCAGATCGTGTGGAGAGATAGCACCAAGGTTGGGTGCGCACGTGTGAATTGTTCAGACGGCGGCTTTTATGCCATTTGTGTTTATAACCCACCCGGTAATTTTGAAGGTGAAAACCCGTTTGTAAGTTATCACGACGACATTGCCCTTCTCCGGGAAGATCCACCGGCGGTTGTCGTTAATCCATTTTAACTTCAATGGTTTGAAAGCGGAGGACACGGTGGCTCTGCATGTTTAGTTGTTACTTTTTTTTCTTTTTATTCATATTATTACTATTATTTTTGGGAAAAACTCATCTTGAGTTTATTCAGAGGTACTACTATCATCTATTAACTGATTCAATAAACAAGTTTATAAATTATAATTACCATGTTTCATAGTAAGCCATTAGATGTAATTGATGACAAATACGTAAAGTGAACGAGATAACAAAAGTTCTTAAACATGGCCATAATGGGGATATGAAAAAAAATTATGTCCAAAATTTCCTAGTTTTTTATTGGCTGAAAAAATTTAAACCCAGAAAATATTACATCATCAACTCACCTCACCTCACGTGGTATAAAAGAAAAAGAATAGTCGTGTCTTTTTTTTCCCTCTTCAACCTATCTTCTCTTAGAATCCAGATCAAATCATTCTGAGACTATCACAAGCCACAGCTTCACTGATAACGAAATTTTTACCTGAAAATGAGACATCATCAAGTTATAATATATGCATTATACATATGTATACGTATATAAAAGATTCAACCAAGAAGCTAACCTTTTATACTGTCCCCTAAGAAACAGTAAGGAGCAGAGAGAGATGTGTGTGAGTGATGAATTTCATCCACGTTGCTGTCTTTTGGTTTTTAAGCTGCGGACTTGGGAGCCTCGCTGCCTCTGATGACTCTGCTATAAGCAATCTTGAACGGTTGAGAATCATAAGGCCTGTTAAGCAAACTGATGGGCATTCTCAGTGTCTGTTTCCTGTTTCTCCTTCCTCTTAACAAAATGCTAAAAGTCTTCTCGCCATCCTCAAATTTCTTGTTTCCATTCTCCATTTCACTGTTAGCCACTGCATTCACATGATTCACAGAAGCCATAGCTTCATCCGCCACATCTTGCTTGCCTTCTTCCACACCTGATGTGTCAATATCAGTTGGTAGAATCACAGTTGGCTCTAACACAGTTGCAGGTATTGGCTCGGCAGTGATCATGTGTGGAGGGGAAAACTCAACGGGATGGCATCCGGGCCAAACCGTTCTTGGTACAAACTCTGACATATTGAGCTGCCATGGGAACTGATTGGGGTGGAAAGGACCACTGGTTACAGGATAAGTACTTGTGGGTACTGATTGAGTGTAAGGAGGAGGGTATACAAAAGACATTGGCTGCATCAAGTTTGGAGTTGTAGGAGGTGAAGGGAAAGGAGAAGGTCCGTGATGAAGAGTCATATTCACGGGCCACGACGGTCCAATGTTCATTCCTATTGGAGTAGGACGTATGATACTTGGAGGTGATGATGGGTTGAATGGCACAGCGGAAGCTGATAACTTCTTGTTAGGTAACAGTAACTCTCGCGGGGCGTCGCTAGAATCTGTAGCAGAGATTCCCAATTTTTCCTTCAGATCATCGGAATCAGCAGCCAGCTGATCTTTCACTTCTTGCTCCGTGGTGGAACTAATCATATCTGTTCTATCTTCGTCTGTCAGTGGAGCTTCGAGTACTGCTTCTTCCACCTGAATGCTCCCACCAGATTCTTCATTTTCATTCAGATTGTTTCCTTTGAATTCCACTTCAGATGATTGCAACTCTACTTCGATCTCTTCTTTGCCTTGAGGTTTGCTCGACTCTGTGTCCGCAGAAATTACATTTTTTACCTCTTCCTCTGACACTGTAATCATCTGCTCATCCCTTGAAAGCTCTACCGATGTGTTCTGTTCAGACGTTTTCTCCACATGATCCTCTTCTTGCTTATCTGAAGCTTCGGCTTGTGGAGCCCAGACTTGATACTTGGCAATGGAACCAGGCGGTGCCAATGCTACTTCCTTGTAGGATGGAGATTTTCCAAGACTCACAACAGAGTTTTTCGGGTATGCCTCATTTTGCACATTACTAGACATACTAGATGGCACAACAGGAGAAGTATCCGTCTTCAGCCCATCTTCTTCTGATGTTTCAGCAGCAGTTTTGGGGTTATCAAAAGACGGCTGCATTGATTTAACCCGATAGGCCAAGGTTTTAACCTTCCTGCCAAATTTGGTGCCTTGAGTTGCCATACCGGGAGAATGATGATCTGCATAGTTTGCATATGACGCTGTACGCTTCTTCAGAATGTAGTATTTCGTGTTCTGCTGAGTGGCATTCTGGAAAACAGGGTTATCGATATCAGCTTCGACATTTTTCTTCTGATACGTATATACCTTTCCAATTGATGCTCGTCGTTGCTTCAGCCGGCGACCATATGATCCAGCAGATCTCGGTCTATGCACCGGTTGCCATCCATCTTCACTACCATCAGGGTGTTCTGTCTCAGCTGAAACGTCAGTAGATGTAATTGGATTACTATTATCCATAATAGCCTCATCAATGACTGGAGGAGAAGGTGGTTCTTCAGCTGGTGCAAGAATTGTTTCCTGATTTGCATCGCTTGACTGACCATCTTCTGATCCAGTTGCTTCTGTCTCCTCTTCAGACATTTCCTTTTGATTTTCCCTTGGGGTGTCTGCTAACTGTTCAGAAACATTGTTCTGATTGGATTTTTCCTTTAGCTACACATAAACAGTTCCAAGCATGTAAGGATTTTTAACCATTAAAGTGAAGAAATGTCAAGAAATAAAAGTTAAACCTTCATAATATAGCTCTTCCTCTTTGCTGCGACACTCTGTTTCCCTTTTGCGTTATGGCTTGGGTTGATATAGTCGAGTAGATCGGATACACTGCAAAACATTATGAAGCTAAGGATCTGCACTTGATTGATATATTTAAACAGCATAGAAAAATTACAAACGAGAAATAAGGAGATACAATATCTAAGGAACTTGTTTGACCTTAGGTGGCCTTTGCTGGCTATAGACGCGTCAGGCTTAGGAGTACCATTTCGTGCAGCTTCCTGTTGTTCAAAAGCCTTGGACTCAAAGTATTCTAGCCAAGCAGCAGCATCCTGAAAAATATAATCAGATCGTCAGATTTAAGAATGCATACAATTGTTAGAAAGATGAATGATTTGCCTGATGGGATATTTTGGTTATATATATATATATATATACCTGAGTACGCAAATCATCTGGGCCCAGCTTTGCTCGGAGGATTCTTAAGGTTGTTTGCTCATGCTGAACACTTAAATGGTATGCTTCCATCAACGAGAGCGCAATGGCAATGGCATGGTAGCTTGCAGCAGTCTGAAATTTGACATAATTAGCAGCAATATATTAGCAAAAACAAATCAAAGTTCTTACAAAGTGATGTTCCCAAAAAACACAGAGCATCGGGGAAAGAACCTGGATATGGTCAGGACCAAGCAACCTTTGATTACACTTGAGAGCTTTGTGAAGATACCTCAAGGCAACATGTACATTTCCTAGACCTTCCTCCATCATGGCTACATTGATGTATGTAGCAGCAGTGTTCGGATGAGATGGACCACATGTTAGATGTAAGAGATACAGTGCACGCTTAACATACCTAACAAAAGCAAGAATATCAGAGTTTAGATGATAGAAATAGACACCCAAACCATTAAACCCCCCAGTTCTTTGAAAATTAAACTGGTAACTTACTTGAGAGCCAGCTCTGTATGCTGAAGCCTATAATAGAAGACAGCAAGATCACCATAACTCTTCATTGTATCCGGATGATCAAGTCCAAGTTCCCTCTCATTGATATCTAAAGCCTTTTGCTGATATATAGTAGCCTGTTTCAACAAAATCTTTTAGTTTTGCAATTGCCATATCGAAGAAAAATGTCACAGCCTAACGGTATATATACAGACCTGGTTAAAGTCACCAGTGTGATATAGAACTACAGCAAGTAAACTGTAAGCTCCAGCTGTCATTCTGTGATAGGGACCACAAACTGCTACAAGCTTAGCAAGAGCCTAGGGGAGGAGGAAAAACAAAAGAGACGAAACAACAAACAAATCAATGACGCCTGTACAGAGAAACAAAAGTAATATGAAGAAATGGCTGAGGAGTAGGAAACGGATTTTCCGGACATTTACCTTTGTTCCATATGTAACTGCATCTTCAAGCTTTCCTTTGTCTAATGCTGTTTTAGATGACTCCAGAAGTTGCCTTCCATCAGCAGATGAACATGCTGCTTGCTGCAGAGATTTAGAATAGAAAGTATGAGCAACTATGGTTGATATATTATTAGAAGGAATACAAATTCAGATAGAAAAAATTAAATATCTTTCATCTTGTCTATTACCTTATGCACTGGGACCAGACTGACCACATCTGTTTTTTGGAACGGTTCTGGGGACTCCATGTCAAAATCCCTTGGAATCAACTCAAGACCAACCTGATGACATATAAAATTTAACACAAAAACATAAACTTTCAATCTAATAGTTGATTAGCGACTAGTTAATTTACTCAATAAAATTTTCTGGTTAAAGCATTAATTATTACCTTATGGCATAATCCACGGAGAATGGCAAACTTTCGTAGATCTTTGTAACTGAAGGCATTGAGATCATAGTCATATCGTTTCTTCAAGAATTTCTCCAACCACCGGAAGATAAGAGGATGTACATTCCAAGAGTTATGTGGTGTTTCTGCTTCAGTTTTTGGAATCCCGAGCATCATGTTCAGAGCAGCAGCTACTTTTGCAGCTATTTTGTCAGTGTCAGCAGCAACAGCAGAAATCACCGCCTGAAGGATATGCTTAAGGGCTCTAACTATCATCTCATGAACACAGAGAGACTGTACATGTGACAACTTATCTGAGAGCTTAACCTGTTGTTACCGTAGATAAAACGTGGATGGTTAAATATGATCATTCATCTACATTAGATTCTAAGAAAAATTAAGTTAAAACAAGGCTACTTACGACATATCCTAAAGAGCGCATCCGAAGACCTCTTGTGTGCATAAAATCAGTTAGAGTCCGGCCATCGACTGGGGAGAGTTCCAACGAACCAAAATCTGCAACCTGTATTGAGAAATAAATACCATACACATTATGTGTTATTATCTTCATATAAGCAATAGACAAGACTACAATCAACTTTACACTCATTTACCAGCTTCGGAATAGCGACTTCAGTATAATACTTTTGTGCCAAGTCGACAAGTTCTTGCAAAGACTGAAACAAATATTCTAAGTTAGCACACAATAACTAAACGGAAATAGAGCAAGGGCTGGAGGTTTAGTGTAAAAACCTTGTCATGAAGTCCAGTATCTGACTCTTGTAGGCGAGTAAAGGCTGCCTCAGACAACAAATTCTTCAAGACAAGCACATTTTCTTGAGCACTCTTCTCGGCGTCAGATTGCAAAGTTGCAATTGTTGCAGCATTATCAGCCTCTGAAGACGCCGTATCAGCCTGAGACGATACTGCCGTCTGCTGCGCCTTAGGGCTGCTTGCGTCTGTTTTTTTCTTGTTGCTGTTGAGAGACTTAAGCGGCTTCCCAAGCCCTTCAACCTTCAGTTCACTCTTAGACTTTTCATTGGTTTGTTTCTTGTCCTTTTCCGTATTCTTTTGATCTTGTAAATGCTGTATCCAACAGGCTCCAAGTTCCCACCTCATGATACTATCCCTGTCTATCTCTTCTTCCTCGAGCTTAACAAGACTTTCCTCCAGCATTTTACTTACAAATTCTCGTGAAGATGTAAGCTCATCATCCTGTTGCGGATGTATTTTCTTGTTCTGCTCAGGAGAGGGTTTATGGAGAAGGAATCTCAAACTGTAAAGCACCATGAGAATAATTAAACAGGTAAGTAACTACATAAGCTAAAGAGACAAAGGTTGAATGTTTTATCCACTAAGTAAGAAAGGATCACCTGTTGATGTTTAGAGCATTAGCACCACCTTCAGGCTGTTCAAGGAGATCAACAATTTGAGAAGGTGGGCTTAATTTTTCATTCTCCTTCTCTATTTTGACAACAGAAATGTAACCACAATACTTAAGGCTTATAGTTCCTAAAGTAGCAACATCCTGCGTCCAATAAACAATTGTAAAACCACAGTTAAACAATGTGTAACAAATCTTAAACATGAAAAGTTATATAAAAAAGACTCACGTGAGCAGCAGTGTTTTCATCAGCTGTAAGTCCCTTGAGAAGGTTCCGTTCCATCAGCTTCTTTTTATCCAAACCAGTGGCTTGAATTCCGTCGATTTTTGTATCCACTTTGCTACTTGCATTAGAAGTATCCCTCGTAACCGTAACACTCAAGTCTCCAACCGTCTCGGAATAAAGAACTTCAGGGTCATCAGCCAGAACTGGGTCAGCCATTACTTTCTGAACAGCCTTGATGGCTCTGAAAGTGGCAACATCAACGAAAAGGTTGTGAAGAAGAAACACTTTCCTGTCTCTAACTTGCCTCTCCTCTGCTGTTTTGCAAGGCATCGAAGCGATAAAGGCAAATTCGTTAGCCCATGGGACCAAATCGTAGCTGCCATCTCTTCCTTGACCACCACCGTCTCCTCCCCATCTCTCATCCTCGACAGGGAGAGGCGGAAACGCTGCTGGTGACTGCGCTGCAGTAGGAGGGATGAGCCATGTGTTTGCTCTAAACCCGTATGGAAGATTCCCAAACTGCACATATAGAGATTAAAACGCTCTTAAACTGAACTAAAACCAATTCAACATCCGCTAAACTCTTCACTCAGAGAAAAGAAACATACCTTGTTGCGCTCCGAAAATGCTTTCAGAAGATCACCGTAAGCCTAAACATGATTAAAAATAAATAAAAGAGTAAGCTCAGCTGAACGGTAGATGGATGAGATGCTAATGTAAGAAAGATGATTACATTATCAAAGGCTCTGCTAATTTGTCTAAGCAAATCAACAAGATTGTGACATATGATTCTTTGTTTCCCGACGCTGTAGAATCCTTTTCTACAGCCTTCAACATGAACAAGCTTCCCGTTACAAAGCTTCACCTGAGATCAAAGTTTGAAACGCAAACATTATCACTAAAAGGCCCGATTGTAACAACCAATTGAGATAGAAGGAGAATGATCTTTGTGTTATCATCGTCGTAGGCTTACATCGATGGAGAGAAGATGATCATCCGCCGCGATATCTTCCGTTTCTCGCTTCGTCACGAGCCGTATATCTATAATAAACACACAAATCGATTGAGAAACTGTGGACATCAAATTTTAGGTTAGCGAGAGAGAGAGAGGGAGAGGATGATACATTGAAGAGGAGGAGTGAGGTGAGCGAGAGAGAAAAACTCGTAGAAGCTTCCAAGCTTAGGGAAAGAGTGACTCGTCTCTCCGGCTTCATCAACCACTGCATCCTTCGGCGTTTCATTCTGTTTGGAGTTCTTTCCACCTCCCTTAACCTGCGCACTTTTCACCGAATCGGATTTCTCCGGCGATGGACCGAAGCAAGTAGTACAGGCCACGACGTCAAGCAGCCGTCTAACGTGCGCCAGTGCTGTTCCCTCATTGTAATCCTCTGTAAGTTAAAAAAAGAATTGCAACCTAATTAGAAGAAGCGAATTCTATAATCTAAATATATACTTAAAAATAAAAAGATAATTCTTATATAGATATTGTGTTGTTATCCGGAAAATATATTTAATTAAAAAAATTCAAAAACTGAAAACACATAAATAAATATTCTTAAAGTAAAATTTTCAATTGTATATAATTCAAAAAAGAAAATTGGAAATTTATAATACGTAGTTATTTTCAAATTA
>CAKOAT010060155.1:7926-80899 GCA_932364175.1 Eruca vesicaria subsp. sativa | reverse complement strand
GCATATTTGTGTAACAAAACTTTACACCAATGATTTATAAATTACGTTATGATTATTTGAATTTAAGTATTTTCCATTTTACATATACAATTCCATAAATTAAAAGGAATGAAGTTATTATAGTTAATATATGCAAATCGTTATCAAATCGTATATTTTCCTTTTCTTCCATTACATGTGTGCGATATATATAAATATAGAAACTATGTTACATGCGTTATATGCGTCTCTAATTATTTTTCCCTAGCAAATTTCAATTGAACCTAAAGCCGCCACGTCAGTTTAATTGATATGCTAATTGATTGACAACTAAGCAAGGTTACTTTTTAATTAATACAAACTTGAGGTTACATCTTTTCAAATGTTTCTCAATTAATATATAGGGGATATACAAAAGTACATTTCTCATATCTGTAGTATGCTAATCATGTTATTCTTTTTGTTATTTATACCAATAGATTATTAAAGTGGACATAGGCAAAATATGTGTAAAAGTGATGAAACCAAAATGACTATTTTAAATTCATAATGAATTTAAATACAATATATAATAGATTATTAAAGTGGACATAGGCAAAATATGTGTAAAAGTGATGAAACCAAAATGACTATTTTAAATTCATAATGAATTTAAATACAATATATAACGAAAGAATTTAGCAAATCCAAAATTTAAATCCAAGTGTAGTGGAAAAAATGTAATTGTCATTGAATAATTCATAATCAATATGACAGAGCAAAAAAAAATTATATATAAAAACCTACTTAAATATCTAACCGTCCTTTCAAAAAAAGAAAAAACAGATCAGGAACGTCCATTAGCCCACCAACGTCAATAAATCTCCAATTCCCGGTTCTCTTTCTTCTCTCTCGCTATAATCAAGAAACGTTTTCTTACTTTCTTCATAACATAATCAAAATGTCTGCTAATCTACAGGATCTAGTTAGAGCGGGTGAGATAGGCAGAATACTCCGAGATTCAAGTAAAGATGGCTCTCTCACGACAAACTTCTGATTCTTTTTCGCCATCGTCGTAGCCAGTGGCGGAGCCATAAACATTTTGTGTTGGGGTCAATTTGTTTTCAAAAACATAATTTATAAACTATCATAAAACTATATATATAATATATGATCTAAACATAATTTATAAACTATTTATCACATTATTTAGTAAAAAAATTATCTATCACGGTTTCATTTACTATATTTTCAAATAATTTTTCCTATAGTTAGAAACTGATCACAAATGTGATTTTGCACTATTTTTGACGATCTTTATTCATGTCTGAAAACTATCCTCCGTTGATAAATTTATCTTTACAAATTCAGAAAAAACTGATCTATTAGTTTACTAATTGATTTTAAGAATTATTTTACTTCTAAATATAGAATTATTTGTAAAAGTTATTCAAAGATCATGAACATAGATTAATCCTAAACTTTTTATTGAATTGAATCAATGAATTCTAATCATTTGTGGGATCAAATTTTATTTTTTTTAATGATGTCAAAAACAATATATTAAAAAAATAGTGGGGTCAACTGATCCCACTAGTCCTTCAATGCTTCCGCCTCTGGTCGTAGCTTTCCTCTCTCGCTGAACCGTTCAGGACCAGAACCGAGGAGACCTGGGTTGTTCCTGTTCGACGAAGAAAAGTACTCTAACAACTATGTTTGGGACCGAGTTCATCAAGCGAAGAGGTTGAATTGCGCTTCCGGTGTCTTTCCAGATGTCACCGACGTCAAATTCAGGGTGGCGAAAAGAAGACTCCAAGGCGGCGGGGCCTTTCAGAAGGACGCACCATGCAAGGATTGTTCATCCAACCTTTGCCTTCGTGCATTACAGGCTAGTGGACGAGGTATCTGACGACTCCTCTTCTTTTTCTTCTGAACATTCTTCTCAAGAGTCGTCAGACTCGTCAGAACACTCTTTTACTTTTATTTTCTTGCTTTATTAACTCTTTGTTGAGATAATCATGTTCTAATATGTCTCCCATCCCATGATAAGCAGAAAAAAATATTGTACAAAACGATGGTACCTATTGGCTGAGGCTGAATCAGTCTAAAACTTGTGAATACTAAATCATTTCTTACGGCGAATTGGCTGGTGTAGTGTAGGCTGGAGAATCCATGTTTTTTTTTTACTGAACTAGAAAAGAGACCATTGGTTCGGTGGTTGCGGATAAAAGCAAAAAGTCAATTACATTTTAAACGTCTTTTCTTTTCTTTCCTTTTTAATTCGCTTGAACAGATTCGAGAATCTATTGGCCGGCAAAAAAAGTTATCAAAGTAAGCAAAAAAGTAGATTACAACGAATATCAGTTTCAAGAGAGACGCCACAATAAGTGAACATGAAAATAGTCAGACAATTACCCAATAATAAAACGACACGTAAACAATTTTCCTATAGTTTGACCATATTTAGTTGTAATGTCGCTATTATTAAAAAAAAAGTGGGGTCGTTTTATCATGTGACCGTTATAATTTACGTGAAAGCCATCTTTTTCTGCCTTCATTTGCATGCTTAATGAATAAGGCTGGTCATATCCTATCCGATAAGGTTACTATAATTATTGTCAACTACCGCTCTTTAATCTTATAAGTACTGCACTATCACTTAGCATTAATATAGTCGAGATATTGTGTTTTGTTATTTGTGTTGGCTAAAATGGTTACAAGATAGAGAGATTCTCATATCTCAAACCTTAAACCATAATTCGTAAGTTGGGAGATAAGGTTATCATTTAATTTTAGTTATCTTAGAAGTGTATTATGTTTTGTTTGAAAAAAGTGAGTCAAGATGGGTCCTCTCTAAGAAAAGAAAAGTTGAAATCACTAATTATAATAGTTCTGCATAAAAATTACTGGTTTGGAACTTTGGCAGCGTGATTTGCGTTTGATAACTTTGCATGGTATTTTTATTTTATTTTGAAATGGCGGTATTTGAATTTTTTTACTTGCTCTTAACCTTTTCTACATCCTGTTCCTTTGAGCAGGAACATGAACATTGAAAACATGTTATTGGTTCCCGACCATTGACATACAATTGACTGAACCGTTTTCACTAAGAGATTTAACAAATCAGAAGCTCCGCCTCTCGTACACCATTATCACAAAAAATCTTCCGACCAATACAAAAATTCTTTCATGGTAGTATACTATTAATACGATATATATGGTATTACCGTAAGTAGATATTAGCACAATGCATTTGATATTTTTAACAGCTAGATTCAAGGTAAACAACAACAACAGAAATTATACTTATTATATGGTTCAAGGCATATGGGACCCGATGCATGAAAAAGTCTCAAATTCAATGTATGAACCTATCCTTTTTCTTTTGGGACTTTAGTATTATCTGAAGACCTACTAGCTAGAATATAACTCAGCATATTCTATCTACTCTAAACTAGCATACTAAACAATTAATGTACAAACACCATCGATATAACACATTTAAAAATTTGGTATGCGTGCATCTTACAGAGCAATTGATGTTATGTTTATGTTTGGTTGATTATACACAAAATATATTAAAAGACTATCAATTCAATAAAAACAAACTCCAGTATTATCAACACTATGGTCTACTTCTATTTTTCTATATTTGATTAACAAAATATCTCTAAAGTTTCGAAACGACCTTTTTTATTATTATTATTATTTGTTATGATGAGGTAATTTCGAAAAGACCTTACCTCATCATAACAAATAATATTCGAAGCATTGGTTTGTTTTATCCGGGTTAGGTCTGAGAAAGTCATACTAGAAACAACAGTTGATTAATCTTTTGTTGTGTACTTGTGTGTAATATTTAAAATTAAGAAAAGCTATTAGAAAGATTAATAAAATGTGTGAAGGAGAAGAAGCTAAAGAAAAGAGTTTAGGCACACAATAATAAAGGGTTATAAAATGTCGGTGGGGTTCATTGATTATTGGGGGAAAAGATTAGATTAAATGCTTTTTTCTCTTTTCTTGCATACCAAAGCATCTTTCGTCGTCCTTATATTTGGTTTGTTTTCTTCTACACATCCATTCACTTCAGAGATTCCCTCCAAGAAAGAGAGTAGAGATTAAAATCGGAAGAGGATATGGACGGAGGCACGGAGATGTACGGTGGAGTAGAGACGGTGCAGTACGTACGGAGGCATCATCAACATAACTGCAGAGAAGACCAGTGTACTTCTGCTCTTGTCAAACACATCAAAGCTCCTGTCCATCTCGTACGCTTTTCTTTTTTTTGACTAAAATAGTTTCTGATCTCTCTCTCTATATATATTCTCTTAATTATAGTTTTGATTAGTCAGAATCTTTTTATTACCTCTGCTTTAGTTTTTCAAGCTGGTGATTGAATTAAATAAAAATAATCAAACTATAGGTTTGGTCAGTGGTGAGGAGATTCGATGAGCCGCAGAAATACAAACCATTTGTGAGCAGATGCACAGTGGTCGGAGATCCTGAAATAGGCAGCCTAAGAGAAGTTGATGTCAAATCTGGCCTTCCTGCAACTACAAGTACAGAGAGACTGGAGCTTCTAGACGATGATGAACACATACTCGGTATCAAAATCATCGGTGGTGACCATAGACTTAAGGTTAAACTCAATTCTCATACAGCTTGTGTGTAGAGTAGAAAGAATGAGGAAAATCTGAAATATATGTTTTATGTTTATGTTTCGGCAGAATTACTCTTCGATTGTGACAGTTCATCCAGAGATAATAGAAGGAAGAGCAGGAACAATGGTGATTGAATCGTTTGTAGTTGATGTTCCTCAAGGAAACACAAAGGATGAGACATGCTACTTCGTCGAAGCACTCATCAGATGTAATCTGAAATCATTGGCACATGTTTCTGAAAGATTGGCTTCTCAGGATAATATCATTAATCTATCAATATAATCAAAATGGAGGAGGAAGAGGAGGCCATTAATTAAAAGTGAAGTAGTATGTTATTATTCATCAGGAATTTATGTTTTTGTTTGGTCTTATGCAGACACTCTCCAGGATTTCATATATATATAGATGCGTAGTGTGTTTGTGTGTGTGATAATGATCAGTTTCTTATAAGATGAAGAAGAACAAAAAGAAGGATGTAAATGATGTTTATTATAAGCAAATCATGTTCATAGAATACAATGTAAAATGATGTTTATATGTAATATACAGTAATGGAAAAAGCAAATCATGTCCAGATTATTCTCTGCTGAATCGAAAACCTAATTTGAAATTGCTCAGAAAATGTAAAGAAAAATGTATGGAAGACACCGAAGAATATATTTACTGCTCAGGATGATTCATTCAGGTTGGTTAGGGTGCAAGATGGGCGTTCCTCGTCTGCTTCTTAGATTGTATCTCTCCAGTAAGGGGAGGAAATAACGCAAGCGACACTGTACTTTCACTGGAGGAGGCACGGGTGGTTGTTTCTGACAGATCAGGAGTTGTTGATCCTGCAGGATTATTCTGCTGGATGGATGGTTTGCAAACAAAAAGAAACATTAAGTTAAGTTAGCTTCCTTTGATACTAAATGTTAGAGTTGTGTTGAGAACTTACATCAGCCCTTGGAGACGAAGAATCTGGTTTTGGAGCCACTGTTGTTGTTGTTGTTTCGGGTTCGGGAAGCTTTCCATCCACGAAGGAGGAGGAGGAGGAGGAGGCATGGGTGGCTGTGTAGTTGAGATTGGCAGTCCCAGATACTGACAGAGGAGGCGTTGTTGTTGATCCTTGTGCAGGAGGATGCTGCTAGATGGGATGGTTTGCAAACAAAAACATAAAGTTAGCGTCCTCTGATACTAAAAGTTAGATGGGTTGAGAACTTACATCAGCCCTTGGGGACGAAGAATCTGGTTTTGGAGCCACTGTTGTTGCTGTTGTTTCGGGTTCGGGAAGCTTTCCATCCACGGCGGATGAGGAGGAGGCATGGGTGGCAGTCCCAGATACTGACAGAGGAGGAGTTGTTGTTGATCCTTGTGCAGGAGGATTCTGCTAGATGGGATGGTTTGCAAACAAAAACATTTAAATGATACTGAAAGGCATGCATGCAGGTCCATCTCATCATTACAAGCCAAAAAACAAAAACAAAATAAAATGTATGTTGGGGGAAACTTACAGCAGCCTTTGGAGACGACTCTACCTTTGTTCCTTTCCCAGAAGACAGAGGAGTTTCAGCTACATCAAAGTGAGTGAAAACTTGCAGTCGATTTTTACGATATAAGGGCCAAACTTTAAGCTGAGAATAGGTTTCTTCATCATCAGCAGGTGACCAGTCTTTATTCCCAGTTTGATATAGTTCAGCTACAGTCGGAAACAACAGGTTGTCTTCGTTCCTCCTCTCTGTTACATCACATGGTGTCACCAAGTTTCCTTCTTGCGTCACTTCTGCTGTTTCAGATACATGATCCAGCACAGTCGAATTGCCAAGACCTTTATCATCAGCTGAGGACAAGAGGTTGTCTTCTACTACAGTCTCATGCGAAGAAGCTGCTGAGGACACGTTGCGTTCTTGATTCACTACTGTTTCAGCTACGTCCTCCTCAGTGGAAATGCCATCATAAGAAGCTGAAGAGATGTTGTGTTCTTGCGGAGAAGAAGAAGACGACAAGTCATCAGGTACCACCCCTACCTGAGAAGAAGCTGCTGCTGAGGACACGTTGCGTTCTTGATTCACTACTGTCTCAGAGGAGGAGGAGGAGCTAAGATCGAGTGGAACTGATGCAAGTTTTTCTTCTGCCATCTCCCTCTTCGTTGGTTTTTTTCTAGACAACGGAGGAAACACAAGCCCATGATCAGCAGAGTACTCGGCTTGTGGCGTAGTACGTGATGATCCCCATCTTCTCATCTTCCTTTTCTTGTACAACAAGATTCTACAAGAAATTACAAAAGAAAGCAATGAGATCCATCAAGATGCATACAACGAACGAACGAACATAAATACGAGAGTATCGATCAAACCCCCATCAACATAATCATCATCACAACAATCACATACCTTCAATGAAGTCACCGATTCTTCTTCTTTCCTTGTTCTTCGTCTTCCTCTGATATCACCAACAACTTACTTGACAAAGACGGGACTGAGTTTCAAACGTTAACTAATCGCCAATTTGCTATTTATAATAATATACATATTTACGTAATAAGCCCCTCAGCTATAGATAAACTGTACAATTACCCCTCAATTATTTACTATATCCCTTTATAATTCCCCAATTTTTATTTCGCTAATCTCCCTACTGCTAATACCAAATGCATCGGTTTAATTTTTATTTAAAATTTAGAAATCCTTTAATCCTAAACAAAATAAATAAAATAAGTTTTCAACTTCAGAAGAACAAACAAAATTGTAATTTAAACTGAAAATTCATATTATATTTTGTTTTCAAATTATCCAAATTTCGTTAGTTTTATTTCTAAAACCTAAGATTAAATTATAATAATTAATCATTGCGGCCATTGCTTTTTTTTTAAAAAGATGTCTTTACTCTCTTTAGTTAAATCATAATATTTAACCGTTCTTTTCAATTCCAACTAGGGCGAGTATATTTATTATTTTAAAATTTTCAAAAAATTAACTTTTATATTTGTGTTTTTAAATCATATTCGTGTTTAATATTAAGTTAATTTAATATAAATTTTTGTAACTATATTAAATATTTCATAATACACTTGTGTCATATGCATTTCATAAAATTTTTTTATACTATGTTCCTAAAATTTACAACATATTATATTTTTTTAGTATTTACCTCAAGAATATTCGTACCCAACAAAATTGATTCTGAATCGATCTGAAAATCAAAGTCTCAAACCTCTATTAAAACATGACCTATACTCAAACGGTTCTTATAATTAATATTGATTCTAGAAGTAATATGTGGTTATTAAAATGTCCTAGAAAGTTACATCTCTCTTTTGATTTACAAAAAATAGGAAAAAACTGGCAATATATATTTGTATAGTCAGGATTATTAGGAGACAAATGAAAAAACTGACGTTAAATATTGTATCTATCCTCTACATATTGGCATTTTTATTTAATTTATGTTTAATATTTGATTAAATAAGTTATATTAAAAGATATGTATCAGTAAAATCTTAAATTGGATTGCACATATATATATATATATCAATTGGTCATGATCCAATTTTAATAAAATAGATTTAATTTAATTCATTATGGCCAAAATACATAAGAAGATGACTAGGGAAATATTTTTAAAAATATTAATAATGAGAAAAAATTCAGTATAATTTTCCTATTCTCACAAGAAATCCCTTTTATATTCTCTGAGTTAGGAATAAAGAAAACCCTTAATCTTATTATATTGTTATAAATACCAATTCAGCGTTGATAGTTCAAACACCACACAGAGAGACAGAAAATATAAAAGCTTCCGACTTATTATGGAGAATGATGAAAACCTTAGCATGTACGCGCAAAGTGTAATGACTAGTTCTGAGAAAGATGATGTGTACGAGTTCCTTTCGATTATAAATAGTTGTTATGAGCTCTCTGATTTTGCGAGTTTGTTAACATCAGATTTAGATCTTTTCATCAAAATTATCAGAGACGAATTAGGCATGAATCGCTTCAGAAGAATGTTCGGGATATTAGATGATGTCGACACCATTTTTTTCTACCCAATCATGGTGAGATTCACTGAGATTATGACTCACGAAAGCGGCTACGATTTTGCGTCACACGTTCTAAGTGTTTGCAACATACATCACAAGAAACTATTTTGTTCTATCACATTCCGTCATGCGTTAGACTTGGCGCGTGATGAGAAGGGTTGCATCATACTTAAGAAAGTCATAACAATAGCCAATGATTACTACAAAGATGAATTTCTTGACCTGATTACAGATGACGCTTACAAGCTGGCGAGCATGGACAACGATCTAGGAATCTCCCTAATCGAACATGTGCTTAAACTCGATTTTACACGCAAAACCACAGAAAACGACATGCGATTGCACGTGCTAATGGCTGAGTTTGATGAGAATCTCTCAACGTCATCATCATCTCATCACGACCTCCACAAACTTGTCGAGAAGCTAACGTCAGACCCTGATCTATTTGTCAAGTTTGTCAAAACAAGACGAGGCTCGCTCATGTTTCACATAATCCTAGGAAAATCTGAAGAAACCGACACAGTTGTTTGGGAAGAAGCAATCAAGCAAAGGTTTACCGACATTACAACCGATTTTCGAGCTGGTTTCATCCTAATACGAAGCATGCACGTTTTCAAGAAAAGAGGAAATTTGAAAATGTATGATAAAATGCTACGCCAAATAGGACTCCACGCTCTCTACCTAACCAAAGATATGCATATGGGAAACGTCGTGATACATCACGTGCTTAGTCTCTTTAACTACGACTGTACGATAATCATCGCCATGGGGCTTCATCACCACTACATTGAGCTTTCGTTTCTGAAATATGGGAGCACAGTTGTGAAGAAGCTTCTTGGTGGTGAAGACAGGACGATGTTGTTTTGTCTTCTTTTTATCGTCATGGAGATTCTTAAGTGTGACGAGGATACGTTGGTCAAATTGGCTACGGACGAATACGGGAATAGAGTCTTGAGGAAGACTTTGGAAACTGCAAAACTTCATAGGAATGATTTGCTTGGCGATCTTGTTGACAAGTTTGAGCCCTTTCTTGATAGGTTGCGCGGTTCGTCTCTTGGAAATAACATTGCAGCTATCATCGACCCAGAGATAGAAACGGTTAAGGATCGGATTGTTTCAGAGCCAGAAGGAAATGCTTAATTAATGTTTTGTCATGCATGGCTTTTTAGATGTGATTTTTATTTTATATTTTGTGCCTTGAAACTGTCTACATCATATATGATTTTTGCAGCTTTATTAGTTATTTGGGTAGATCAACATTATTCTTTTGGAACAAGTCATCAGAGAACAGACAAAGTTAAATACTACATACATATAGTGTGGGTCGTGTCTTGTTCCACCTCTGGCTGGTGAGATTTCCACTTTAAGGAAACTTCAGTGAGTGCCTTCGTAGAGAGCCCATCTCCTCTCAACACTCTAACAGCTCCTTCTTTCAACTCTTTCATTTTATTCCTTATCGCCTTCCCTTCTTCTCCTTCCATCAACCTCTTGACCACTCTCACCACTTCTTCCTTTCGTACAATCACATCTTCACTGTTTCTCGCTCTTAGAGCCACCTTAACATCCTCCACAAGTAACAACGCGTTTGTCTTTTGTTCTGCGTACAAAGGCCACGCTATTAACGGTACACCATTCACAATGCTTTCAAGAGTTGAATTCCATCCACAATGTGTTAGAAATCCCCCAGTGGATGGATGTGCCAATATCTGAAACTGTGGAGCCCATGAAGGAACCACTAAGCCTTTTCCCTTGGTTCGGTCCAAGAAACCTGGTGGCAAGAAGGGCAATGGATCGGTTTGGCTGTTTGAGTTAAAAAATGAAGAATGAGCTATCTCACTAGGACTTCGTATGACCCATATAAACCGTTTCCCACTCTCTACTAGACCCAAAGCGAGCTCATTGAGCTGCTCACACGTTAGAGTTCCACCGCTTCCAAATGAAACGTATAGAACTGAGCCGAGTGGTTGGTTGTCCAGCCAGTTTAAACATTCGTACTCATCGTTCCCGTTGACACAAGAAGAACACGTGTTGACAATTGGTCCAATCGGGTAAACCGGTGGTTTATCAGGACCCGGTTCTTGTAAAGCCTTTATAGCGTTTGGCTCTAAGTCGAGGAAAGAATTAAGTAGGATCCCATCAGCTTCTTTGAACCTTTTGGCGTTGTGGAGAAGCCATTTGTATGCGTCACCGCTTCGGTCTTGACACGGATCAGAGAGATCCTTACCGGTTATCAGACCACAACCAGGAATCTTAATCGGTTCGGTTAAGTCCTTGAACTCACACGACAACGTTTCGTCTAGTTTTGGCAACTGAAGCAAAAACGACAAGACGTTGGCATTTGATGGATTGAATATGTATGGTGACACGTGGAACTCAGCTGCCACGTCGAACGCATCCGTACCAAATAGATCGACGACGAGAACCGCCGGGAGACGTTTCTCCGCCGATAACGAGCCAAAAAGCTCTCGGAGGGACGGGTTAGAACGAGTCACGGTGAGTGAGATCCGAGTTTCGATTCCCGCCGTCGAGGGAAGGTCGGAAAGGTCTACGGGATGAAGGAACACGTAGGCTATGGAGGAAGGGAGAGAGTTGAGAATGGATATTTGGGCACTAGACGGTGGTGATTCTCCGGGGAAAATGAATGTGACGGTGAAGCCGTGGTGGTCAACGAGTCGCTTTGCAAATTCAACGAGCGGGATGAGGTGGCCCACACCAGGAGTAGGTATGATTGCTATATGCAGAATCTTTGCCTCCGCCATTAGTGCAAGATTCAGGAAGTATAATGTGATGGAGACAAGATTTTATATCGCCTTCTTCATTTGTGCATGTATTATATATATTGTATATGGTTAACTTGGCTTCATATTGCATACTTGTGGTTATAAATCTTTGATATTATTTTAGTTTTCTTTTTGTTCATTTATTTGCTATATGTCAATCTGTGTGGATCAGAACGTAGGCGTAGGCGAACACAACCCAAGCAAAGTTGGCATGTAGTAAAAAGTTAGGGAGGAAGCAAGTATGGATAAAATGTGAAGTGGGTGTCATGGACTCATGGGGGTCTGCATGGGGTGTAGTAAACATTTAAACTATTAAAATGACAAGGTGACAAAAAAATATAAACGCCGAAAGGTTACCCGAAAATCAATACATATATGAACGGCCGACTCAAAAGTAATAGACTGTTTCTTGTATGTACAAGTGAAATACTTTATAACAAAATTTTGATTCAAACAGAGAATTTATTTTATGAAACATATATTGAAGCCTGTAATCTACAGAAAAAGAAAAAAAAGATGATACATCCTAATAATTTTAAAGTTGTGTACACGATCTACAAATAGTTTTTGGCTCAGAATGTGCTGCCCTTAATGATTGTACAATGACACAAGAAAGAACAAAAAGTGGCACGGGCTTGTAGTTGGACCTATACTGGGCCCAAAAATCAAATTAATGGGCTTTTATAAAACAAAATAACTAATTACAAAGAAACATCAGGAAATGGATGCTAATCATTTTTCTCAGTATCCCGGTTAAGCATGACCTCCACCATAAGATCATTCCACGAATCAATCGGACCGGGCAAGCACCAGTGAAGACAATCATTCTGAACATGAACCTGATCCTTCACCTTCATCCCAGAGAAAGGATCTGGATACCGATACGGACCAGGATGCCCATCTGGTCGGAGAAGCGACATCGAAGTAGTGTCAAGTAATGCAATGTTGGAACTTGAACCTTTTACTTGAGTCTTACGGAACTCCTCAAGCTCGACACCACGCATCAACTCATCCTCGCTCTTCATCACTCCTTCGCTTACCTTAAACGGCACCGTTCTGTTACAGAACCCACCACTGTCCCACTCCCCGTTCTCGAAATGATCAGGCGTTGTTGTTCTCAACAGAACCTGAGCTCTACGGTTAGGATCAGCGACAAAGTCTAGAACTAAGCGGAGGGCTTTACGGTACGAGTATTCGTAACCGAGGTCGGTGAGGTTGTCCTTCCCGTGGCAGTAATGGCATCCGGTAACGGTGTGGTTCTCATGGAAGATGGATGTTTTGAAGAACCATTTGCCACCGGAGATGACAACGTAGTCGAAGTTGGGGTACTGATGGGTCCATTTGGGGTCGAGGGTGTCGAGATGGAGCTGAATGTCGGAGAAGGAAACGCCTTCGGAGTTCTCGAAGGTGTCGGCTTTTAAAAGGAAAGGAGACCAGATGACAGAGAGAGTGAAGTTGTGAGAAGGGAATCTCCATATCTTTGATCTGTACTCTTTGTCGTGGTATATTTCTTCTACCTCTTCTACCTGAACCAAACTTTACATTAAAATCTATTTTTTTTTTATTTCTACAGATTAAAAGTTGAATTTTTTGTTTGTTGGTTGACCTGAGAGAGGATGCAGAGGAGGGATTGGACATGGTTACGAGAGATTGAATCGCCGATGAAAGCCCACCATTTGTTCCTCATTCTGTTGAGAAACTGATCTGGATTGAACCTGGGGAGATCGCAGTCGCGAGGCTTCCATCTCCAGAGAAGGTAGTTCGAATCTGGGCGTCCGTTCTTCAGGCAGTTCTGATGTTCTTGGATATGACGACAAGAGTCATTTGTGTAGACAGGACCAGATGGGTCTGGTACCCAGTTCCCGGTGAATATATCACACTTTGTCGAAGCTACAATTGTTCACACACAGAGGTTTTGGTTATGACTAGATGAGGAAAAAAGAAAGAAAAAAACTCCAATTTTCTTGATGTTGCTTGGATCTCACTCTCTCTTTAGTGTTGATTCCTCTAATAATTTAACAAAGAAAGATTCTCTTACCGTTTTGTGAAGCATTGTTGATGTTTCGTGGAGAATCAATGGGAGCTGAGGCAGTGAGACCGGAAGGATCCGCCGGTGAGGATTTAACATCTGTAACTGGAGGGACGGTGGAATCATTAGTGATGATGAGACGGTAAGCAAGACCAACGAGAAGGAAGAAAGCGACGAATCTCAGAAAAATTTGGTTGCGTTGGTGAGAGGAACCAAAAGGGGTTCCTTCGATCTTCATGATCTTAGACAGTGATCTCAATCTATCCATCTGAACTAGACAGTAGAGAGAAAGGAATAGATCAGTGTGCTTTTGGAAGTTATTGAATTGTTTGTATTATTAGCTTTCTTTCTTGGAAGGTTTTTGGTTGTCGTTGAAAACTATGAGCTTCCTGGTAAATAATGACAGAGTGGAATTTTTGTTCTTTTTGTAGTGTCCCTTCTAATAACACTGTAAACTAAATTACTAGTTTTTTTTGTTGCGTCGGTCGTGCTTTAGTGAGATTTACAGTTTTCTAGAGAGAGAGCCAGATAGAGATTATATATAATGAATGATTAGACTTTCTTAATTGTTTTTCTTAAAAATACTAAATAGTATGCAAAGCAAATTACTTTGCCTGAAAAGCAATGTATCGAGTAAGTAAACTGACAATCCACATTTGTCGGGAACTATAGAGTTGTGAGATGAGAGAATATATGTCATTTGCGAATAAAGACATCACTCCTTTGATCTGATTATTTTTACTTCTTAATCCCAACTTCAATCTCGTTTCACTCATTAATGACCCACCCCCTGATCCTTATACATTTTATGCTTGCAAATGTAAAAAAATGAAAATACATCGATTTTATGATTGGTGTGGGGGGTACATTACGAGGCCCATACTGAATTCTCATAAATTAGACGTAGATGTTGGACCCCAATGGAGTTTGAAATCTTTACATCGTGGACCAACCTCATAAATTATCTACTGCAATAGCTTTTACATTGTCTTCTTTCTTGAAAGCGATTCAATGGACAAATACAGCCTGTACAGACAGATCTATAAATATTAAAGTAGTGATGATTATAGAAACAGAGTTGATAATTTACTTTATTTGATGATAGTTGATACTTGATACATAATAAAAATGATTATCCAGAAAAAACAAAAAATATCAATTCTTACATACACCAACCAGATAACAAGAAAATCAGATTGTTATCTTTAACCCAGACCGTAAATCACAAACTTTGGTTTGCTTCGAAAACAAGAAAAAAAAAGAATTGACTGAAACACTAGCATACAAAACATCAAAAAAAGAAATAGAGTAGAGGCAAGCTGTGGATATAACCAAAAAACCAATGATGTGGTAACATAAAAGCACATTGTACATATCAATCAAATAACGAAGATTGAAAAGAGAAGAAGAGGCTGAATCAAGTTGATGAAGCAAGGTATCTTGGAACTCTCATGCCAAATCCATGCTTAACCTTCTCAATCCTGATTCACATTTTTATCAATAAATGACAAAAATGAGTTAGAATCAACTTGATCTAAAACTTCAATATTATACAAAGACTTTGTTGTGCTTACGTTGGAGCTAATTTGCCAAGACACTTAAGTTCTTCACCAGAGTCTCCATCAAGAACTCTTCCCGAAATATCAACGATGTAAGAACGGTTCTTGCCTCGAGGAAGACCTCTACTAGAAAGTAACTCAAGATCTCTCTCGTGAAGCTCTCTTCCGTTCACAAACACTCCCGTGTTTCCTGCCCCACAGTTATCTGGCATTGGACGACTAAACTCTTCGATAAATGGCTGCATCAAACCAATAATTTTTTCACATTTCTTCATAATAAAAAAGAAACAATACAAAGATACATGAAAGTAAAATACGAGAAGTAGTGAAAAAAGTACTTACAGGTATGATACCAAGACAGGGGTTTCCCATCACTCCCCAGAATCCAGCACGGTAGTCATACCTAATCAGAAAAACATCAGTGATCTCTAACTACTCTGAACCCCAAAAAAAAAATATTTGAAACCGAAAGAAAGTTACCAGTAGTTGCCAGCTTGAACAGGTCCAGCTTGTTTCTCAGCGCTGATAACCTGATCTTCAGGTATAAGATGCCCATTCACCCAAACCTCTAGCTCCCTGTCTTCATTACATATAGTTTTGGCCTCTGAGAAACTGTAGTCGATACTCTCCTTCCGGTTTCCACGTCTTCTGCTCTCTTCTTTACTAGCGTTGGAGATCCTTGAATCGTCCTCAGTGTTATTATAGTACCCATTAAAAGAAATATCAGTCTCCGAAGCTACTGAATCTGGTTTCAGAGAGTCTTGTTTCGTGAAGGATACTTGCTTATGGTACCCTAACTGTGACATTCCGTAAGTGAGTGCAGCTCTGTTTACATTAGAATACTCAAACAGCTCAAGAAGATTAGAGTTTTCAGGAGGTGGTGGAGGAGGAACTTTGGCGTCATTGACTCTGCGGCGAACAGACTTGATAACATCTTTCTGTGGTTCACTAGAAATGCTTGATCTTCCTCCTTCATCATCATCTGAGTGTTGTTCACTAGGCGATACATCTTTTGTTTCCACGTGTGTTATTGGTTCCTCATCCTTGAGTGGACAATCATCTACCACTGCGCTTCTATCTTCAACAAAAGGAGCCGAAGAAGAAGAGAAGACAAGTTTATGATCAACAATTGTGAAACTGAAGAACTCAGAGCAAGCACCACATTGAAGCTTTTGTTGTTTTTCTTGAGAAAGAAGCTTCTTCCTAGGCAAATAGAGCAGCTCAAAACAGTTGTGACAAGCTACAAAGGGAGCACCACCTGCTAGAGGATGGCAACGACGGGAATCAGCAGCAGTTTGAACATACTCACGAGTAAAAACACCGCCACCCATTTCAGAATTAACTTCACTAGGCCACCTCGTGTGATGATGGCCTTGACCACCACCATGTGGACTAAAGGGTCTAGGTTTCTCGGCATGGTGGGAAACAGGGACATCGGCGTATCTACTGGGAAAGAATCTAGGGTCGTGTAACTGTGGGTCAAGTATGTCAGGACCAATATCTACATACTGTCCTTGAGGATAAGGAGGACGAGGCATCATGTGATGTGGGTAATGACCAGCTGGATACATACTCTGATGAGGTGGGAATCCATGAGGAGGAGGAGGAGGGGGGTTACTAGGGGAAGGATGATACATTCCATAAGGAGGATATGGATTGTAATAAGGAGGTGGTCCTCCATGGAAACTCATAGGAGGCTGATGTGAGCCTTTTGGTGAATCTTGACCACGGAGGACGTGGCCTTTTAATGAATCAAGTTTTCTGAAAAGCTCTGCTTGTTGTTGATCTGTGTATTGACTCGCCTCTTGGCGGTTTCTCATGGGGGAACCATTGTCTTCCTCCTTAGACCTTGTCTCTTGTCCGCTTCTGGAAGAAGCAGCATCGCTTGTCCTCATCGGATTTTTTTTTTAATGTTTCTCCGACAAAGACTAGGGTCTTTGCTTGGTTAACTGCAACTGAAACAATATCATGTTATCAACATATTTTATCCAAACGGAACAGCAAATATTAGCATTGTAGAGCAAATCTTAAGACCATCACCTAAGGGTTTATGGGAAGTTTCTATGATTTAATCAGCATCCAAAGGAGAAATTAAACACACAAACAAAAGAGAGAGCAAAAATAAAATAAAAACGCACCAACAGGCAAAGATGAAGTGCAGATGGCGATCTCCTGCTCCGGTGAGAGAATCAATCAATTAATAAGAAGCGTTCAGCCTCTTTGACGGAGCCATTTTAAAATATGAAAAAAAATAGAGAGTAGAATTTGAAACTTCCATAGGAATTTAAATAATAATAATTTTTGAAAAAAGCTTTGAGCAGCTGGGAAGCTTTAAAGGCAGAGAAAACTTCCTACTTTTCTTGTCCCTTTGCTTCGCTTTTTCCCCTGGAAATCTATTAAGGCTATTGGGAAAGAGAAGATCTGGAGAGGATGGAGTTTCAAATATCTCCTAACTCAAGTCTCAAGCAGCCTTAGCCGATAACTCTACTAAGTAGTACTAACACAACTTGGATTTAAGGACATTAAAGAAAACCTATGACTGCGTCAAGTTGACCTACAGAGATAACGTGACGACCAACATATATATTTTTCGAATTCTTTACTCAAAGTTCTATGGACTAAATGTGTAATGATAAATTCTAGATACCAAACTAGTTCTCTTCTTCTTATTTTTGATCGGTTCAACCCATATTACTCCTTAAGAATATTCATCTTCATGCCGTAGATGATTTAGCTTATAATGAATGAGTTTTTTTTTTTTTTTATCAACAATGAATGAGTATTAATAACTATTTATACATGTAACTAGTTATTAAAATTAACATGTTGTTTAAGTTAATGGTGCCATGTTCTAGGACGTGTTTAGTATTTTATTCTAATTCTAAATGCTCACAGCTTTGTTTACCGAGTTCAAATATTCAATGGTTAATATATATAGTACTTAAGAAAATTCAAATACTCTTAATATGGAGTAGTTATTATCAACATCATTATCTCAAAAGTTTTACAAAAGTGATTTAGCTATTGGAATTTCTGTATATACGTATGGGTGACAATGACATTTGCAAAAGAAAAACAAAACTAGTGTTTATATACAAGTACTCAAATATTAATTATACTCCACTTGCTTACAACAAGCATGGGTGAGGTTTGTCAAATCTGTTTGCACTGAACTAAATTAAAAAAAAAACTAGTTGAACGAACCGTAAATGTTTCATTTTCAAATAAAATTGGTGTAAGAGTTATCCTAAACACACAAAAAAGATGTTTTCAAATCTTCGAATGATTATTGCATTGCATCAAAAAGATAACATTTAAAAGACTAAACAACAAGAATTTTCACAACCATCAACAACATAAAAGTGAAATTATTACTAGTATATATATTTTTTTCTGCCGTTGCTACTGTCGTTGTTTTGTAAAAAATGAATCATCGGCTGTTTAGACGATTAATAACTTGGCGGAGGAAGACTAGAAGGGAATCAAGTCACTACCCGGCGGCATTGTTGGCCGAATATAACTCTCCACCTTCGCTCATTTTCGTTTTTTGGTTATAGGTGAATGAAAATCGGAAAATATGTTATTTCTTACGTTCATAGGTTATGTTTGATAGAATATATAACAGCTTTTCTAGATCATAGATTCTGTTTGATAGGCCGTATATGATTACTGTGTGAATAGGTTATGTTTGATAGATCATAAGATATAAACAGCTTTTCTCCTCACAGGGACAAATCACATTGAAGAACAATTTGGAACTTCAATACTTTCACCAAATCAAATGAACAAACAGTTTGGTACACTCTAAATGCCAGAAACATAACACAAAGCGACTAACAATGAATGATCAATAGGTATGTGTGTATAACATTTATATATATATTTGTAACGAATGAATTGAAACTGAGTTAGAAATAGAAACATAGCTGAATAAAGCTCTTTCTCATTAAAAAAAAAAAAAACTGAATAAATAGTATCTGATATCCCTCGTATAGCTCTTATGGTTTAAGACATGTCCTTTGTCAACTTTGAGGCTTAGCCAAATTAACCACACCGACTGCTTCTCATGACCGCAGTTTGATCCTGCAATGATTGATTCAATCAAATGGCTACATGATCAAAATATTCTATTTTTTTCTCAAAATATTCTAAACATGTATAATTTTATGTATAATGATTCATATCCTTTAAAATGATTGATTCTATATTAACAATACGTACCATTTCAACACTGTGATGGTGCATTTTGCCATTTGCGAATCAAGAGTTTGCAATCTAACGCCACCGCATTTGAGACTAACGCCCAAAGTAACAATCCTGCGACTGCCAACAGCCAATCCAACCTTCGTCTTAGCCGACACCTTCACGAGCAACTTTTTACTCTTCAGCTCTGTCCGTAACCTTTTCGCCGTCGGATCATCCACCTGTTGTGTCCTCACTCTCGTCCGGATGATCACCGCCGTCCGATTCCCTGGCTTCTGAACAAAGCCTTTGACTTTAGTTGACCCCAAATTAGTCTCAAAGTCTTTCTCTCCGAGGATCACAGCCACGTCAGCATCTCCGTAGTAAAACCCAAGCTTTCCGTTAGGGTTTCTGAAGTCGAGCATCGTCGCCGCATCCGCCGTCAGAAAAGACCAACCGTCGTCGGTTTTCCCGCTGGAAAAGTTGAAGTTGCTGGTTCTGAAGGAGGCAAGTCGGACCACGGGGAGTTTCGGGCTGTACCAAAAGAAAAAAACAGCGCCGGCGATGAGGAGGAGGAGAAGAATCACGGCGAAGAATATACAGAAGCAGCAGCAGAAAACGCGGCAGCGGCTCCTGCGACGTGTCTTCTCGGCGTAGATTGGCGCCGGATGCATAGGCCTCGGCCGACGACGTGGAAACGACGCTGATCCAGACGGCTCCGCCGATGCTGCTGGTGGGCTCTGCTCATCACGGAAGCCTGGAGGTTTCTGGAGTACCGGTTTTAACGGTTTCTCCGCCGCCATTTCCTCGTCAGTTGGCCGCTTTTTGTCCATGTTAAACCCTAACTTATAAACTAGGTTTTCAAAAAACGAAAGTTAAAACAAGTATTCAAAAACTGACATATTTATGAGTCAGTGCCTTTAGATTCTTTCACTAAAGTATATAACTTCATATCAAGAAAGAATATATCACATACCTTATGATGATTAATAATAAGGCATTGCACCCACGTTGTAACTTCAAACGTGGCTTTGTGGAATGCAAGCTGATTGGCGTTTACTATCACAGCTTATATTTCTTGTATTATACGTAAGTGTCTTCTGCAAATGCAATGACACATTATATGGACCGGCCGTTGCTAGTGACCACCATGTATTATATGAAAGTTTACAGCTTGTACCTCTCTGACCTTGTCTAATTATTTATCTGCAACTCTGGCTGGCTAAAGTGTGTATGTCGCGCTAGAGAGGCCTTTGAATTTTATCAAAAGATAATATATGCTTTTGAATTTCTAACTAAAGGTTTAAATTTTACATAACATATATGTTAAAATTTTGTAAAGATATGTCATATAGTTTCTATTTCTTATTTTGTTTAAAGATATGTCATATATCATACTGGATTTGCTTAAATTGGGTGAATTAAATCGTCCGTTAAGACTGCCTGAAGACACTGACATGGAGTCAAGGAAATAAAACTTTGGCTTTGCGATCTTTAAGAATAATATATACATACACACGTAAAATACATTATCTGTTTGTGTTGTCATCATATAATAGTATCAACATGACATATAACTATAGAAAATGGTAGATCTTCTCGTCGGTAAATGAATATATGTCATCGTCATCACGTTTATAAACGTGAGGGGAAGCACGTTGACGATGTTTACATGTTTCAAGGGCCCAGATTGTCTATAGCGAGTTACGTATGATTGGGCCTAGATTTGATTATGAGCCCTAAAGTATATATCTAAAATAAGAAAGAAACGAGTAATGAAAATGGTTAACAAACGGTAAAAGAAACAGAACGCGGGAACTGGTTGCAAACAGAAGAAAATGAGTTGGATCTGAACGGCGAACTTCAACGGCCAAATTTGGCAAATCCCATTCCTTCTTTATTTTTCCATCTCAACAAAAAAAACAAAAAAGAAATGTCTTTCGTTTCCTTCAAAATCTAAGGAACCCTTCTTGTTCGTCTTTCTCCTCTTTTGTTTTACAGGTAATATTTAATCTCTTCCTCCTCAGTTTTTCTTTTCTACGTGGTTTTCTTGTAGGTTAAGATTTTGATAAGTTTTTGTGTTGGTATGAATCGTTTATTAGACATTTTATATATCTAGGGTCGAAATAGGGTTCTAGGAGCATACAAAGATGTGGAGTTAAGATCTTCTTGTTGAAGTTGAGGGGGGGAGGGAGAGAGGAGAGAGGAGAGTTATTTGGAAATGAGTACAAGGGAGATAACAGCTAAGGACGTGAAAGCCACAGAGAAGAACAGGATTCGATACTCCTCAAGGCACATTAAACATCTTCCACCTGGAACCATTACTGAGTTTATATGGAAAGATTATTGTCCCTTGGGATTCAGGTAATCTAGTCCTTCCATGTTTCATCTTCTCAGCTAAATGAATATACAAGATATACTTTGTTTTTTTTTTTTTTGTAGACTTGTGCAAGAGCTTGAGGATATTGATCATGCTGAATACATGAAATCCGTCTGCAATGATGAGACACTAAGAAAGCTTTCTACAGGGAAAGTTGGTAATATGTTTCTTCTCTCCAAAGATGACCGCTTTATTATTAAGATTCTTCGCAAATCCGAAATCAAGGTACACTACTTTGCAAATTTCCTTCTTCTTTTCAACAAAAAATATCTTATTTTTGAGCCATCCCATTTTTGTTCTATGCTTTGGATAATTCTTTACATGCAGGTAATACTAGAGATGTTGCCTGGCTACTACCAACATATTCATAAAAACAGGTCTACCTTGTTGTCTAAGAACTATGGAGCTCATTCTCTTAAACCTTTTGGAGGTGTTAAGGTAACAAATTAAAAACCAATGCAGTATAATGTTTGTTTGGGATTATAACACTACATTGCTTAAAATCAATATTCTACTCTTTTTGTATGTGAGCAGACATATTTTGTGGTCATGTCAAACATACTGCAGTCGGATGTTTTTATGAACAAGGTCTATGATCTAAAGGGTTCATCACAAGGCCGAACTAACAAGAAGATCAAAGTCAGAGATAAAACCATACTGAAAGATATAGACCTTGATTTTCATTTCTACGTCGATTCCTTGGCCAGGCACCGCCTCGTCAAGTGAGTCTTTTCCTCTGATTCTTGTCTCAGGGAATGATTTTAGATGCTCACCAGATTTTTATGTTATCATTTACACAGGCAAACAAAGCTAGACTGTGAACTCTTGGAAGATGAAGGGATAATGGATTATAGCTTAATGCTTGGTTTACAAGTTAAAGGTTCATGTCAAGGTAGAGTGAAACTAAAGCATCTCATGTCTCTCTTCTTGGCAAGTGATAATAATACATTTCACTGCTAATAATAATTCGTTTTATCTGATCAACTGCCACACAGGCTCAACTGAAGGATTAGTCCCTGTATACGATAGCTTCACATCACTAGGTTAAGATCTTTCTTCTCCTGTTTACCCAAATTCACCAGGAAAGGATATATGAAAACTGGACATACGTTTTTGGTCAATCTCGCAGGCTCTGTTGACAGCATTAGCTCCAACTTTATGAAGACGGCTACAAACTCTCCAGATAGTTCTTCAACAATGTATTCATGCACTCCAAGTAGAGGTCATTATATACATATCCGTTCCTAAATGATCATATTTAAATACTATAAGAGATGTTCATATTTTAATTTGAATACACAGATTCACTTGATAGTGAGGACTCAGAGAATATACAATCCATAGCAAGCATATGCCCTAGTCCAGCACCAACGAATGCCTCTGATTCTCCACAAGAAAGCATTGTCTCCAAAACAACACTCACCAACATCTTCCAAAACAGGTAAACAGTTTTTGAAAAAATAATATTATTGCTCTTTTAGGCAATACCAAAACTCTGTGTGAAGGATGGTTTTTTTTTTGTTTTTGTTGCAGCTCAAGCACAAACTTCGGGATGAAAATACCAGGACGAGCACGAAGGATCGGGAGAGGTGAATCAGGGAGTGTGGTGGGGAAGAACGTTAAAGGAGGGGGAGAGGAATGGTACGACGTTATTTTGTATCTTGGGATTATAGACATTTTCCAAAACTATGGTGTGAGGAAACGCATTGAACATTGTTACAAGTCTATTCAACACAGCTCTAAGACAATCTCAGCCGTCCATCCCAAGATCTACTCTTCTCGTTTCCAAGACTTTGTCTCTCAAATCTTCTTACCAGACGAAGATACTTCTAATTGCATTTAAACCACCATTAATTGTCTTAATCTTTCTCATTTATTTATATCCACCTTATACCTATAGCTTTAGCCAAAGTTTGTCTACAAATCAAAAAACAAAGTCCACAACTTTTTCTTTTATTTTGACTTTAGATCGAAAGGTCAACATTTACATTTATTGATTTCAGTATATTTATACATCATATCAGACGACGTAAATGTCAATATGAAGGAAATTGCATTAAATAAAGCCTCTACATTACAAACAAAAAAATCGACCCAAGATTTGGCCCATTTATGCTTACAAGAATATGAACAGCCCATGTCGGAAAGTAAATAGATATGGGTGGTGCAAGCTTGACCACGTGGGTGATTATTGTAAGAAGCGTGTCCAACTAGCCGACAGCTGAGGAATGAAAAGCTTAGTCAGCATCTATGTGAACAAGTCAAACCTCCGCATGGCATGTCTGTGGGTTATTTGACTTATTTACCATTCAAAAGCGCATGCTTCACTTTTTATTAATACTAGACCTTGACCCGCGCACCAGCGCGGATATGATTTTCCGGTTGTTGATTATTTATTTTATTAAATGATGTACTTGTAATACTTGATCATATTATATTCACTTAGCATATAATATTTTTGGCATGTTAAACCATCTATTGTATGATCAATCTTCGATATCATATAAAAAAATTAAACATATATAGTTAATTAGAGAATTGTATACTATGTATAAAGACAATGGAAATGACCGCAAATTATTTTAAAAATTATATTATGACTCAATATGCCTCAAAATTAAAAGTTAGTTTAACATGTTTAAAAAAATAAAAAGATTTTGTAAATTTGTATAAAAAATAAACATATAAAAACAGATTAAAATTTGGTCATCCCAATCTAAACTATTTCATAATTATATTAATAATATATTATTTCTGATCATTTGTTCAGTGTCAAAATAATATGTTGAAAGCCCACATTATTGAAACCCATGTTAAAACCGTTTTTTTCTATTTCTTTCGAAAATATACCCGAATATAGGAATTTGGTTCAATCTATATATTCCATTAGATTTTGAATTTATTGTTTCCTCTTCCGCAAGAAAATTAGTTACGAAATTATAGACCAATCAGGTTGAAATTAAATATATGCTTATGATGCGAAAATCTTGGATATGATATTGATTTAAGGATACGATCTTGCAAAACTTTCTGTTATAATAGAGATAAGATTTTCTGTTTTGATTTTGTATTTATTGAATTGTTTTTTTTTTACTTTTTTTTTTTAGAAAATCGATAGATGGTAATCGGATTAGATCTTGCAAAACTTTCTGTTATAATAGAGATAAGATTTTCTGTTTTGATTTTCTATTTATTCAATTGTTTTTTTAAAAAAAAAAAATTTAGAAAATGGATAGGTGGTAATCGGATTAGCTGTTTGAATCTTGTGGGCATTAGCTGTTTGAATATGTGTATATGATTGGTAATCCGATTTGATATTGAAATTAGAGTTATTTCTATATTACTTTTTAACAGTGACGTTATTATACCGTAGAATACATTATATAAACCAATATAGTTAATACATGCACATGTTATATTGTGTGTTAGTTAATATTATATTTCTCTATATTATATTAGTGATGCACTTTTTATTGATACACATTTTAGATGCATGTAATATATCAGTGATGTTAGTGATGCAGTAAATGAGTTATCATTAATATACGTGAAAAAGACATGTTAGTGATGCAGGTATTTTTTTGTTGATTAAATAACTCATTAATATAACTGAAAAAGACAAGCATTTAAATAGGATGTTTAATTAATATAACTGAAAAAGACAAGTATTTAAATAGGAAGTTTAATTAAATTCTCAGTGGCATATGAGTATAAATAAGTTAGAAAACTTAGGGGTATTTTTTAGTGGGTACTTCTCTTTTAATAATAGAGATAAACAGTTAACTACCCAAAGCACCTAACACACAATTAAACCACTCTTTACCATTCGTTTCACAATTTCAATTGCGCATGCCAGATTACGTGACAAATATACTTTTCCATTAGAAAACATTTAAATTTCGAAATTATCAAATCAATTATTGTTATTATTGTTATTATTATCTGCATGTAAGCAATCAGTCTAACAAATCTACGTGTGCATAAACATGACCTCTAGATATATCTAAAATATAAAGATTTTTATAGCGAAATATATATACCTAATACATTCCACAAACTACAATTTTATATTATTAGAAATGTTATAAGTGAATCAAGAAATTAGAATGATATCAAATTTGGAATGATATAGTACCAAATCAAACTGCCGAAAGCAATATATGCTGGTGTCGGTAGCTGTCGGGCAAATTAGTAAACAAATACGATCGAATGTCGTGTTTTTAAGTACACATTATCTATCTTCTATATATATTTTTCTTCTATCCTGATTTTATCCATACTATATTCGTTTTTAACACTAACATATTTCCACAAAGACATACGTCTCTGATGCCCAAATAAAAACAACGGGTTCCTGGTTTTTGTTTTAAAAGTGTATAAATAACAACTCCAAATGTTGACCTAAAAAGAACAGTTCCAAATAAGAAAACTCATAAAGTGATTTATTTGGTTAATATTATTGAGATTTCATGTTCCCCTGTAATTGATTTTCCCAGCAGTGCGTGCTTGAAAAAAATTTAAGACTTTCTAAATTATTATTGGACATTAGTATAAGCAGAGAAAAAATCAGATTTTAATACTAAGTATCCTTAGTCCAAATACATCAATGAACAGAGGTTAAGTAAAACCTTTGTGTCAAAGCAAAACGATTATAAAATTATAGAATTTTGACTTCTAAATTACTACGTGTGTACTAGGAGTCTGTTCACGTGGTCGTCTTGGGAGAATTTGCGGCGTGAAGTGCAAGTAAAATCACATAGATATATGACTTAAGGGTCCAACCCACCAATTTTATATCATTTCATACTGATCAATGTATCCCGACCCTCGTACAGTCTCTAAACTCTAAATATCGTAAAACCATTTTTACTAACACCGTTAAATAAAAATCTCCTTAAAATGAATGTTAACCATCTCCATGCGGCCATGCCTATTCCATAATTACTCCAAAAATAGAGTATGAAAACAAAAATATCACTCCATTACTTTTTCATACGAAATTCAAGTTAAGGACCCAAATTTCATAATCTATAAACATTTTTGGTAGACTTGGTGGTTACTAACTTAAATTTTCTGCTATATAACACGTTTGAATTTAAATTCCACAACGATATATTCAACAAAAAATTATATTTTAGTTAAATATATCTTTGCGTCTCGGTCAAAACTTTGGAATTATGTAGTCGACGTATATACATGTGCATTTTACAGGCCAAATGTTCATTACATAATTTATAATGTGCCCAAATTTTCTCTACTTTTGAGTTTGAATAATCAAAATCTTATGCATGCTTTCATAATTTTCTTATCTTTCTTTTATGCCATCAAATATATTCTTCTGACTGCACGCTATTCTTCTCTAATTTTCTTGAATGACTTCAAAGTCTTAACTAAGAAGCTGCTTAGAAATTGCCTTCCGGTTTAACTCAGTACACATATAACTTCCACCACTATTTCCCAATGGAATTTAATAATCAAACGGAAACCAATGCGAAACTGTTTGCTTATGTGTGTGTATCATATACCACATTTCCAAATATTATGTTGTTAAAATACTACTACATTTTTTTTTTGTTTTTTGTTTTTGTCGGGCAGATGTTTATTGTTTTATACACAGGTCGATCGTATCAAAATTACTGAAATACAACCACTTTGGTTCTCCTTATAAAATCACATTTTCAAAATATAAATAGCGTTATGTATTTTGTTTTGGGTGGAGAATCTTCCTTGATATTGCTTGTTCTTTTTCGATTGTTTCATCAAATCCGAACTCTTTTTTTTTGGTGGGGGGGGGGACCCCATATCAACTTTATTTGGTCTCCTCAGGGTTTTTATTTAACATAGCTCCTAGCCTCCTATATATAAACCACATACTCATGCATCAATTGCAAACACCACAAAGCCTATAATACGATCAATATTAGTACCAGAAGAAGAAAAAAAATCTGCAAGAAAGATCAGAATAAAAACAACAAATGGGTTCTCTGAAAAAGAGTGGCGGTGTAAGCAGTGCGATTTTGTCAAGGATAGCGACCAACGACCAACACGGAGAAAACTCGGAGTATTTTGATGGATGGAAAGCTTACGACAAAGATCCTTTTCATCTTTCTCGTAATCCCCACGGGATTATCCAAATGGGTCTTGCAGAGAATCAGGTATATCCATACATATATATTAGTATATTACAAATAATATGCCATTAAAGCATTACAAATTAACGCACTTATACTCTCGTGTATATATTATTAGTATGACGGCGTCATACATCACTTAACACATTTTTGTTTCTATAAATTATATAGCTGTGTTTAGACTTGATCAAAGATTGGATCAAAGAGAACCCAAAAGCTTCTGTTTGCACTCCTGAGGGTGTTCATCAATTTAGCGACATCGCTAACTTCCAAGACTACCATGGCCTTAAAGAGTTTAGACAGGTATATTTCATCATTTGCCTTAAAGAGTTAAGACTATTATGGCGTTAACTAATCACATTTCATCATATATCTTGTAATTCGTACACAGTTTAAGTTAATATACGTACGGAATATAAAAAATAAAGAATTCTAACATTGCTATGTTCATTAATATATATATAACCGTCTGATTCTAATTAACTCAACTTTTCAAATTGTAGGCGATCGCAAATTTCATGGGAAAAGCTAGAGGAGGACGAGTTACGTTTGATCCGGAGAGGATAGTGATGAGTGGCGGTGCTACCGGAGCCAATGAAACAATTATGTTTTGCCTGGCCGATCCCGGCGATGTTTTTCTTGTTCCATCTCCTTATTATGCCGCGTAAGTATCTTCATCTTTTGACATATATATTAGTGAACATTTTAAAGTATTATAACTTTGAAAATTTATTATTATTTTAGCTACAATTTTTTCTAGTTTTAGAAGCTAAATTTAGTATGAAAAACAACACAAAAGTATACTGTAGTTTCTCTTTTAATTGAAAAAAATTAGTTAATTTTTAATTTGATTAGAAACCGTCTTTTTTGAACTGAACTGATTAGAATTTGTTGAAATGATATTTATCGTGAAAAAAAAAAGTTTTGAATATGGATAGTGTGAATGGGTTATAACGAAAATAGAAAAGAATAAGAAAGTTTGGGGGAATTTCATTAGTGTAACTATCGCATACTTTTGGTTTGGGTTAACAAATTTCAAATCAAAATGTGTTTATAGCTATAAGTATCAAGTTTTGACTCTCTTTTCTACTTTTGATACACGTGTGAGGTATTATTACCAACTATAAACTTGATTGTCTTGATTCAACGAGTAAGCTCACAGACAGACAATCATTTAAATCTTTTTCTTTTCTTTTTTTAATAGATTTGATAGAGACTTGAGGTGGCGCACAGGTGTCGAGATAGTCCCGGTTCATTGTTCCAGCTCCAACGACTTCAAATTAAGCGTCGAGGCCGTGGAATGGGCCTACGAAAAAGCTCTAGAGTCCAACAAAAATGTCAAAGGCCTACTCTTCACCAACCCATCAAACCCACTCGGTACAATCTTAGACAAAGACACACTTAAGAACATAGTCCGGTTCGTCACGAAAAAGAACATTCACCTCGTCGTTGATGAAATCTATGCTGCCACCGTCTTCGCTGGAGAAAATTTTGTGAGCGTAGCTGAGGTGGTCAAAGACTTAGATTGCTCTGAAGTCAACGCTGACTTGATTCACATTGTTTATAGTCTCTCCAAAGACATGGGACTTCCCGGTTTTAGAGTTGGTATAGTTTATTCTTACAACGACTCAGTCGTGTCATGCGCAAGAAAGATGTCGAGCTTCGGACTAGTGTCGTCTCAGACACAGCTCATGCTTGCTTCGATGCTGTCGGATGATCGGTTCGTGGACAATTTCCTTACGGAAAGTTCGAGAAGGTTGGGGATAAGGCATGATGTTTTAACCGTAGGGCTCAAGAAAGCAGGTATTACTTGTTTAATAAGCAACGCAGGTTTATTCGTGTGGATGGATCTGAGACATCTACTAAGGGTTCGTAACTCGTTTGAATCTGAGATCGAACTTTGGCATATAATCATCGACAAAGTGAAGCTCAATGTATCGCCAGGCTCTTCCTTCAAATGCACGGAACCTGGGTGGTTTAGGGTTTGCTTTGCCAACATGGATGATGATACTCTTCATGTGGCGCTTCGACGGATCCAAGATTTCGTGTCCAAGAATAGCAATAAGACCGCTGAGAAAGCATCGGATAATGATCAGATAATTCAGAATAACAATGCTAAGAAGCAGAAATGGAAGCAGAGCAACCTCCGACTAAGTTTCCGACGTCTTTACGAGGATGGACTCTCCTCGCCGGGGATAATGTCACCACATTCACCTCTTCTCCGAATCTGAAACCACAAGACTGGACTCTTGAGCAATTGGGTGACCTCGTCCTCGTTTCACTCCAAATGCTGAAAAAATTAATTAATAAGTCACCAGGCAAATGTTTTTTTTTCTTCTTATTGTAAGATTTGCATCATTCAACTTCAACACTAGGGTTGATTTTGACTACAAGTTTTTTTCTGGGGTCAAATGGTAACTTTTAAGATTTGTGTGCATATTTTCTTTCTTGCTGTTTTTTTCTCACTCAGGGATTTGATCCATAGATTATCCTAATGGTGCTGGTGCGTAGTAGTTGTACTTTTGGAAGGTTTTCTTGTATTGATGTGTGTATTAAATGAAATATATTTTTATATTCTATAATTGGGATACTACAGTTTATTAGTTGGGGAGGTTGATACGTAATGGAGAATTTGTTAAGCTAATTATTCGATTTTTCTAGAACCATGTTTTGTTGTTCGCCCAATACGTCACATATGCATGCCACCATGCCTATTCTTTTTAAAATAACTGTTAAATTTACTTAATGTTGAACATTCGATATGACGTGCCTTAGCCAAATATATGGTGGGTGCTGAAAGTTTCATCAGCAGTTTAGCTGCACCATACATGATAAAAACCAAATTATTAAATCGTTACTAAGTGACAAATTTACTAAGAATGTTCGGCTATAAAACATGATGACATCTACAATGATGAAGCGTCAGCTCTCTTTTTTCGTTCTTTAATAATCGCCAGCTTGAATGAAACAAAAGATATGATTCAGCCTTTTTTGGGTAAATATGAGCCATGAGTTGTCGATTCCATAAATCTCAGATTTAGAAAGTTATTAAGCTCACGGGACCATATTTATATCACACATATGTGTTTGTATTTATTACTTTATTTATATGATATTAACACTTGGTAGGTAAGCAGTGAAGTCGTTCAAAAAAAAAAGCAAGCAGCGAAGATAGGGCTGCTTTGGACCGACTCTTGGTTGATATTGATACCGTTCATAAACGTATCAATCACCCGAATAAAATTTCAAAATGACAACCCGGTGGTCTGTTACATCAATTTCACAATAAGAAAAATAGGATTAATTACTTTATTAATGATCACACAAAGTTTTTTCCGGTAATAATCAAAATAATTTTTTAAGACAAACCAAAATTGATCTACCCGTATGCTCACTGGGTGTTGTTGTTGTGACAACACCCAAGCTCTCGCTATAATGCGTAATGTTCTTTAAAAAATTATATAATGACAAAACAAATTCCATATTTTCGGAAAATGATTCAATCCTTTTCATACAGAATAATAGTTGTATGTATCTAGGTAACTGTATGTATCTCGGTCCATTCACAATCATCAACATTATTTAACGGAAGATAAGGACGTAATATGTTTATTTGTTTCGTAGAAATACTGACATGAGCATACGTTTCTTTTTCTTTTGTAGTGAATAATTCTTTTGGATTCACGGGTTTATTTTCTCATGTATTTTTCTAGCTCTGACCCATAACAATATATAACAATAATAATAATAAAATAGCCGAAGTTTTTATTTGATTTTGACATGCACATTTTAGGTGGCTACCAACCCAAAAGCTTTCACATTTGCATTTGGTTTCAAGTTGAGACAACTTGATCTATGACGTTTATAATGCTTTTGGTTATGTGAAGACTATATTGTTCAATCTACTGAAAATGTCATCAACTTTCTGTGTGTTTTAGAAATATAGAGCCAAATCTTTAAATTTGATCGAATTAAAAGTACATTTTAAGAAAAAAAAGAATCTAAAATCATATTTTCTTTTTACAATTCTAAAAGTGACTCATCAGATGGTCATGAAGGCCATGCCCTTTCGCTTCGTGCAAAGCAGAAGTATTAATAAATTAGCAAATTGATCATCACATCATATTTACCGCTAAATGTTATAAGCCGCCCAACAACATTTATGCACCTACACTTACACCCACATACGTTTTAAATATAATGGCTCCAATATATATTTTCTGTTTTGCAAATTTTATAATTATAAAAAAAAAAAAATTTGTTAAAGAGTTTCTGTGAATTACCAAAATTGAAAAAGTTTACAAATAATCAAACTAGAAAAATAAACGAAGATTGGATTTCGACAGAAGAACAGCACGAACTATATCAATTGAAAAGGAAAGGATCATCAGGTGCGCCAACTTGGAAAAAGCTTGTAGCAATTAGAAGAAAAGTACCCGAGACAAATCGGTTTGTTTGTTGCGCTCACCGTTAACGATTTGCGTAGTTATTTGACGGATAAAAACATATAGAATCCTGTATGCAATTTCATCATTCCATGGGATATCAGTAAAATTATCTGCATAGAAGCACTCTAATAGTATTTCACAACTAAAATGCGATACATATAACACCATCCTACTATATATATACAAAAGTTTTCAAAGTTCAAACAAACAAAGAATAGAAATTATAGTACACTCCAACGATATATACACAAACCACATCATGGAAATAAAAACTTCTTTTCCGAAACATGAACTTGAATCCCCCCCCCCCACCCTACCATTATGTAGGAAAAGAACATATACTAATCGACATATCGTAGTCTAATATATATCCTCTATTTCTTATTCTTCTTCCTCAGTATAGATCATCTTTCACAATTTTTCACCCAAAATATAGTATATTATACATGTTTTCAACATATAACGCAAGCGTTAGGGTTTTCTTCAATGCTTTGGGCGTAGTAATACGTTGTTAGGTGAGGATTATATGCTTTGTACGCCTTTACGAGCTCCAACACATGATCTGGTGGTGGTAGTAGTTGAGGCTGTGGCTGCGGTTGTGGTTGTGGTTGATCTTTCTTCTCCCCTTCCTTCTTATCGCCACCTTCCTTCTTCTCTTCTTCCTTCTTCGGAGCTTCTCCTTCCTTTTTACCTTCTTCCTTTGGAGCTTCCCCTTCTTTCTTCGGAGGCTCGCCACCACCTTCCTTTTTTGGCTCCTCCTTCTTCTCCTTTTCGGGCTCCTTCGCAGGTCCCACCAATATGATATCCGTCATTGGCCAATACTTCCTTAGCTTACTGACTACATTCACCGGATCCACGGTGCCAATCACCGTTAACTTCTTGTCCTTCATGTCCATTGCAATTGAATCGATACCTATTAAAAATAAGATGCAAACTGTAATCATTTTCTTTAAACATTTAAGTTTTTCCCCCACTGATATAAAGTCACCACATTTTAGAGACAAACAAAAAATATTTGACTCTTTATTATAATTCAAAAAAAAAGGGCACGTATCGCGAAGAAGCAATAGTGGCCTAGATGTGAATTATTCCAAAGTTTTAAACGTAATGGGTTTCACAAATACAATAATTGAAATATGGCGGAACTTTTTACCGTACCGTCACTGTTTTAAAAAAGGAGACACCTCTGTCAGAACAGCTCGTGATTGTTGAAATAAATTTTAGCATTTTTATTTGTTTATACGTGTACCCCACCAAACAAATCAGAAACCGAAACCGGGCATAATTGACCGGAAATCAATGGTTTAATAGTTTGCTTAGAATTATAAGGGATAACTATAGATAAAGAGATGTGTTAAAAAAAAACTATAGATAAAGAGATCTGTAATGTGTGCCCTAAACAATTTACTGCCTATACAGGAGGATGCTGATTTATTTCCTGATGAGGATGATTACCTGGGAGAGTAGAAACTGTTTTAAGGGCCTTTTGTTTGGACTTATCATCATGCAGATCCAACTTTAACACAATTTTCTGCAAAATTATCACAAAAGACAGACAGTTTCTATGAGATTCAGTGAAGTATATAATTAAAAGTGACGTGAGCACAAGGATGAGCTAACTAATCTTCTCTTTTTAGGTATTCTCTCAGGAAGCTTACATATCATGCAAAATGATTTTTAAGAACATTAAATCGTCTAGAACAAGTCAGAGAATCAAAAAGGAACAAAACACACAGATTTGAAGGTTAAAAGAATATACCAAAAACACTACTGAACACTACTGAACAGTGTGAACACATACACAGAGTAACATGCATGTGTATGTGTGTGAACATATATAGTAAGATGAACAAGAATCTAAACCCATTTTCTTATAGAAATTCAAATACTAGGAATCAAATCTTGCCTACGTGTGTGTAGAGAGAGAGAGAGAAAGAGTTAGAGATGGACCTTCATTGCTCTCTGCTTCTTCTTTTTTGGCTTTTACTTTTGTATGCAGAGAGAGAGAGAGAGAGATGCGAAAGAAGTTTGTCTTTGAGTTAGTGAAAACTGAGGACGAGAAGAAGAATGAAATAATAGGAAACTTTTGATGATGATAAGAGAGATTGGACACTGATTTTAAAAAAAAAAATGTAAGAAAGAGAGATGCATGCAGAGAGAAAGAGTGTCTCAATAATAATGAATGGTACCAGAGAGAGATCTTCTTTTTGAGCCATTTCATGCGCGTGAGATAAGGCGCGTGCTATGATTACGTCTTCAAATGCTGCTCAGCGTCATTTACTTTCGGTCCTTTGGTTTTTGTTGATTCCTTTTTCCGACTCTTTCAAATTTATTTCTCACCTTATCCACGTCATTTTCCTTTTTATATTATAAACCAATTCCTAACTTGAAAATTTATAACTATTTTAATTCATGTATTTTTCTTTTTGGACGAGAATAAATTTATACTGTTGTCTTTTTATACAATGGTGCCGAGAGACATGTTGCAATATCCAATAAGGTTGTTGGTTGTTTTTTCAGTTTTCTTTCTTGGTAAATATGTAAAGGATGATACCAAAAAACTTTTGTTAATAATGGTATTTTATCACAATATCTCTCTCTGTATTTATGTCTAAATCTACAATTCTATGATTGATTTTTTTCTCCTAAAATTTATATATTTCAGAAATTATCCAATAATTGAGTCCTCGCTATCCCACCATCAGTTTCCCAGTTCTACACGAATTCGATTCTCCAAACAAAGACAAATTAGTGTTACAAAAAAAAAACAAAGACAAATAAATAAGTAATATTCTACAGCCAAAAATCTAATAAATAAAATAATACAGAAACTACAAGTGTAGTGGGAAACAGCTATAATTTCCACGTGTATGCCAACGTAAAGAATTCAATTTTTCTTTTAAATATTTAACGTCCACGGAATATATACATATAGGCTAGGTATTTATTTGTTCTTGGGTGTCTTGTTCTTGGATCTATGATTTGGTTTGGTTGTACTTATGCGTTTAGTCTAGTTGGTTTGGTTGGGTCATCTCCATCTTTATTCCAAAATTTACTCTAAAATAAAGTGAGAAATAGGGAGATGAACAAAAAAAAGTAAAATTCTAAAGTAATATTTTTATTTTTACTCATTATTCTATTTTCTACTTTGTTTTTCTTTTTTTTTTTTTTGCTAAATTCTACTTTGTTTTTGAATAAAATGAAATAAACTATGTAGTAAGAATAGAGATGATCTTAGTTTCCCGAGATGTTTCTCTATTCATTGGTTTATACACACCTCTAAGGATATCTCTTTTTTTTTTCTTTTTTTTTCAAACTCTAAGGATATCTCTTTATCCTTATATTCTGTTAGTGAAAACAGGTATTTCTATTTTTTGAAAATCCTAACAATAGTAGTATTGGATTGTGTCTATAGCACACGCAGTAACATCGGGCTTAGGGGATGCGAAGTGATTTAGAGTGGGATATGGTTATTTTAAAAGGCGGCTTCTAATAAATTTAAGAGATTCTAAATTCAATTCTTAGCATCCCGTCAATTTTGACATAAGAGAAAAAGCATCCCGTCGAATTTTCCATGTTCAGATTCTGATCTGGACCGTTAATCCTGGTCCTGTGAGGACTTCGGTATAACACTTTGACTATTAACCAAGAGTAAACATATTTTGACGTATATTAGATTATTAGTTTATCATTCATAGCAAGCTTTGGACGAAAAGATAGTTCTACAGACAAAAACACTTTGCTTTTATGGTTTGACCAAATTAAAATGGTTGGAATATTGTACTTACAGCCGCTAGTAATGGGTTTACTAGTTTCTGACATTTAAATTACGTAGACGACGTTAAAAGTCTACTTAGTGATACGATAAGAGGCCTTTTCAAATATATATATGGAATACGTAAAAAAGACAATAGATAGAAAAAGGGGAGTAGAGATTCCTTAACAGTATATATACTCCCTCTGTTACTAGATATAAGATGTTTTAGATAAACACACTTATTAAGAAAGTTAATTTTTATTTAGAAAATATCTTTAAATTTATACATTAAAAACTAGTCAATCAATGACAAATTATAACTATTAAATTTTATTGGTTAGACAGTTTTTTTTATATAAAATTAAAAGAAATTTGCCTAAAAATATGAGAACATTTTACATATTGGAATATAAAAATTCCTCTATTCATTTAACATAATTTAAGACTGTAAGAGTTAAGGCAAATCAAAGTATATCGTCAGTTAGTTTAACATTTTAAGAATTATTATCTTCCAGCGTCAGCGTAAATCATGAGTACGAATTAAATGTTGATTGAAAACTACGCTATGTATTAGTTTAGTTCAAACGAAACTAATAAAAGGATAATCTAAAAATACGGTCAAGATCATACCGCATGATGCTAACAAGTCAAGTAAAACCAACTAAGTAAACCTCCGACACGGATCTTGAGTTACGGGCATACACATGAACTGCAAATCTATAATAAAGTAAAACGTAATTAATTTGTGATGCCTTATGAATCTCATTTAATTTGAAACTTGTCACTAAGCTCGCCTACTAAGCTTGATGGTGAAGTGACAAGCCCCGGTCTTTTCGGTGTTAACAAAAAGAGGGGGAAGAAGAAAACATTACAACCGGACTATAAATATATATCCAAAGCTGGTCAGATTTATCCGACAAGATCTGAGATTGAACGGTGTGTGATCTCCTAATGGTATAGCTCCAACGGCTCATAATTTTTCTAACTAAAATCATAGAAAAGTATGTCCAGGGAAGAATTTAATTCCTGTGATTAAAAAAGGATTTTGAGGGTACGGTCAATGAGCCAAATGAGTAGAATGGTATTGCTTTTATGAATCATCATTATTGCTTCACGAATCATATCATTATTGCTGTGATTAAAAAAGGATTAGGTTTGCAGATATAAAACGTGACCTTATTGTGGAAAAAGCACAGATCTATATCATTAACTCTCGTCAAATGAAACGCATTATATAATTCATGCAGGCATTAGTAAGTTGGGCAAACGCGGAAACATCATCATTCATAAAGTTTATCATACATTTACGCGCAAAAAACACCTAAATATATATAACAACAATGGTGTAATCAGCCACATACATATACACACACTTAGTGTATCAGCAACTGAAGTTATACACTTTGCTAAAAAAGATTGTTACTCCTAATATGAATGGCCTATACGGTTTCAGTACAGAATATCATTAAGATAAAATAAAAGAAAGCAGCTAGGAGTGGTTCATAATCCACCCTTAATAGAAACTGATGAAACGTACTTTCTTTTTTTGAGCAACTATGAAACGTACTTTGGTATATAAAATTTTACTGTATAATCGTACGAAAACACTGATTAGACTACTAAATTGTTAAAGGGGGTCATGGGTCGTAGTGATTTGTTGAGGCCCAAATAAAAACTTATAGAAGTGGGATATTGTGGCCCAGTTATGAAAGCATTGAAAAGAGAAGGTGTCACACGTGCGAGTGTATAATCCTCGTAAGGGTGGGTATTTTGATCTAGTCGGTTTGTGATTTGACCATCCCTCCGTATTTACCGCGTCTTTGAAACAAATCTAATTTTGACCTTTTTTACCTTCAAAAATATCTCAAACCCAAAAACCTAAAAGAAAGAAAGCGACAAAAAAAAAATCCAATTCTCTCATCATCAAATTCTCTGAGGTGAACTTTGTCATCAATTGCTCCGATGATTTCGAAGGATCATCATCATCATCATCCGGATCCTCTGGGTAAATCATTCCACATGAAATCCTCCTCCTCCGCCGTTTCTCCCTCCTCGTCGATCACGTTATCGCAATCGGCGTGGCTGGAGGTTCGTCTGTTCTACGTCCGCCTCTCCCCCTGCGTCGTCGAGAACGTCCCCGACTCTCTCACCCTCCGTCACCCTCGCCGCGACACCGGCGCGTCCCTCGAGGTTAACGGCGTCCGCGTTCCCCCCTCGCAGACGGCGTCTCTTAAACTCCGGCGCGACAGAGTGGATCGGGAATCGTCGGAGGTGACTTACGTGAGCACGGAGGCCGTGCGTGTCACGGGGTCGGTCGATTTCGAGGTGTACGATAAGGAGGAGATGGTTATGTGTGGGAATTTAGATAGAATCGAAGGTGCGTGGGATAACGGCACCGTGAGTGATCCTAAGACTGGATGGGGAATGGATTGTTATGTTGCTATGAGAAACAACGGGTCAGGTTCTTCTTCTTCTACCTCTGCGTTTTTCAGAGGCGTTTCGTCTCCCTCTGTGGAGGTTTACATAGCTGGTTGCTGTGGGGGCGTTCCTGTGATTTTGACTAAGACGATTCTGGCGAGTCCAAGGAGGAAGGTGGCTAGACACGTCACGCTCGACGCTATCCCTGAGGACGAGGACGAGGACGAGGAGGTTGAGAAAGAGCAGGAAGACAATGTTACCACTGCTGATGATGAACAACGGACAATACAGGTATGCTTCCGATTTTTCTGATAGATTGATGATTCTTATGTTAGGACGGATATTTGAAATCAAAGTTGTGGTATATAGTTAGTGTTTGATTGTTTCTGTGGTGGACTAGTTATGAATGTTTTTTTTGAACTAATTCATTGAAATAACTGATATAGCTCTTAGGTTTATATAGTTTGTTGTTGCAGTCAGATATTCATTTAGTTACAAAGATGATCACTAGAAAGTGTCTGGAGGTTTTATCTTCTTATCTTGTTTGTCGTGTGGTCTATGCAGAAGATGATGAAGTCAGAAGTTGATGATGACTATGAAATGAAAATGGGAGAGAGGTACTACCCTGAAGGGATGTACGTGGATGAGGATGGTGAACTATCTTGGTTCAATGCAGGTGTAAGAGTTGGAGTTGGGATAGGCCTTGGGATGTGCCTTGGCGTTGGCATTGGAGTTGGACTGCTCATGCGTTCATATCAAGCTACTACTAGTAACCTTCGTAGGAGGTTCCTCTGACCATCTACATGAATGAATGAAAGAAAGAAACGTGGAGATAGAATTTTGGTAGATAGCTGTATAGAGAGAGTTGTTTTCGTTTTTTCATCGCTTATAGTCTTGGCTTTGTTCATATAACATCAGTTTCACAAGTGAGTGTTCCCCCGTCTTGTCTTGAGAGTCAAAGTGCTTTTTTTTTTCTTCTATTCAAGTCATTTTGTATATGTTGCTGCTTCTGTGTAGAAAAAGATATCTCGTGTTGTTTGTTTGTTGTCGCTGCCAGACTCTGGAGGCTAATGTGTTTGTTCCTTGTCAAGAAGAAATGATATGGCATAGGATTAGCAAGTGTACATGTCTCACTTGTGTAGTTAGTTGCTTTGGCATTGTAAACGTCATAAGCTGATCTAACTTGAAGGAAAACGGCGTCGTAGAATCAGCATTTAGATTCGGACAAAATAGTATGTATGCTCTTGGAATTAAAAGAAAAGTGTACATTAGCCCCCTTGAACTATTTATAAATGTAAGATTAGTCCCTGAATTGTTACGAATTTACACCATTCAACCTCCTAAATCCCAAAAAATCACAAGATGTCTTTGTACTCCTCCTCGAGAGTAGCGTCAGCGAGAAGAGAAAGCAGATGAGCAAGATCCGTTCCTCCTCGGCGACAATGCCCCAGCCGTCTCCCCTCGTCGTCACACTCAACTGCGTCGAGGACTGTGCGCTCGAGCAGGACTCCCTCGCCGGCGTTGCTGGTGTCGAATACGTCCCGCTCAGCCGCATCGCCGATGGTAAGATCGAGTCCGCCACCGCCGTCCTCCTCCACTCCCTCGCTTACCTTCCACGCGCAGCTCAACGCCGTCTCCGTCCTCACCAGCTCATTCTATGCCTCGGTTCCGCCGATCGCGCCGTCGATTCAACTCTCGCCGCCGACCTAGGTCTCCGCCTCGTCCACGTGGATACTTCCCGAGCTGAGGAAATCGCGGACACGGTCATGGCGCTCATCCTTGGACTCCTCAGGCGGACTCACTTGCTCTCTCGCCACGCGCTCTCGGCTTCCGGATGGCTTGGATCGCTGCAGCCGCTATGCAGGGGAATGAGAAGGTGCCGTGGTATGGTTTTAGGTATAATCGGTAGATCTGTATCGGCTAGGTATTTGGCTAGCAGGAGCTTGGCTTTCAAGATGAGTGTGCTCTACTTTGATGTCCCTCCTGAGGTATCTTTGTTGTTTATTGCCTAATCTGCACACTTGTTTGTATGTAATTCCTTGAATTTTCAATTGGTTTGGGTTTGCAGGGAGACGAAGAGCAACGAATCAGGCCATCGAGGTTTCCACGTGCTGCCAGAAGAATGGATACATTGAATGATCTACTTGCAGCTAGTGATGTCATCTCGCTTCACTGTGCGTTGACAGACAACACGGTTCAGATACTCAACGCTGAGTGTTTGCAGCATATCAAACCTGGTATTCATCTCTCTTTTCTGGTCACGTACATGACTGAATATAGATTGAAGTTGTTTTTTTTTTAAATTTTATTTTAGGGGCCTTTCTTGTGAATACTGGAAGTTGTCAGCTGCTGGATGATTGTGCTGTGAAACAACTTCTAATTGATGGCACCATTGCTGGTTGCGCCATTGATGGTGCTGAAGGTCCTCAATGGATGGAAGCATGGGTATATATTTCTTTTCCATTTGTTATGCTCTTATTAGATCCGGAATTCATTAGTTATCTTGTTTCATTGCGCAGGTGAAGGAAATGCCAAATGTGCTAATCCTACCTCGTAGTGCAGATTACAGTGAGGAAGTATGGATGGAGATAAGAGAAAAGGCCATCTCTATCTTGCATTCCTTCTTCTTAGATGGTGTTATACCAACCAACACTGTTTCTGATGAGGAAGTTGAGGAAAGTGAAGCAAGTGATGAAGAAGTATCACCTATCAGACATGACAAATTAGCACTAGTGGAATCCACCAGTAGGCAGCAGGTGGAAAGTACTCTCACCAGCACCGACATCGTTCCTGTAGAGGCTAGTGAGTTTAAGGAATCTCTGAGCCCTGTTCAGCATAACGCTGCGGTAAAACCTGAAGTAAGACGCAGCAGATCCGGTAAGAAAGCCAAAAAGAGGCATTCACAGCAAAAGTACATGCATAGAGGAGAGGGTTCCTCAGGACTACATGAAGAAAGTAGTACTTCACGAAGAGATGATATTGCTATGAGTGACAGTGAAGAAATACTGAGTTCCAGCTCTAGATGTGTTTCCCCTGAGGATTCAAGAAGCAGGAAAACACCACTTGAAGTCATGCAACAGTCTTCTCAAAACCAGCTTGTAAGGTCAAGCAAGAAGTTCGTCGGAAAATCAAGTGAGCTACTGAAAGATGGATATGTGATAGCCATGTATGCAAAAGATCTCTCGGGTCTGCATGTTTCAAGGCAAAGAACGAAAAACGGTGGTTGGTTCCTCGATACTTTGTCAAATGTGTCCAAACGAGATCCGGCTGCACAATTCATTATCGCTTACAGAAACAAGGTAAATTCTTCTTTTTTTTTTTTCCTCTTCTTTATATATATATTCTTATGAATGGGTAATTGGTACTGGTGTATGAACTTGTTTATTCTCCAGGACACTGTGGGTCTGAGATCATTTGCTGCGGGTGGGAAGTTATTGCAGGTACCTCTTTTACATTTAACAGTTACGTGAATTGGTTAAAACTCAAAGTGTTGAATGCTCAAGAAAAAAGAGTAAAACTCCGTTATGTGCAGATCAATAGAAGGATGGAGTTTGTGTTTGCGAGCCACAGTTTTGACGTGTGGGAGAGTTGGAGTCTAGAAGGTTCTTTGGACGAATGCAGGCTTGTCAACTGTAGGAATTCTTCTGTAAGTCTCTATGTCACACCACCTTTCAATACACATAATGGAAAAACCATATGTGTGTTTGTATCTGTAAATGTTTAAAATAATTGTTGTAGGCGAGTTTGGAGGTGCGTGTGGAGATTCTGGCGATGGTCGGAGACGATGGCGTCACACGTTGGGTCGATTGAGAAAAACAAAAGAGGGAAGAAACCAGAGTTTTCTTCTTCTTATGTGAGGTTCTCTCCTATGTTTTTTTGTTTTGTTTCGCAAGTCTGTAGGATTGGCATTTTTGTTGTTTACGATCGGGTGTCGTGTTGTCTGATTCGTATCAACCAACCTTATTATATTTTTCTTCATCTGTAATGTGTGTGTATTATTTGTTCCTAACCTCTTCTTTTTTATTCGGTTTGCGGAATTATCCGATAAGCTAAAATTCTTAGATTGATGTTTCTGTTGTTTTTGTTTTTGAACTTAAAAAGAAAGGTAAGATATGTGTTGTTGTTTAGTGTTAGGATATAGAATAGATGTTTATGCTCTGAGTTTGGTGTTCCAGAAAGAAGAAACCATCTATCTCATGACTGGTTTGAAAGTTTGAACTAAAACCACAAATGAAAAACTTTTTTTATTGAAGGAAGAAGACACAGCAACAATCAGTTTCGGCGCTGAATCGCGGTAACGACTATTTAACTGATTGCCGTCGTCAACCACGTGACGCCTTATGAGCCGACGATAGGCTTTGCTTTTTTATTTTATTATTTATAGTGACGTCAGTGTAAGCAGATGGGTGTCCACATGTCTTGAAGATGATAGTCACACGCTGTGGAACCAGAGCAACTGGCTCCTTACACGTGTTCGGCTAAAATATTATTTCCCTTTATATCTACCTCTTCTCTTCTCTTCTTCTCCCACTGTATAGTGAAAAGCAAGTACAACATTCGCTTAGCAGCAGCGCAAAGTCAAGAGAACACTTTCAGACTTTGGTTCCGAGTTTTATGGTCTCAGTCACTCTCATCTGGTTCCACCATGAATATGATGAATTCACCGGGTTTCAGTACTACTCTTCCCCACACGATGCCGCCGGCGACAACGATGCCTGTTTCTGGCCGGAGCCATACGATGTCGTTTTGTGAGGATACAACAAAGAAGATTAGAAAGCCTTACACTATCACCAAATCAAGAGAGAACTGGACGGAACAGGAACACGACAAGTTCATTGAAGCTCTCCATCTGTATGCCAAACGACTTCTCTCTTTATCTCTCTCTTTCTTCTTCTTCTTTCTTTTATGGTAAGTAAACTCAGCAACTCTCTCTCTACTGACTGAATGACTGATTACAGGTTTGACCGTGATTGGAAGAAAATCGAAGCCTTTGTTGGATCAAAAACAGTTATCCAGGTATTAAAGAATATGTCTTCATCATAATTACATTCCATTTTCATTTTACCATCATTAAATTTTCTGAGAATCAATTACATATATATATAGAGAGAGAAGAGATTTCTGAAATTCCTGTTGATGTATATTTACATAGCAGCAGAGCTTATTTGTTTTTTAACGAACTCTGAGTTTTTTTTTTTTTTTGAATATCTTTGTAGATACGGAGCCACGCGCAGAAGTACTTTCTAAAGGTTCAGAAGAATGGGACTAATGAACATCTTCCACCTCCTCGCCCAAAGAGGAAAGCTAATCATCCTTATCCCCAAAAGGCTTCCAAAAGTGGTATTATTAATTAGTTCCCTTTATTTTACTTGGCTTCTTATCTTCCGACTCTGCTGCTTCTCTCTTTAAATCTTCGATCTGATTTTCTTTTTACTTTTTTTTTGTGTGTGTGTGCAGTAGCTCTTCTTACATCTTCAAACGCATTGCTTGAACATGAGTACTTGTACACCGCTGATCCACAACCAGTGGTGACTACTACTACTCCTAATCATCGATTAGTGCGTCCAGTTCCCATTATCAAAGGTAATACTATTATATGTTTGTTTTAAATTTGCTGACGTAATTATCCCAACTTTTTATTTTTAGCTGTTAAATCATTATCAGAGAAATGAATTTCTGTGATTTGTAGAGGAATTGGGTGTCGCGGAGAACTGTTGCAGCACTAGTGGTAGTAGTATTAGAGATAAGCAGCAGAGGAAGAGAAACGTTACAGAGACAAGTGACCAACGATGTTGTGAACAGACTCACAGAGGTACTAAGATCCTACCTCTGTTTGCTATCTATATATATATATATGATGATGATTATTGATCTTGTCTGCAATATGTGCTGATTACTGAGTTTGTGTTCTTTCAACACAGTGATGCCAAATTTCGCTGAAGTTTACAGCTTTATAGGAAGTGTATTTGATCCAGAAACAACGGGTCATGGCCAGAGGTTAAAGCAAATGGATCCAATCAATCTTGAAACGGTATGTGAAAATCATCATCAACTCCAACACATATCTTAAATGTCATTTAACAATGTCTTTGCTCATCAGGTCCTCGTATTGATGAGAAATTTGTCTGTAAACCTGACAAGCCCCGGGTTTGAAGAACAAGTAAGTGTTAGTACTCATTATTACTTCATAAGATTTATGTAGATCTTCGTTCTTGATGGGCTTACGGGCATGTTTGCTCTCTGTTTTCTTTTTATACAGCGGAGGTTAATATCATCATACAAGGGGTGAATAGAGACATAGGTTAGGGTACAGTGAGAAGAGAGGAAATGAACACTGCTGCTATCTTTCTCTCTATGCCATTGCCTAGGCTTTCGCGTGGTGAGCTCTCATTAACCAAATGAGTGAGGCGGTTTTACTTGTACATACAAAGTCGTGAAGAGTTTTTGAGTATTTTGATCTACTTAGGAGTTGGATAAAGCCACTGCGTAGAAAGATATACTGTAATAAGTTAGCGTTTGCTTTATCATATCCCGTCGCCACTCTTTTAAGTGTGTGTGTGTTTTTCTAATATATGGAAATATGGAATGGACTACGACGTTCCTGGTTTTGCCTCATGTGTGTTTTTATGTTTCACGTTGTTGTTATAAGTGAATTAACCCTACTAAAACATCACAAAGAATAACTGAATTAAAATGGGCTATATAGAAAAGGGTTTAATATACTAATGAGATTATTCTCTGGATATTGGGCATGTGATCAGCCCATGACTGTAATACTCCATAGTCCATTGTGTTCCATGCCTCTTAGTGCTGGTAAAGAACATGCATGCACTCTTTCGCATGTATAAGAGTGCATGCATAGGATTTTTATTTTTTTGAACATGGTTCATATAAAACGAAGAAGATAGAGAAAGCTAAGCTAAAGTGGTTAGCTTTTATATTATGGGTCCGGCCTAGTACAAACCATATTCAAATTGAATTACAGCCGAATTATGTCATACATAGAGAAACTATTCGAATCAATTCGTACGGGCCATAGCCCATTTTTCATGAGATCGATGATTTATTAGTTATTTGGAAGATAGGGGCAGGTCTTCAATGTACTCGATTTATAATGTATTTTTCTTAATTGTTTTCTTCCTCATATGGCACTTTTCATTTAATTCTATTTGCGGAAATCACCATCAGTCATTCTCATCATATGATAGATTTGGCCTACTTACCAGCATAACTCATGATTTTAGTCAATATATATGATAATTTTGTTATATAAAAAAGTGAAGGTAATGACTTGTTGAAAATATTAATTTATTTAACACTAATTGGTTGGTATGGAATAATTGAATATGATAGAGCGATAATGGGTTTTGTTTCTTTAGCCCCACCTTTTTTTAGGAGGCAACCTAAAATATTCGATGCCACCCACACCGAAAAGTTATTCTCTTAATCCACTGCTAAGTTATAAGAGCAAATCGGCAAACGAATTATGGCATAAAAGGTGCCAACAATTACGCAAATGTTAATGTCCAGACTGGTAACTCCACAGACTGAACACTGCACTGAACCGTACCTCACCATAAGGACACTTAACGGCTATCTATCGCTTCGTCACGTCGTCATTGATTGATGATGCATTTACCCAAAAGTAAAACCCCTTGGAAGCTAGAGCGTTCTCATTCCACCACTCGAGAAGGGTAAGAAGGTCATTTGAAAGAAACCAGTCTCACCGTCAGACCAGAGATACATAATTACATGGAGACAGAAACTCAAAAAAAAAAAAAAGACAGCTCATCCATCCACAACAAAACACAGTTCACTGAAAGCCCTCTTCTTTAAACTCCCTTTTATTTATTTAATAGTAAATAATAATCTTCCTGTTATTTGTTGCTAGATTCCTTTGATATCGATTGAGCAACACTCGATGCGGTGAGATTATTATTATCAGGCGGAATAATCTGAGATGTCGGTGTTGGATCCTGCTTACGTCAACACGGAGCTGTCTAAACCGACGTCGATCTTCGGCCTCAGGCTATGGGTTGTAATCGGAATCTTACTCGGATCTCTAATAGTCATCGCCCTCTTCCTCCTCTCCCTCTGCCTAACCTCCTCTCGCCGCAAAAACCGCACCAAACCGAGAGGAGCCGATTTCGCCTCCGCCGCCGCCGTCGCAACGCCTCCGATATCGAAGGAGATAAAGGAGATCGTTCCGGCGGAGATCCAGGTGGATATAGGGAAGATGGAGCATAGAGTGGTGTTCTCGTCGAGTGGGGAGAGCAGAGGAACGGCTGCGAGTGCCAGCGAGACGGCGTCGTTTTCAGGGAGCGGGAACAACGTGGGGCCTGAGGTTTCGCATCTGGGGTGGGGAAGGTGGTATACGCTGAGGGAGCTTGAGGCGGCGACGAATGGGCTGTGTGAAGAGAATGTAATAGGAGAAGGAGGTTACGGGATTGTGTATCGTGGCGTTTTAACTGACGGTACCAAAGTCGCCGTCAAGAACTTACTTAATAACAGGTTAGTTAATTCATCCTTTACTGTATTAGGAGGATTTAGGGGTTCTATATTGGTTTTAAGTTGTTTCACTGCTCGTATTGGTCGGTCACATGTGTATTTTGTATATCCTACTATTAAGAAATTGCATGTAAGATTTTGAAGTTGGGTGCGTCTTTTTTTAACTTATAGGGGACAGGCAGAGAAGGAGTTCAAAGTAGAAGTGGAAGTGATTGGGCGTGTTCGACACAAGAATCTCGTTAGGCTTTTAGGTTATTGCGTTGAAGGAGCTTACAGGTATAATAATCATCATGCTCCTTCCTTCCTTCCTTTTTTTTTTCTTTTGGGTTGAAACAGAAGAAGAAATCAATTGTCTACTTATAATAGGATGCTGGTGTATGACTTTGTGGATAATGGTAATTTGGAGCAATGGCTTCACGGTGATGTTGGTGATGTCAGCCCTCTTACTTGGGATATCCGTATCAACATCATACTTGGCATGGCTAAAGGGTATTTTTATATATATTCTTTGATAAATATTTTAAAGAAATAGATTCATCTCTTCGTAGTAACATTGTAAATAAATCTTTGGTGTGTAGATTGGCGTATCTACACGAAGGTCTTGAACCAAAAGTGGTTCACCGGGATATAAAATCGGGGAATATATTACTTGATCGCCAATGGAATGCAAAGGTTTCGGATTTTGGACTTGCTAAGCTCTTGGGTTCCGACAGCAGTTATGTGACCACCCGTGTCATGGGAACCTTCGGGTACAAATCCTCTCTCTCTCTCTCTCCTGTTATATCATGCTATAGGAATCTGAATCTCTAGTTTAAATAACTTCTTCTACTTTTGTTCAGTTATGTAGCACCCGAGTATGCATGCACCGGAATGTTAAACGAGAAGAGTGACATCTACAGCTTTGGAATATTAATCATGGAGATCATCACTGGTAGAAACCCTGTTGATTATAGTCGCCCTCAAGGCGAGGTATGTTATGTGTTTTATTTTGTCGACTTTTTTTTAGACCCTGCCTCCTTGTTTTTTTTAAAAGTTTTTTCATACATGTTTTCTTCTTCTTCTTATTGTGTGTGTGTGTGTGGACTTTTTTTATAGACGAATCTAGTTGACTGGCTGAAAACAATGGTAGGAAACAGAAGATCAGAAGAAGTAGTTGATCCCAAAATAGCGGAACCACCATCCTCAAAGGCTCTTAAACGAGTTTTGCTCGTTGCTTTGCGTTGTGTGGATCCTGATGCTAACAAGCGACCTAAAATGGGACATATCATTCATATGCTTGAAGCTGAAGACTCCCTCTATCGCGATGTAACCATTTTTTTGTTGTTGTCTCTACATTAATTTCTTTACTAGCTAAAATATTAATGTATAATGAATGGTGGGACCATGTTTTTTTGCCAGGAACGTCGAACAACTAGGGACCATGGAAGCCGCGATAAGCAAGAGACAGCGGCCAGTGAAAGCGGGGAGAGCGGTTCACGGCATCCTCATCAGCAAAAGCTAAGATGAAAAAGGATCACTTATTAGGTCCCTTTAAGTGACTTTGCTTCTCACACGCCACCCTTTCCATTTCAATTGATTCTTATTATTATTATTGTCTCACATTCACTTACATAAATATTTTTCATTCTTTTGCTCTTGAGTTACGTCTAATTAACCCTTTTTGTTTTTGTTTTTCCTCTTTGTAATCTTTTGTCGACGATCACATGTCATATATTATAAGATTAAAATCTGCGCCTCATGGGGAATAAATGTTTTATATACAAATTATATAACCCTTTTCATAACGAAGAATAATTCATTATGTGACTAGTGATGTGCTTATAAAAGATTTTTTTTAATGAATAGATGCATCAAAACGCTAACATAGTATGCAAATTAAGAACAAAACTAAACTTAGATTCACCTCTAGAAATTTTATCTCTCTATCAATGACTAATCAAAATAACATGTAAATTAGCAAACAAAAAATATTAAATAAAATAAAAAATAGTTACAAAAATAATAATGTCAATTTTAGCGACATAAACACCGCCAACTAAATCCTAAACTCTAAATATTAAATTCTAAACATTAAATCTAGGTTCTAAATTCAAACCATAAACCTTAAACCTGAATCCTAAACCCTTAACCCTAAATCTTAAACTCTTAACTCAAATCCTAAACCGTATACTCTAAATCCAAACAATATATCCTAAACTCAAAACCTAAACTCTAAACCCAAAATATATACCCTAAATCCAAATCCTAAATCTTAAAGCCAAATTTTAAATCCTATACATAAACTCTAAACATAGACACTATATGGTTTGGATTTAAAGTTTTCAGTTTAAATTTAGGGTTTACAGTTAGAATTTAGCGTATATAATTTAGGTTTAAGGTATATGGTTGGATTTATAATTTGGGTTTATTGTCTAGGTTTTAAGTTTAAGATATACAATTTGGTTTACGGTAGAGGATTTGAGTTTAGGATCTAGGATTTGGGTTTAGAGTATATAATATAAGGTTTAGAATTTAAGATTTGGGGTTTAAGGTTTTGTTGGCGGCGTTAACATCACTAAAATTGATGCTATTAATATTTTTAACTATTTTTTATTTATTTTCGTATTTTTATTAAATAATATACGTGGCAATTTGATTGGTTATAGAAGGAGAAGTGAATTTAAAGGTTCACATTATGGGATGAACTTAAATTTTGTTCGGAAATTAAAAAGGTTTGATGAAATATGTATTTCTATTTCTCAAGAAATATAATTTTTTATAGGAGTTACTTCACAGATTATATTGTATTTAAAGTTTAAATAAATTTACTTTTTGAAAAATTAGAAATGATGTCATATACCGTGAAAATAAATTTAGCGTAAACTGATATAAATTTTGAGTGAAGTTAGTTATTTTAAAATAACACTAAAAAATTAAGCTTTAGTAGATATATTATTTATTGAAAACTCCATTTTTTTCATAGCTTAACCCACATTTTATCTTAGGAAAAATTGCATAAAAAATCATGAAGTTGGCAAAAATTTGCACTTTAAACCTTAAGACTCAACTGCTAACACTTGAAACAATGAAACTTGTAACAATAACATATTAAACATTGAACTAACTTACTTGTTGCCTACGTAAAAATTGTGACCTGTTACTGTTCACTAGCGGGTAAAAAATGGTGATGTGGCGGTTTATTTAAAAAAATAATAATAAAAACAAAAAAAAATTAGATAAAAAAATAAATAAAATTTAAAAAATTGATATAAATTCAGCAAAAATAAAGAAAATAAATAAATTCAGCAATTAAAAAAATAAAAATAAATTTATAAATTCAAAAGTTTATAATAAAAATAAATAGTAAAAATCGATTATAAGTAACAAAAGAGTAAAAATAATAAAAAAATAGAAATTAAAAAATTGTAAAAATCGATAAAAATTAGAAAACAGGAAATTTATAAAAATTTGGAAAAATAAAACTTCAAAAATAAAATTAAAATTAAAAAAATTCAAAACGATCGATAAAAATTAGGAAATTTTGATAAAATCAAGGAAAATAAAAATTCAAAAATTCAAAAATATAAAATGCTGAAATTGAAAACTAATAAATATCAAGAAAAAATAAATTTATGAATTCAAGAAAAAAATAATAATAACCAAAATAAATTATACAAATTGATTAAAAATTAAGAAAAATATATGGAAAAAAAAAAGAAAACCATAAAAGTGGAAAAATTGGCAAAAACCCATGAAATTGGCAAAAGTTTTGAATCCAAATCTCTAGGAGAAGGATCTGAACCCGGACATCTGAACGTTTATATGTCTACCTAAACACCAAAGAGGTTTGGGTCAAGTACTTTTCATTTTCAATTTTAATATTTTGATATTTGAATTTTTTTTTTGTTTTCCAGCTTTTTATAACTTCCTATTTTCTATTTTTTTTATCGATTTTACATTTTTTTTAATTTTTCTTTTTATTATTTTTACTATTTTGTTAGTTTTAATCGATTTTTACTATTTATTTTTATTTTTATTATAAACTTTTAAATTTATAAATTTATTTTTATTTTGTAAAATTTCTGAATTTTATTTATTTTCTTATTTTTTCCTGAATTTATATCAATTTTTTTTTTAATTTTTATCTAATTTTTTTTTTATTTTTTTAAAAAATTAAACCGCCACATCACCATTTTGTACCCGCTAGTGAACAGTAATAGTTCACAATTTTTACGTGTGCAACAAGTAAGTTAGTTTGATGTTTAATATGTTATTAGTATAAGTTTCATTGTTTAAAGTGTTAGTAGTTGAGCCTTAAGGTTTAAAGTGTAAACTTTTGCCAACTTCATGATTTTTAATGCAATTTTCCCTTTTATCTTATGATCATGTCTTATGTATACTCAATAGTTTTTTCTCATTTGATGTTTGTATGCAGGAATGTGGAGAGTGGATAACAGCCACATGGGGGATCGAAACCTTTGGTGTCCCGCGTTGACAAGCATAGGTCGCCGAGTTACGGATGGTGTATTGGTCTTCAACGCAAGAAAAGCTGTTGGGAGACTTTTCATCAACGGTGATGGTCTCGTTGTCGGTGACGGTCTTGTTGTCGGCCATCTCGCTCCACCACCATCATTGTTGGTCTTGAAGAGATTGACGGTCAGGAGACCCGCTCTTTTGGCCCATCAGTGGGGCGTTAGAGTGGCATTCTCCCTATACTACTTTGAGGAGATGTTTGAAGGATGAGTGAGGTTTGAGTCTTGAAACTTTGAGTCTTGAAGAGTTTTTGATGTTTTTGATGTTTGAAACTTTGAGTCTTGAAGAGTTAATGAAGTTTTAAGTGATGATGAATGATGTTTGAAGTGATAATGTTAAAACTTTGAGTCTTGAAGAGTTTTTGATTGGTAGGTTGATTCACCAATCTCTATAAATATCAAATACGCTGAGAACCATAAAACCTATGCAGATTACATATAAAAAAATGGATTCTATGTAAAAATAAAAGTGGATCAATCAGGATAGATTACAAATCTAAAAGAAAAGATCATAAACAAGGTTAAAAATCACGATAATATTCAAGATAAGTGCATAGTCATCGCCCAAGCGACGACTGGAGTCTCTTCATGGGTAGGATAAAAGGTAGATGACATACAAGTAATATTTTTCTATTATGGGTGAAATAAAATATCAAATGCGAATGTTTATAATTTCCATAAATCATTCCATTTTCTGATACATGAATATTTCTTAAAGAAAACTAAGTCATCCTGACAAAGCTTTTTGTATTGAGTATTAGAAAAGGAGAGAGTAAAATGCATGTATACGAAAACGTCAAAAACTCAAAATGTATGTATACATGCCCCTTTTAAATGGTGTTTGCTGACAAAACAACATATAATAATAGTAATTTTCAGCAACCAACATATTCTTTTTATATTGTAAGTTTTTGTTCTGTTTTTCCAAGGCTCTTATTAGTAATACAATTACTTTAAAAAATAAACAGAAACGCAAAATTTCATTGCAGGCCTTTGGAAATGTCATTTACAAAAACTTTTATATCTCCCCATGGTTAATTTGGGGAAAAGGGAAATCTATGATTAGAAAAGGTTATTCTAAAAAAATTAATCAAATGATTTATGTAGAAGAAAATAATAGACCACAAAAGCTAACTAATAGGTGATTGCATTGTCAAGAGAAGGTTCAGCCGTTGGATGAGAGCATGAAAGAATATTAAAAAAAAATTCATGTTGTTTATTCACACAGTAATGATAAACGAGTCTCTGACCATCTTTTTTACTTTTCTTTTTGTTTCACAGCTTGGAGCCAATGCTATCCTTGTTGTGTCTCTTGCTGTCTGCAAGGCTGGAAACGTTGTTAGTGGCATTCCTCTCTACAAGGTAGGCGATCTTGAGACTTGTAGATTGTAAAATTTTTTTAAGAATTTTTAATTAAGAAACTACTATTGGAGAAATAAAATTGGATAGTTTCTTAACAAAGTTTCTTAAGTCTACTTTAATATATTTATATATTTAAATAATTATTAAGAAATATTAATGGATTTCTGTAGATAATCATGTCCTAAGCTAATCTAAGGTGGTTAGCTAGCTTTTATGGGTCCGACCTAGTACAAACCACATTCAAATTGAATTACAGCCTAATTATATCATACATATGTGAATTATTAGAATCAATTTGTAAGGACCATAGTCCATTTTATAGGAGTTACTTCACATATTATATTGTATTAAAAGTTTAAATAATTTACTTGTTGAAAAATTAGAAATGATGTCGTATACCGTGAAAATAAATTTAGCGTAAACTGATATAAATTTTGAGTATAGTTAATTATTTTAAAGTAACACAAAAAAAATTAAGCTTTAGTAGATATATTATTTATTGGAAACTCCATTTTTTCATAGCTTAACCCACATTTTGTTATATTTTTGTTTTAAAACGTACATGCATAATGAAATGACATAAATATTTTTTGGACCAACCTCGACGCTACGTTCATGCCGTTGCATAACACGATTGGTGGATGGATCAAAACTTATCGCTTTAAGAACCGGTATGGGTGCAGAATGGACCCACATGGATGCTTTAAGCTCGCGTGATTGTGTTTTTAAAACATTTCAAGTAGCGTCATGTATGGATTATGGACCTCTATTTATGTATGTGTGATTATTATCTTGAAAATCTCCCAAGTTGCAAGAATTTAAAATAGGTTTAAAATTGAATAATTAGCTTGTGAACACAAGCTAATTGCACACTCGTGAGTCGTCACCCGACCGACGACTGGAGTTTCTTCACGTGTAGGAGAAAAACTAAGAGGTAGGCACAGAAAGTAATATCTTTTGTATAAAGGGTAAAAGAAAATATCAAATAAGAAACTTCACTAAGTCATTCCATCTTCTGATACATGTATATTTCTTAAAGAAAACTAGGCCATCCTAACAAAGTTTTTGTAAGAGTAAAAAAAGAGAAAAAAATGCATGTATCTATCTATCGCGTACACAAACGTCAAAAACTCAAAATGTAATGTATACACGCACCTTTTTTTTTTTAAGCAAATATACATGCACCTTTTAAATGTTGTTTGCTGACAAAGAAAAACATATCTAAAGTATAAATTTCACTAACCAATATATTACTTTTATATTTTTAAGTATGTTTTTTTTTTCTGTTTTTCCAAGGCTCATTAGTAATACAATTTTTAAAATCATGAACTAATTAATTTTCCAAGGCACTTAATAGTAAATACAATTTCAAATGATTTAGGTAGGAGAAAATAATAGACCACAAAAAAGGCTTAATGGAGTGATTGGATTGACAATGTTATTCTTTAGAGCCGATGGATCATGAGAGGGAAGAATAATAATTAATAATCTGGAGCTGGCTAGAATTGACTTTGTCTCTGTTTTATACAGTAACGCAACAAGTAGACAAGTAGAGAATGTGCGTTCCTACCTAGAAAAGAAACACGTACACGCCTTCATTCATTAATTCATCGGTCGGTCATTTAAAAGCTCTTGGTTTTTTTATCACAGCCCCGTAACTCAAACATAATCTCCCCCTTCCTCTCTCTTTCGTCTACCAAATCAACGTCAAACCTAAAAAAAAAGAAGAAAAACATTGTTTTCTTTGATAATCTGGAGAAACACGGCAACCTACCAAGCTGCTTGTGGTTTTTAGTCATATAACACCAACGCCCTTCTTATCTTTTCCTTGAAATTTCTCTGATCCCCCCCCCCCCCACTTATTGTTTTTTTTATTACTCTTTCGGTAAGAACACGCCGACCGTTGATCTTGTCTTGTCTCCGTTTGCTTTTTTGATATTTTCCATCTCTGATTTCTCTCTCTCTCTCTCTCTCTCTCTTGTAGAGAAACAAACTTGTATCAGGTGAATCCCAGTTTCAGGAGTTAAGCTAACTCTTCTTCTTCTTCTTCTTCCAGGGAAGGATCTATCTCTCTCTTTATGTAAGTTCTGATTAGTCTTTCCTCTTTTCATAGTGTTTTGTCTACGGTAACTATCATGTTAGATTTAGATCTATATTTCTGTGTGAATTTCGATATGTGAATTCAGATCTTTAAGATATACAAAATTGATTTGTATGTTAAAGAGAGATAGTTCCTTCCCTCTCTCCTTCAGGGGTTGGTTGACTCACTCATGGATGGATCTATTTGATTTGTTAACTTTTCTTCTTCTTCACACAAGGCTAGAAGAAGATCTGCCGAGGCTTTTTGTTGCATCTATCTGTTTGTTCTTTGACCTTTGTTTTGATATCTTTTGAGGATGAAATATATCGAAAAAATTATTAAAAAAACTTTCACAGAGAAATTGCTCTTTGTGTTGTTTGATTTGTTGTGGATTCAATATTTATTTATTTTTATTTTTATTGTATGATATATAATGATAGATCTTTGCTCTTCTTTTGTTGCAGTTGAAACTTAACCAAAATGGCTCGTCCACAAGACCCTCCACGCGGTTTCTTCCCTTTTGGTAACCCCTTCAAGAAGAACAACCTCTCTTCCAAGAACCCTTCCCTATCCCCAAAGCTTCTCTCCCTCTTGAACACTTTCGAGACCAACTTAGCTTCTTCCATCACAAAGCTTGTCCCCAAGGAAAAGTCTCAAATCCTGACTCTTTCATGGATGAAGCAAGCAATGGAATCTCTTTGCCAGACCCACAATGCTATCAAGACTCTTATAACCGATCTAGAGCTCCCTGTCTCAGATTGGGAGGACAAATGGGTCGATGTCTACCTTGACATCAGCGTCAAGCTCCTTGACCTCTGCAACGCCTTTAGCTCTGAGCTATCCCGCCTCAACCAAGGCCATCTCTTCCTCCAGTATGCTCTCCATAGCTTGGAGACTAACGCTCCGAAAGCACAATCATCCCTCGACAGCTGGAAGCAACACATCGTTTCCAAGAACCCGAGGTTGGAGAGTTGTCATGCAATCTTGACCAGTCTTGTTCAAACCTTGAATCTCCCCAAGGTGAAAAACTCTGCCAAGGGGAAAGTCTTGATGCGAGCCTTGTACGGTGTTAAGGTCAAGACTTTGTACATTTCCGGTGTTTTCGCTGCTGCCTTCTCAGGCTCATCGCAGAATCTGCTGTACGTTACGGTCTCAAACGAGCTTCCATGGGCACAGTCCTTCATGGATATGCAGAACACAATGAACTCAGAAATGAAGAGCATATTTTTATCAGACGGGTTAACCGTTCTGAAAGAGCTTGAGGCTGTTGACTCAGGTGTTAAGAAACTTGCCCCTGAGATCCAACAAGGGTCGGTAGATCCCATCTCGCTGCAGTCACTGAAGGGGTCGGTCACAGAGTTAACGAATGGGATAGACCTTGTCTCCAAGGAGGTGGATTGCTTCTTCAAGATTCTGTTATCGGGGCGAGACACTTTGCTGGAGAATCTCAGGTCGATTGGCGCACCAACGTTGGTACTGGCAACATCGCCAAAAAAGGCTGCCGGAAAAAAGCAAAGAGGATTCTGATAAACTGCTCTTGTGTGAATAGATGGTATTATTATAAGTGTTGTTCCATCTTGGTCCTGAATGTATTATTATTATTAGGTGCTTGTGATATTGTGGTCGTTTGTATGAGACGCAGTGAAACTAATATTTGTATAAGAAAAGGTTTTATCAACATATCTATAAAGCTCTATAATAATGTTCTACAAATTGTTGAGATGTACTTCCAACAGTTACCCCCTTAGCCACCATTTTGTAGAAGAAATAAGAGCATCTAATATTCTTAACTCGATATTGCAATTACTAGTGACTCCGTTAACTCATTTTGTTTTGTCATAATAGAATTACACATGAAAGACTGTTAAATCATATGAAATAAAAAATATCAAGTCTATAAAATTAAAAACATAGCACGAATATGAGGGAAGTTATGGACCTTATGGTCTGGGTAAATAAGAGTATGGTACTGCCTAAATAAAACATATCACGAAAATGAGGCAGGTTGTGCGGGAACAGTTGAAATATACCCCACCTAACTAAATTATTGGTTAATTACGAAAAGTGATATTGGTTAGACTTTAGAAACAAAAGCAAGTTAACTACGATCGATTACATAGTAAAAGAATAAGTTGAGGGTTTTTGAAAGATGATAGTATGTTTATTTGGTTTTGAATGGATTTCTAGATGGAAGAGTTTCTTATACTATTTATATTTCCTCATTAGGGAGAGCACTAAAATTTGGTATATATTTCTTTTAAACCTTTTTTTTTTGGTCAAAAGAATGTTATTTAAAAAAAAAACATGCTTCAACCGATGATATATGTAAAGGAAAAGTATCATATAAAATTTGATACCACTCAAGATTTATAAATTTCTCAAATATGTTTTGTTCTCATTACTCCAAAAGAGAAAATTCAGTTCTCCAGAATAACAGTAAAGAAAAAATATTATTACATTAATAGGTTTACATATTTTAATATTTAATAGGTTCATTGAATTAATATTTAGAAGATTTTAAATGAATACTAAATCCAAAAATATATGAGATTTGAGTAGATCTTGAAGTTGAAGAAGTTAAGGGTATTTAGGAAGAATGATAATTTCTATTTTTTAAAAAAATAATTACTATTCTTAGTTTATGAAATATATAAAACATACAAATTTAGTTATTTTGTTTATATTTATTTTATCATCCATTTTTAATACTTAAATCAAACTCTAATTTGGGAAAGAATAAAAAAATGTAATTGGTATTTACCAAATGGAATCTTGATTATATATCTACCTAACTTATTATGATCAAGCACAATAAAAACAAAAAAAAGTGATCACGAAAAGTACGTAGTCATCGAGTATCCTGATATAGCAGTTTTGACCGGTAGTAATCGATACATTCAATCCCAAATAATCATATGATAACTTACCAAGTTTACAAATACATATATGCAAAATACACCTGTCTAAGGAGATTAATATATATAATGAGTTTCATAAAAAATAAAAATAAATTAATGGGTCACAGGAACAAAGGAATCCATAATATCCATTTTCATAGGATAAAGACAAAAAAAGAGTAACGATAGTATAAATAAAAGCAAAATAAAAACCGTTTTATTTTCTCCATATCTCCGTTATAAGAAGAGCTAGCTAGCTAGGTTCTTTATAAAATATCATCACCAGCAGTATCCAACGTAGTCTTTCCCCACTGCTCCGGTGGGTAGAAAACCAAACCCCCTCTTTTATTTTCAGCCATGGCAGAGGATAAGAGAGATCAAAAGCCATTTTCTTACGAGAAATCCAAAACGTTTTCATGTAACTCACATTCTTCGTCTTTGTTTAGGCTTATCTCCAAGCTAGTCTTAACTTTCGCCGTTATATTCTGCATCCAATTCGTTTTCTACTCTTTTGATTTCACCTCCTACACTCCACCTCGATCTCTCATGAAAATCGCTGTTTCACCCCTCGGATCCGAATCCGGATCTTACACGAGTCCAAAACCGGAAGAAACAACGGAGATAAAGCACGTAGTCTTCGGGATCGCTGCGTCTGCGAAGCTGTGGAAACACAGAAGAGACTACGTGAAGCTCTGGTGGAAACCCAACGGAGAAATGAACGGTGTCGTTTGGTTAGACAAACACATTGACGTTAACGACACAGGTTTGCCACCTATCCAAATATCTTCGGACACGACAAGGTTCAACTACAAATACCCAAAGGGCAACCGAGCAGCGCTCAGACTCACACGGATCGTGTCGGAGACAGTGAGGCTATTAAACGGAACAGAGTCTGAGAAAAACGTGAGGTGGATTGTGATGGGAGACGATGACACCGTGTTTTTCACGGAGAATCTCGTTAGGGTTCTTAGAAAATACGATCACAAGCAGTTCTATTACATTGGAAGCTCCTCGGAGAGTCACATTCAGAATCTTAAATTCTCTTACGGGATGGCTTATGGTGGAGGAGGATTCGCCATTAGCTACCCTTTGGCTAAGGCGTTGGAGAAGATGCAAGATCGTTGTATTCAGAGATACCCCGAATTGTACGGCTCCGATGATCGGATTCATGCTTGTATGGCGGAGCTTGGTGTTCCTTTGACTAGAGAAGTTGGGTTTCATCAGGTTCGTCCTCCTCTCCTTTGTTTTTTTTGGTATGTGTATCTTTTTATTTAATATATTATTATATAATTCAAACTACATGAGATACTCTTCTCCTTTTGAAGATCTTTCCTCTACTGCAATTTTTATTTTTATCTACAACCATATTTGCAGTTTTTTTCTACCAATATTATGATTTTCGGTTTGTTTATTAAAAACACACGATTCTAACCTAAATTTCATTTAATTATTTTAAAATCTGTTATATTTTTTTTATTAATATCCGTGTATACTACTAACACTAGTGAAGTTTGAAAGTGTGAAAACTGTTACGGTCATAGTCATTTTTATGTTACATTTGGTTAGTTTTTAGTTTTTTTTTTTATGTTAGAAACTTGAATCATGATTTATATTTTTTTTCTTTTAAAAAGTGCACAATACCTTTAAATATAAGTGATTTTATTATCACGACAATTTCGGCACAAATATAGGTTCTAGTCTCACATAAGTCATTGCTACCACTAAAAGCCTCTGTACTTCTAGTCAAATTTATAGTTAGTTGTTAGCTACGTGTTAATCTTACATTCCTCTGCACATTTACAATTATTCATACAGCTTTTTGTTAATTTTTTACGATAGATCTACTAATATCTTAAACCAAATCTGATTCTAATTAAATCATAAAATAATATCAAGTATTTCGATATTCGGAATCTTTGTTCCCTTGTTTATCGATCTGCATAGGTTTACTCACGATATTTTTATTTTTGTTAATTAATGATGCAACAGTTTGATTTATATGGGAAACTCCTGGGCCTGTTATCAGCCCATCCATTAGCCCCAATTGTCTCCATGCATCATCTAGACATAGTGGATCCAGTATTCCCAAACATGGGCCGAGTCAACGCCATGAAACGTCTCATGGTTCCAGCCAAACTTGATTCAGCCAGCCTCACTCAGCAATCAGTTTGTTATGACACTGAACACCGTTGGACCGTGTCTGTCTCATGGGGATACACAGTTCAGATTATACGTGGTATATTGTCAGCTAGAGAGATGGAGATCCCGACACGCACATTTATAGATTGGTACAAACGCGGAGACGACAAAAGCTATGCCTTTAACACACGTCTTTTCAGCAAAAACATGTGTCAACGTCCACGCGTGTACTTCCTCTCCAACGCGCTTCCTGATTCGGCCTTACACAGAACTGCAAGCGAGTACGTGAGGTGGTATGACATGTGGGATCCTGAATGTGACTGGGATATGTCGGATCCTTCTGATATCGAACGGGTTATAGTTTATAAAAAATTTGATCCCGATAGATGGAACAAAAATAAGGTTAGTAGTAACTATATTAACTGTATTTTTTTTTACTGCTATATATGATGATGTTATTGATTCTTTTTTTTTTCTAGGCTCCGAGAAGAGATTGTTGTAGAATATTGCCTACGAAAAGGAATGGGACGATGGTGATTGATGTTGGAGCTTGTGAAGATAATGAAATTGTTGAGTTCCCTGTCAAATAGTGTTTTTTTTTTTTTTTTTTTTGGTCGTCTCACTACTTCATCTTAGTGTAACTTTCACACAAAACTATAGAGAACAACTATTTTCGGAATTTCCTAACTGATGCATGTATAATATTATTTTAAGTTATTCATACCTAGAACTACTGGATTATTTCCCGCAGTTGATTCTACAAATATGTTTTCTTTAATATCTTGATTAAAGAAGAGGATAAATGTGTTGCTCTAAAAGAGAAAGAGAACAAATGTTTTATCTCTCTCAATCTTCAATATACTCTTCTCAGATTATATCAACAGATAGAAAAGCAAATTAGGGGTTATATATTAATGGTACGTAGAACTGGATAAATAAACCGAATCTAAAAATTTAAACTGTTAAAGAAAAATTGAATTGATCCAAATCTCATATGAATACAATGTATCTTGTTCTATTATATTTATAATTATAAGTTTTATCTTAATTAAATCTGAATTCAATTTCGAATGGATATCCAAAATGTAAAATTTTAGTTATATCATTTGATATCCGAAAATGTAGAATAGCTATAACATTTAATAAATAGCTAAATTCGCAGTCCACATGTCACTCGTGTCCACCTTGTGTAGAGTTTCGGCACTACACGAGTCCATTAGACCCAAGTGGCTTAATATTAATTTACTTGCGATACCTTACTAAAATGAACTTCTACTAATTCTAGTCATACTTCAAATGTATTTGAACATGTTTTGACGGATCAATGCCTTAACTAAATTACTTAATTATCAGATAGGCTATGATCAATAAAAAGCATGATCCTTGGCTCTTTCTCAAGTCAAACTCTTCTTCTATACTTTATAATCCGCATATAATTTTGGTACCACATGAAATTTTTAAAACTATTAAACAATAGCATAACTAGTTGATATATATATATATTTTTTGTAAATTAATAACTAGTTGATATCTTCCGGGTGTTTCCTTTAAACGCAAAAACTAAGTTTTTTTTTTTTTTGAAACAGCAAAAACTAAGTATGATGATAAAAAAAAAAAGTATATCGTTTATGCGGTTATCTTCGAATACAAATCTGAATCTACATCCAAGTAAAAAAAATAAGTATTTGGTTTCCAAGAATTTTGTTAGCATATTAAAGTAGTGTCATAACGATGTTGTCACGCTGTACAAATCGCAAATCGTTTATCTGTCATTTTTTCTGTTGTTGATCACATATATGGTTATAGTATATTCCTTCATTCCTTTTACGTCATCTCGAAATCCCCCCCACTCCCACAGAAAAAAAAAACAAACAAGGGATGTAAATAATAAAAGAAAACCAAAAAACAAGATCCATGGGAAGTGACATGCATGGAGCATGCAACTAGCTTACTGCATCTAATTCCACTAACAAAAAATTCTCTTTATATATACTCTTTCTCCTCCACTCCTTTCCTCAAAACAAGGTAGCTGATCCTTCTCACTAAAGCCCTATCTTGTAGAAATCATTCACAGAGAGAGAAAGAGAGAGGGGATGGAGATGACTAAGTTCTTCATGATGTTGGTTTTCCTTGGAACTATCATGCTTTGGATCATGATGCCAACACTAACTTATAAAAACAAGTGGCAGCCTTATATGCGTAAAAAGTTTGGAGCATCAACTTATTTTGGTGCCACAGGTTTGCATGATCAATACATGAATTTTTAGTAAAGGAACCATTAATCATCTAAATTGTCCATTAACTCATACTTTTTGTAGGAAACCTCCGTTTGTATTTACAACCTCTAATAAGAACTGATTAAAACTTGTTAATATCGTCTTATCTTTGTTTGCACGACAGGGACGACACTTTTCATGTATATGTTCCCAATGATAGTCGTAGCTTGTTTGGGATGTGTATACCTCCACTTCAAGAAACAAAAGAGTCCACACAATATCGATAGGTACAAAACTTATCGACTCAACGGGTGAATTATGTCGACAAAAAAGTTGTATAACTTGATCATTTCTTACATTTTGTTTCTGCATAATAAAGGGAGACGAAGCGAGGAGTGTGGAGTACTGTTCTGAGAAAGCCAATGTTAGTGAAGGGACCATTGGGAATAGTCTCACTTACTGAGATAATGTTCTTGGCTATGTTTGTGGCTCTTCTTCTTTGGAGCTTTATCACTTACTTGCGCAATAAATTTGCCACTATCACTCCTCAATCAGCCGCTGAAGATGGCCAATCTTTGTAAGCATTTCTTTCTCTTAGACTTATAGTAAATGCATGGTTTATATCACATGTCAAATCTCTTAAGACTAAGATAACTATATTGGGAGTTTAGCATAGTTTTGATTAAAATTTTGATGAATTTATAAGGTGGCAAGCCAGGCTGGAATCAGCGGCGCTAAGGATAGGGTTGATCGGAAACATATGTTTAGCGTTTTTGTTCTTACCGGTGGCACGTGGCTCGTCGTTGCTACCGGCGGTGGGACTAACTTCGGAGTCAAGCATCAAATACCATATTTGGCTGGGCCATATGGTCATTGCAATTTTCACCGCTCATGGTCTATGTTACATCATCTATTGGGTCTCTGTGCATGAAATCTCCCAGGTATATAAGATTAGCTATCAAATATTATGGATAAGATTTTTTTTTTTTTTTGGCTTTGCCCAATAGTCCAAAAGTTGGGTCCCACATCGGGATAGAATAAAGCAACGACTCTAAATCAATGCACCAGTTCCCGTCAACGTCATCTCTGAATGGATCAGCTTCCATACGTGCAGTACTTTTTAGTATAGTTTAATATAACAAACCGCGGTCAAATTTAATATTTTGGGTTTTCAGCGGCATAAATGATCAAAATAAAGCAAATTAATATGTAAAGTTTCATTTCATGCGGTTCTATAACTGAAAAGAATTTCGTATTGAGTTTCAAGATAATCATAAATATACCAAATATTAATTTTAATCAACTGCAGATGCTCATGTGGGATACAAAAGATATATCGAACTTGGCCGGAGAGATATCGCTGGTGGCAGGGCTTGTGATGTGGGCCACCACATATCCAGCGGTAAGGAGGAGATTCTTCGAAGTCTTCTTCTACACGCACTACCTCTACATCGTCTTCATGCTCTTCTTCGTCTTCCACGTCGGCATCTCTTACTCGTTCATCTCTTTTGCCGGTTTCTACATTTTCATGGTCGACCGTTTCCTAAGGTTTCTCCAGTCACGTGACAATATTCGCTTGCTCTCTGCTCGGATTCTTCCTTCCGACACCATCGAGCTCACTTTCTCCAAAGACCCTAGTGAGTGATCTCAATAGTATTAATTCTCTTATTCTTTCGTTCTTTCGATTTTTAATTTCTAAGCTAATATATATGTTATTAAACAGGGTTGGTTTATACCCCGACGAGCATATTGTTTGTGAACATACCGAGCATTTCCAAGTTGCAGTGGCATCCATTTACGGTAACTTCGAGTAGCAACCTTGAGGCAGAGAAGCTAAGTGTTGTGATCAAAAGCGAAGGCAAATGGACTACTAAGCTTTACCAGATGCTTTCTTCTTCTAAGAAGATAGACCGCCTCGCTGTTTCTGTCGAGGGTCCTTACGGCCCTGCTTCCACCGATTTCTTTAGGTGAATGAATTACTTTCTCAAAGACCCATATATATATATTTAAACTAGCAGCTAGCCGAGCACAAAAAAAACTTGATTAATTTTATTGATTGCTTGCGTCTGAAGAAATATGCATTGATATCATATGTTTTCCTTATAGGCATGAAGCTCTGGTTATGGTGTGCGGAGGAAGCGGGATAACTCCATTTATCTCTGTCATCCGTGATGTGATCGCAACAAGCCAAAACCAAAAATGCAAAATCCCCAAAATCACTCTCATTTGCGCTTTTAAGCACTCTTCAGAAATATCAATGCTCAATCTTATCTTGCCACTATCCGGTCTCCAGACTGAGCTATCCTCTGACATTAACATTAAAATTGAAGCCTTCATAACCCGAGAGAAAGAAGCGAGAAGCGACGCAAGCTCAGAGCAAATCAAAACTCTCTGGTTCAGACCAAATCTTTCAGACCAACCCATCTCATCAATCCTCGGACCAAACTCATGGCTCTGGCTCGGTGGAATTCTCTCATCATCATTCCTCATCTTTATGATAATTATCGGTATCATCACTAGGTTTTACATTTACCCCATCGACCACAACACCTACAAGATCTATTCATGGACTTCAGAATCCATTATATACATCTTAGCCATCTGTGTGAGCATCATGGCCACTTCAAGTGCAGCTATGTTTTTGAACAAGACCAAGTACGGTAACAACATGATCCAAGATAAACAGGTCAAGAACGTCGACATTCCATCTACAACGTCTTCTCCAGTCCCGTATTCCATGAGAGAAATTGAAAGTTCCCCACAAGAATCGCTAGTGCAATGCACCACCATTCATTACGGAGAAAGGCCTAACCTCACCAGTAATATTACCTTATCTCTCTTTCTACATCTTTATCTATATGAATATATATGAGTATTGTTATCCTAATTAGGTGCTTGTATATGAACAGAACTACTACTTGACGTGGAAGGTTCGAGTGTGGGAGTTCTTGTGTGTGGTCCAAAGAAGATGAGACAACAGGTTGCGAAAATCTGTTCCGCTGATTTGGCTAACAATCTCCATTTCGAATCTATCAGTTTCAGCTGGTGATCGACTACTTATTATGTATACCATTGTTTTCACCTGCTGTGGAAGTTGCTTGGTTTGCAAGTTAATAATTTGGGTCTGTGATTTGACCTATATTTGTGTCAATGACCATTTTCTGGTCTTTGTTTTTCAACGTTTGATATATATTAGTGGGACAATCAATACCTCCCAAAGTTACTCAACCCTTTCGGTTTGTAATCCCTACGCATGTTTGTAAAGCAAACGTTCAAATATAATAAAATTCTTTTTTGAGTCATATAAGTTATGGTTCTATCAAAGCTCAAGAAAGTACGTGCTATTATAAGAAACTCACCTTGAGTTTTTGTCTTCGTTGGTCATTGAGAGCTCACCGCAACAGTTGCTGTCGCAATGCACAAGCATCCACTACGGAGAAAGGCCTAATCTTTACAGTAAGTACTATGATGTCACGTCGTAGAGCTCGACTGATTTATAATGGCATTATTTCATTTCATTTTTCTAGTCCTGTGGAAAATTCATTAATCTGAAGAAGTTATTCCAAAGTACATACTTTAACAAGAGACACCAGAGGCCATATACAGGGAATGACACGCAACAGTGGCTCAAACATTTGCCTCCTCAATCATGAGCCAAAAGCCAAAAACTATCTACTCTATTTGGAAGGAACGAGACAAAATACTCCATGCTGGCCAAATGTAAGAGGAAAAAATGTCAACTGTGATCGAACAGTAATGTAGCCAAAAAGGGACATAGATAAAGCTTCAACCGCCGCTTTGCAGTTAGAGAGAGCCTGAATTTTATTGACATTTAAGTTCCGGAAGTCTGATTAAAATACATTTCAGTTCAGGATGTATAGTGCAAGCGCTGATCATAAATATATTCGTTTTCTAGTAAATGATGTTGCAGTTCCATAATATAACGAAGATATCCTGTCTCATTTAGTGATTTCGATCTAATAAAAAAAAGAAGAAAAAGGAGTCAACCATGAGTGATAAATGATTTTCAAAATTTTTTAGGTTGGGAAGCCATCTAATCTTCACTACTATACACCTACCTTTATGTTCCATTTATTAAAAGCCACAGGTTCTTTTCTGTTTATCTTTTGAAACAAGTACGATTCTTCTACAATAATTTATCAGTGACTACAAAACATAAGCGGAACTCGATTATGCACATAATCTAGTGCAGTGATCAATCTGCATATGCTTAGGACCTTAGGGATGATTAATAATTAAACTTAAGAAATGATTAATAGCCAATTTTGCATGTCCATGTATATATATATTATACTTTGTTACCATATAAAATTCTCTAAAACGTCAAACAAGATCAAACAAATAATATATATAAATATACAGACACATATGGTATATCAGTATACGAAGAAAAATGATGTTAAAAATCAGCACAAAAAAAAAAAAACCAACACGAGGTGCATGGTAAAAAGTCAGCAGTCCTTTTGACTTTCACATCCCACTCAGCGACATTTCTTACATAATATTCTTCTGCCATGCCCCACTTTTTTTTTTTCCAGTTTTGGTTAACATAGCAGTATCTTCATCAGTAAAAATAAAAGATAGAAATAGCATTGAATGAAAACCCAAAAAAGTCAAAATAGTGACACAACCAATGTTTCTAGTAGGGTTAGCTTAATGAGAAGAAACGCAGAGATGTGTGTTTCCTAAAGTAATTTCTAGGGGTGGACACAAAGCAAATATCCGGGTATTCGAAGATATTCGTGATCTGATCCGTTTCGTTCGAATAATCAATTATCCGATTCAATTTGATCCGTAGCCCTTCGGATATTCGCCATCCTGTATATCCAGAAAAATTTAGGATTTTACCGGATATCCGATTTGATCCGTAAAAATAAAATAATTTTTTAAAAAATAAATAAAATCCAAAATAATATAAAATAATAATATTTTATTACAAAAATAAAATTTAATTAATGTAAAAATTTTTAATAACTAATATAATAAATTTAATAAAGAAAAATCTTGTAAAACATAAATAAAATATAATATTTATATAATTTCTATATATACTTCTTTAAATATATATATGTATATAACGGATCTGATCGGATATTCGTTCCTAAAAATATTAGTATTTGTTATTTGCTTCGTCTCTTACGGTTATCACATTTTAGTATTTGTTTTGTTTCGTAAAATTACGGATATCCGAATTTTTTGGTTCGAATCGAAACAGATAATGAATCAAAATTTACGGATATTTTGTCCGGCCCTAATAATTAATTTCTAGTCTAGGTCTGAAGCTGCTTACTAAATTCTGAAACCGATAACCCAAAGTGAGGATGTTTGGTTATCAAAACATTTATAGGTATTAGCTTTTCTTCAGTTTACAGTTCATTTGATTTCCTAAAAACAACCCAGATATTCTCATACTAAAACAACTAAATAGACGAAACCAAAAACTGAATATCATTTGTAGCTGTACCTATAAATGATTGCATCTTAAAACCAATCTTACCAGCAAAACCAAAGCATGTGTTAACTTTTAGCCCTAAACTTCTATATTAGAAAAAAATAGACGACTCTTCTTCTTTTCCTCCACCATCTGTTTTTGTGCCTTTATATTCTCAACTAACTCCATTTAATTCACCACACAGCTACATAAGACATACATCTATATATATAATCAATCAGGGAAACTCATTAAATGAAACTATTCCTTTCGCTGAAAAATTAGGTACCAGCAAGGCATAAACACACACCACTTTACCACTTCCTGACTTCCAAAACTGAAAAAAATCCTCATTATATCTCAACGAGAACCGCGGAATCATAAATGAGTGTTTGATTCTGATAGTTACGAGCTACAAATTGTAAGAGAGAGAGAATTTCTTCCTCATTTTCCTCTCTATAAATTTTACCGGAAAACTCATTCATTCTCACCCAACTCATCTGTTCACTTCTCTTCTCAATCACCTCATTCATTTTTCTGTTTATCCGGAAATAGTAACCAAAGAGCTATATGGAAATGTCCAATGTGATGCTTCTTGTAGCGGTCGCTGCAGCGTATTGGCTATGGTTCAAGAGGATATCACGATGGCTAAAGGGACCACGTGTGTGGCCTGTATTGGGCAGCCTCCCTGGTCTGATAGAGCAGCGTGACAGGATGCATGAATGGATCACCGAGAACCTCCGTGCTTGCGGTGGAACTTACCAGACTTGTATATGTGCAGTACCTTTCTTGGCAAGGAAGCAAGGTCTAGTGACTGTCACATGTGACCCAAGGAATCTTGAGCACATGCTCAAGACCCGGTTCGATAATTACCCTAAAGGTCCCACGTGGCAATCCGTCTTCCACGACCTTCTCGGTCAAGGTATTTTCAACTCCGACGGAGACACCTGGCTCTTCCAACGCAAAACCGCAGCTCTCGAATTCACTACAAGGTAACCTAATTTTCTCAGTCATCATCATGCAGTTACATTATATAATTGAAGCAAAACCATTGGTCAGCTAGAAGACATTATATTATCCATTGAGTGAATTTCACGTTCAGTTAGATATGTATAATTAATTCTTACAATCTCCTTCTCTTTGGTTAACTACCAGATAATGTAGATAGAACAACGATTTGTATCTTGAATATTGGATCTGTATTAATATTATAATAATTGAACCAATCTAATTTATTGGTTAGCATTTTCACTTAGGGATAGTTATTAAACTACTAATTTTCCGTTTGGTACTCGTAATTTACTAATGCAGAACGTTGAGGCAAGCCATGGGTAGATGGGTAAACCAAGGAATCAAGCTCCGGTTCTGTCCAATCCTTGAATCGGCTCAAACCAAATCTGAGCCGATCGATCTCCAGGACTTGATACTCCGGCTCACATTTGATAACATTTGCGGGTTAGCGTTTGGTAAGGACACAAGAACCTGCGCACCGGGGCTTCCCGAGAACGGTTTTGCCTCGGCTTTCGACAGAGCCACTGAAGCCTCGCTTCAACGGTTTATTATACCGGAGTTTCTGTGGAAGCTGAAGAAATGGCTAGGACTCGGCTTAGAAGTCAGCTTGAGCCGAAGCTTGGGAGAGATCGATGGATATTTAGCAAAGGTCATAAGCACACGTAAGCAAGAGTTGATGGATCAGCAGGAGAGTGGGGCCCAGGGACACGACGACCTACTCTCGCGCTTCATGATGAAGAAGAAAGAAGCGTACAGCGACACTTTCCTCCAACACGTGGCGCTTAACTTCATCCTAGCTGGACGCGACACGTCATCAGTTGCGCTGAGCTGGTTCTTCTGGCTCATCACCATGCATCCAACCGTCGAGGATAAAATCGTCCGGGAGATCTGCTCCGTTCTGATCGAGACACGTGGCACCGAGAACGCCGCGTCTTGGACGGAGGAGCCGTTGAACTTCGACGAGATCGACAGACTGGTTTACCTGAAGGCGGCGCTCTCAGAGACGCTCAGGCTTTACCCTTCGGTGCCGGAAGACTCGAAGCACGTCGAGAACGACGACGTTTTACCGGACGGAACCTTCGTCCCGGCGGGATCTTCGGTGAGTTACTCGATATACGCGGCGGGGAGGATGAAGTCGACTTGGGGAGAGGATTGTCTCGAGTTCGTCCCGGAGAGATGGATCTCGCCGGTCGACGGCAAGTTCATAAACCACGATCAGTATCGATTCGTGGCATTCAACGCAGGACCAAGAATCTGCCTGGGAAAAGATCTGGCGTATCTTCAGATGAAGACCATCGCGGCGGCGGTGCTTCTCCGTCACCGGATTACTGTTGTGCCGGGACACAAAGTGGAGCAGAAGATGTCGTTGACACTTTTTATGAAGAATGGACTTGTGGTTAATCTGCATAAGAGAGACCTCCAAGGAATCATCAAGAGTCTAGGGGTGGCCAGAAATGACGTTGTCGTTAACGGTAATTGCACCGGCGTCGCCGGTTACGTCAATACGGAAGTGCCGGTGGCTTAAAAGCCAATGAAGTTTCTCATTCATATACACATTTTTTTTTAAATTCCAAAGCAAAACATTTTGGACAGAGATACGACTGTGGTTTCTGTCCGATATCGAACTGTAAGCATATATATACATGGGATAATAGGTGTAATATACCCAAAAAAAATCTAAATTGGTCAAATGTCCTTATTAGTTTTGGATAACCCAAAAAGGTGTATCCTTTTGGTATTGTATAGACGAAAATACCTCTCTTTTATCACATTCATATTTGGCAATAGTACAATATGTGTGTCAGACGATAGGCAGCAGAACAGACGACGGTCCATTGGATAAAGAAGAGTTTCGTACTTCTTATGTTAACAAAACTCGTATCGCATAAAAATTCATGTATCATATAATAAACTATTTAACCAAAAACGTATTAACTCACAAACTATTTACCTACTAATTTATCAATTAACAAAACCATTTTCAAATAATTTAGAAACTGATAAACCATTTATAAAACTATTTATCAGTTACACAAACCATGCACTGATTAGCGACAAGTTATTTAGCAAGGAAACAAATCATTTATCAGTCACACAAACCATTTATGAACTCATTTATCAGTTACCGAATTTGTTAGCGAGTAAGAAATTTTCTAGCAAGTTACAAACTTTGTTATAGAGTTATGTTTACTTATAACACGCTAAACAAGTCAGTAACTTGACAATACACCATATAATTCTATATTATTTTCAATCTAACGAATTGTTTAATGGTTACAAAAACTATTAACTAACTAATCTTAAATTTAAAAAGTAAAAGAAAAAATATTTAGCATGTTATAAAACAAATTAGCATGTTAACAAAAAAAGTAGCATATAAATACATATGTTTACTATTATATAAGGGGTTAACTTGGTAACTTAAATCACCTAAAATCAGAAAAATATAGTCATGTTGACCTTCATAGGTATACATACATGTAGAACTTTCTTAAGGTTTAAGTCGGTATAATATTAAATAATATAAATTACCAATATTTGTTAGCACTTAACTAGAAGACTCAAATTTTTTTTTATCTATTTCATAAATGAAAAAGTAGATGTTAACGATTAATCTATAATTTAGAATATAAACAAAACAATTGACGGTCACGCTGGAACTGAGACGACGAAAGAATGACTGATGGCTACGTGTGGTTTCACAGAGGATGTCGGGGGGAGGAAGATGGAGTTCGTAGTGGCTCGCCAAGATTCAAGGCTGAGTGAGACGACATCCATGATGGTGAGTATGAGGTCGTAATCGAAAGAAGTGAGAAGAATGGCAATAGTGAAGCTCATATACGATGGAGATTGTGATCGAAGTTGCAGAGAAGAAAGATGAACAACCGAAGTAATCGAAAATTAGAAAGAATGAACGCCAGAAATGATAGAAAAGAATAATGAGAAATTTTTAAGACATCGCTTTAACCAATGTGTAAAAGCATGTTTTCTGCTTGTGACAGAGGGCCTGCACGTTTTCTACCTGTAACAAAAAGGCTATGAGGTGTAGGGAAGACAGTCTAAAAGGACAAAATGGTCAAGTAAATAGAGTTAAATTTTCAGAGGTTGTATGGCTAATAAATGGTGTTTTTGTGGGTACTGGCACCAATTTCTCTATATACATTCCAATTAGTAATTACTGGATTTCTTTACTTTTTGTAAACTTTTTTAACAAAAATTCTTTAGTGAATGTACTGTAATGAAATCACATATATATAGTAGGAAATAATTATATTTTACTTCGTTCTCACTAGTCGTATTTCACAAATAAAAGAGAGAAATTTTAAGAAGAAAGCAAAGAGAAACTCGTTGTTTGTGAATGGGGGATCTTGTGAAGATGTTGAATCAACGATTACACTGAAGAACTGATGCTCCCTTTCTTTCCTTTTTTTTTAAAAAATCTAAAACTCAAATGCTTTTTAAAATTAAACTGGGTGTCCACCCTTAGTAAGAACTATTAAAAATAACTAGACTGATCCTAAAAATGTATCTGACCTTGTAATCTTTTCAGTTTGGTTTAATATGATCGAGGGGAAAAAAAATAGATTGTGTGTTTTTTTAATCTGTAGTCACAGAGGAAAAGGAAAGTCTTATATATATATATATTTGGGTTTTTATAGAAAAGGAAAATTGTAACCGCTCCCTGTATATATATTACTTAATAAAAATTAGAAATGATACCCATCTACCATGAAAATAAGTTTACCATACATATAAAAAAGGTTTTTTGTGTGATTAGTTATTTGTAAATAACACTAAAGAGATTAAATATTATAGATAGCATATATCAGAAAATTCAGTATTTTCGTAGGGGTTAGCCCACATATTTCAAGAAAAATAAGGAAAAATGAAAATTTTGTTTTATTGCATAGCTACATCATGCACTGACATAGTATGAATATTAAAGAGGTTTAAGACCTTAGATGTTTTCATTTCTCTAGAAAATAAAGTTTTTATAAGGGTTAGTCTACTTAATAGATGGTATATGAAGTTTAAATAAATTACTTAATAAAAATTAGAAATGATGCCAATCTACCATGAAAATAAGTTTACCATACATATAAATACGTTTTGGTGTGATTAGTTAATTGTAAATGAAACTAAAGAGATTAAATACTACAAATAGCATTTATCAGAAAATTTAGTATTTTCGTAGGGGGTTGGTTAGCGCACATATTTCAAGAAAAAATAAGAAAATAAGAAAATTTTGTTTTATTGCACAGCTACATCATGCACTGACCTAGTATGAATATTAAAGAGGTTTAAGACCTTAGATGTTTCCATTTCTTTAGAAAATAGAGATTTATAGGGGTTATTCCACTTATTAGGTGTTATATGAAGTTTAAGTAAATTACTTAATAAAATATTAGAAATGATGCCCATCTACCATGAAATTACGTTTACCATACATATAAGTAAGTTTATGGAGTGATTACTTAT
>CAKOAT010060044.1:83190-109599 GCA_932364175.1 Eruca vesicaria subsp. sativa | reverse complement strand
AACTTATTTTCACATTGTTTCTAATATTTAAATGAGTAATTTAATAAATATTTATATTCCACCAAAATTGATGAACTAAACCCTCTTAAAACTCTATTTTTAAGAGAAATTTGGAAAACTAAGGTATCAAAACTCTTTTATATTCATCATATATCATTTATGGATGCATCTACGCATTAAAATAAAAATATCATATTTTCTCATTTTTCTTGGAAATCTGTGGGTTAACCCCTACAAAAATATCGAATTTTTCAGAAAAATGTTATATACATAAGGTTAGGCTCTTTTATTGTTTTTAAAAAATACCCAATCACATTATAAATTTATATTAATGTATGTTAAATTTATTTTTACATTGTTTCTAATATTTAAATGAGTAATTTAATAAATATTATATTCCACCAAAATTAATGAACTAAACCCTCTTAAAACTCTATTTTTAAGAGAAATTTGGAAAACTAAGGTATCAAAACTCTTTTATATTCATCATATATCATTTATGGATGCATCTACCCATTAAAAAAAAAAATATCAACTTTTCTCATTTTTCTTTGATATTCATCCTATATATGTGTTGGATGCATCTACGCATTAAAATATAAATATTATATTTTTTCATTTTTTTGGAAATCTGTGGGTTAACCCCTACAAAAATATCGAGTTTTTATGGAAAAATGTTATATACATAAGGTTAGGCTCTTTCTTGTTTTTAAAAAAAAATACCCAATAACATTATACATTTATATTAATATATTTTAAACTTATTTTCACATCGTTTCTAATATTTAAATGAGTAATTTAACAAAACTTTATATTCCAGCAAAATCAATGAACTAAACCCTCTTAAATCTCTATTTTCAAGATAAATTCGGACGATTAAGGTATCAAAACTCTTTTATATTTATCATATATCATTTTTGGATGCAGCTATGCATTAATACAAAAAAATTCATATTTTTCTATTTTATTTTGAAATATGTGGGTTAACCCAACGAGTATATTGACTTTTCTGAAAAATGTTATTTGTACTTAAGTCTAGCGTCTTTAGTGTTTTTAAAAAATATCTGATCACATAAAAAAATTTATACTAATGTATGCTAAATTTATTTTTATGGTACATGGACATCAATCATAATTTTATAATGAGTAATTTAATAAACCTTAATGTGCCACCCTAAACCAAGAGTTAAACACTATAAAATCTCTATAAACTAGAGAAATTGAGACAAAAAAAAGGTGTCATACATCTTTGATATTCCTCATATATATGTGTTGGATGCATCTACGCATTAAAATAAAAATATCATATTTTCTTATTTTTCTTGGAAATATGTGGGTTAACCCCTACAAAAATATCGAGTTTTTAAGAAAAATGTTATATACATAAGGTTAGGCTTTTTCTTGTTTTTAAAAAATACCCAGTCACATTATACATTTATATTATTATAAGTTAAACTTATTTCACTTCGTTTCTAATATTTAAATGAGTAATTTAACAAAAAAAAATATTCCACCAAAATCAATGAACTAAACCCTCTTAAATCTCTCTATTTTCAAGAGAAATTTGGACAATTATGAGATCCATCCTGAAAGTACTCCTTTGGCCATGCTGAAGATTTCTTGTAAATCTTTTTTCCAATTTAAAAATACCCAATCACATTATACATTTATATTAATATAAGTTAAACTTACTTTCACATCGTTTCTATTAAATGAGTAATTTAATAAAAATTTATATTCCACCAAAATCAATGAAGTAAACCCTTTTAAATCTCTCTATTTTCAAGAGAAATTTGGACAATTATGAGATCCATTTTGACAGTACTTCTTGGGTTATGCTGAAGATTTCTTGTAAATCTTTTCTCCAATTTTCTGCATAATTCACATTTTCCAAAAATTAAAATCTAGAAATTGCATAGTTCTGGATTCGAACCCGTAAAACCCTTTTAAACCTTGACCAGTAGACCATGATGCTTCCACAAAATGTTAAAACTGCATAACAATTATTTTGAGAATCATTCTTTCATTTTCTAAAAATAACCTCAAAATCCATCAAATTTTTCGAGATCGTAGACTAAGGTACACACATCCTATGGAACTATCCTTGCTTAGGTTTGGCCTTCTCTAATTCTTTTAAAAGACAAAATAAATCTGTGCGCACACCAAAAAGAATAATTAAACAAGTGATCTTCTTAGCTGCTTTTGTTTTTCCGCTTCTTCTTAGGCTTGACAGCATCTTTGAGTGTCATCTCTCCAGTCTTGTGTTTTGAAACTTCAGTTGTATCTTTCATCTCTAAATCTCCTGTTACTACTTCTTTCTGCGCATTTCCAGAATCGTTCATCTTTTTCTTGACTTGTGACTTAGTCACTAAATCTCCTGGCATCAGAAGAAACAGAACAAGTTTCAGTTCTGCCTTGAGGAACAAGCTAACAAACCTTAAAAGGTAAAGAAAACTTTTTTACCTTTTGAAGCAAGAGAAGCTTTCAGTGAATCAACATCCATAACTTCCGTGTAAGGATCCCTGTTCCACAACAAAGAATCAGATGTCTTTGTAGATAATAATACATGAACATGAGAGAGATTGAGACCTTACCAGTTGGATGGACCGCCTTTGAAATCTTCTTCTTTACTGCTTTTTACCTCAACTGAAGATAGGTTTAATCTTTCCACATGTTCCCGAGATATCTCTGCAGCTTCTTCCTCATCTTCAGACTTCTTACGTCCCTCCTTCACAACTACAATGGGTCCAGAAACTTCAGGTTTAGCTAAAGTAGGATGCCTCTTCACCTTCTGTAAGCTCTTCTCACGGTTATATGCTTCAACCTGCACCAATAAAACAATTGTTGAAATCTTTTTGTATCCAAAAAAGGCTTTGATTTGGCAAAGTTACCTCTTCTCTGATTATCTTTGTTGTTGCAGCAGCTCTTGAAGAAGCAAGACGCAGGCAATGAAGGATTATACTCTGGTTCACACCTTCTTCTCCAGGTTTTTGGATTGCACATATATCTCCATTAGCATTAACTGTTACGGTCATTCTCCCACACATAACCTCTTCTTCAATATAAGTTGGGTCCATCACCTGCATAACAACACAAACCCATTTTCTTATCTCATAAACAAAGTAAAAGACTCAATAAAACAAACAGTTTTGTTACCACAATGTTGCCTTTATTAAAAAATCCAAAGGTGAAGGCTATAGGGAGATGATGTATTATCAGTGGGAGGGGCTCCCTTTCCTGCAAAACAAAGTGAAAAAACAAAGCAAATTTGAGAGCTTCCTTCTCTACTTTAACAGATTCTTACAAAATGACTAACCTCTAGTGAATGTATGATAACTTCTTGACCGTTCTCTCCTCCTACACTGCAGTCAGGTCGTCTAAAAGTCATAAGCGCTGCTAACGCAGCAATATTTGCAGCATCAACCAAGTTCCTATAACAAAGACGAGTGATAAAAACATAAATAAGAGATCATTTTATAACCAGAACCTTCAATGAACATTACAGTAAACAATAAAACCTACCCTCCATTGTCCAAGATATGAAGATCAATGCGAACAGACCAGACCTTCTTTCCAGCTAGAACACAGAGTGACTCTGTATCTACCGCACGGCTTTCTCTGCAACCAATACATTGACCAATCTACAATTACTATTTACTCCAACCAAACAAACCAGATTGTTTCAAATAAAGATTTACCTTAGACCACGGTCTATAATACGTCCCAGTTCCACAGCAGATTCGCCAGGACGACCAGGCTCGAAGGATGGATCAGCCATAGGAGAAAACTCAGTGAAGATAGATAGAGAGCCTTCATTAGGTCTGTCCTTGTAAGGTTGTACTAACTGAGCAGTCACAAAACCCATCACATGAGTGTGACCAAGTTGAACTTCTGAGCTACCATATTCTCTGTTAATTCACACAAAATGAAAATCTCTTTAGACAATAAAAAAACATAGTTCACAAAGCCCATCACATGAGTGTGGCCAAGTTGAACTTCTGAGCTACCATATTATCTGTTAATTCACACAAAATAAAATTCTCTTTAGATAAGAAAAAAAAATATATAGTTCAAAAATAGACAACAAATCGACCCTAGCCGAAACGATGTTCTTAAATCCGATTTCTACAATTTAAATCGGTTTAAACTATGCTCTAGTTAGGCCACAAATAACCTGCCTAGTCGATAATTAGACAATTAAATTGATCTAAATTAGTTTAAATTGATCTATACTATAGATTCTATAGTAGTTTTTATTGGAGCAACATTAGTTTAATTTATATCTAAATTGATCTAAATTAGTTTCTATAGTAGTTTTTATTGGAGCAACATTAGTTTAATTTATATCTAAATTGATCTAAATTAGTTTAAATTGATCTATATTAGTCAATAATTCATTAATTCCTATGCCCTAGTTAGGGTTTGAATAATCCACCTAGTCAGTAATCCTTTAGAGTCTAGTTACGGCCTAGCAAAAAAACCATCATCAAGGATACAAAGGGAGAAGCAATAGAAGATTAAAAGAGACTCTTCTGTACACAAGCAAAATGCATCAACTACATTCAAAATTATCACAAAAACCCACAAGAAAAGTTGAAGTCTTTCTGAGCTAAAATAATCAGAACCTTAGAAGGCTTCAAAATGCAGACATAGTATCCATTAAGTGAACAAGTTAAAGAGACACTTACTTGCCAAACTTAATAGTAAGCTTGCGGTAATCATAAAGACCACGACCATCTACTCTTAGCTCAGACTGCAAAGCAGTCTCCACGAACTTACTTTCGTTCACAGTCAACCTCCACATATTAGCTAACCTCCCCTCCATTATTTGCTATCACTAAAAAACACTTTTCCAGAAAATAAAATAAAAGTCGAAACTTTAAGTTCACTTGTTATGATTTAGAGTCTAAACCTTAGAGACAAGACTACATATGATTAAAGATAAAGATAAGGGTTTTACCGTTTATGCCTTTGCAAGCGAGAGAGAGAGAGACCCTTTGTAGATACGGTGGCGCTCGGCGGCGACTGAGAAGAAGGTTTTGAGGAGAAACGACGTTCTGAGAATATGATTATAGGGCTCTTCAATTTTTAGGCCCGGCCCAATAGGATATGGGCCTTTTTGAGATTCACGCTGATTGTATTTTGGGCTTTTCGGAATAGATTTTAATGATGTTGTAAGCCCGTTTGTTTGGAATCTTTCAAATATCTTACTGTTTATTTTATTAATTTTGTTAAAATTAAGATAAATCTTTACTCTTTTAGGGTTTGATGGTCTTCTTATATATAGTCTTTTAAGTTTATGGTTATATTCAGTTTTTGATTTATTAGTAAAAGTTGAGAATTTTTTCTTTGTTCTTTGTTGTCGATAGATATTTGTGATTATCACAGTTTTCCGATTATTCTCATAATCAACGGATCACTAATTATGTCTTATAAAGTTTCTCTAGATGAATCGAATTTTAGTGATATGTATTATTGTCTTTCTCACATTCAAGTTCATATTAGTAACAACAAAATTATTCTGACATTTTTAGTTTGGTATAACTCCAAAATAATGTTTATTGATTTTTATACTTTTTATGTTTGTAAGTCGGCTTGATTTTTGTAACAAAATTCATTACCTTCTGTGATACATTGATTGATGAGGGTTTTGGCTAAACCATTGTCAGCTTAGTCTAGAAACTCATCTTCATCTTTTGTTATAAGCATCAAGCAATAAACTAACCACTGATTACTTTCTTTTTTTGACAAAAAAAATAATAATTAACCCATTGATTACTTGAGAAAAAGGTAATTGTCATCTTATTTTGGTTTGTTTACTCTTACTCTATTATGGAGGAGACAAAGTTTGGCATAAACTAGAACTTGATAGAACTCAAAACCAAGGTTACAGTCCCAATCTGATCTTAGAAATGTCTATGTTTGCTTCACGTACGCACACAACTATAGAGAAGGAGACAACCTAATCATATGTTTCAATCTCTTGTTTTAAAACTGTTTAATAGATTATTAAATATAATTAGTTAGATTTTTTTCATAATTTCCAACTGGTTTTAGTTTGTGGCTTTCATTACTTTTGTAGGCAATTTTAGTTTTCCCCACATGCTCTATTGGTTATCCTTTTGATAGAGATGTGAGAGAATATGTTAATTAATTAAGCGAACAATATGAATCTTTCATCTTTTTTTTCTTCTGTTGTTGCTTTCATTTTTTCAATTCTTTCCGCTTGCTTGTTTTTTTTTTCTTTTTGCCCACTTTATTCCAAAGATAAAGGTCTCATGTTTTAGTTAGATGTTTTTATCTTGATTTGCTTTTATAATAATTCTTGGACTGGTTTATGCACGAAAATGCCAATACGAATTCAGCTCCTTGTAGTCTGTAAATTTCCATTCGTAAGTTATGATTTATAGTATACTCCAAAGTTAAGTAATTCGTGTGAGGCAGATACATATATAGTAAAATATATCCACAATAATCAGAATCTTTCGTAAAATATGATAAGAATCGAAAAGATTAGGCATATGTTTGCTAAGTATATATATAACTCACGGCTGATGAATCCATTATCACAAGAATCTCACGGTTAGAGCCGGATAGATGAGTTACTTTAGTAGCAACAATTTAAAGATTAGTTGCTATCAAATAGTAGATACTTATGTCATTGCTAAAAGCCTAAAACCAAAGAGAAAAAGAGAGAGAGAGACTTATATCTTACACACATTCAATTCAATGCTTGACATCATGAGAGAATAGAATAAGGGTACATTAATTACGCGACAAATTTAATATGCATGTAGAAATGATGTGATAGTGAGCTCACTACTGCATCCACTATCTCTATGTTTCTTCATTAGTGGCCTCATAAGTCTACCAAAAGAATATACATATATGCTCATAGATTTGCTTTGTATATGTTTAGGAATATCACTCGTTTTTCAACAAGATTTTTCCTGTTTGTGAGTCAAATTACGATTTCTAATCAATGTAGTATATCTTCAAAACTTCGAATGAAATTTGGTTTATATATGTTTGAATACATTACATAATCTCCCATTTCTAAAGGTTGCTTTGATTATTTTCTTTCTTGTATAATTATATTATGTGGTGTTAATCTCAATCTGGATTAAAGGAGAGAATGATTTGATTTTGCGATTTGTTTGAGTTTTACGATTTCAATCAAATATGCATTGTTATTACTATTTTTATTGGATCCAATGAATGTGTTTGGGAATCCATAACAGTCGTGTTATGCCTCATAACAGTGGAGAAAGCAAGATGTTGGGCAAAAGCATTCCCATTGTTATAGCATATATCCTTTCACCTTTCAAGAAAATTAAAGAAATTGAAATGAAAAAAAAAAAGTGAAAGGTTATTTTAACTTATTATAACTTTAAAAGGGAAAGAATGCAATGATGAACATGTGAGTCATGTTATATTCCCAAATCCCACTCTGAATATAATAAAGCCATAATTTAATCAAAAGCTTGTCTCCTTCACTTTCAATTTTGCAATCATCGTCTCATCAATGGCGACGGACACACTAGATATGACCTATATGGTGCATGCGTTACTTGAAAGTTCAAACATACATATGTAAATGTAATATACTCAGCCGTTTATAAAATGTTTTGGGAGAAACCGTGTTGTGATCTTTAGGTGAAGCGGATCAACTGAGTGTAATTTCATATCTTATCAACCATTCAACTTTAACTTTATATTGTTAATAATCTTGAGAAAGAATATGCTTATCTAACAATGGATGTTTGATTTACAAAATAATTATTCTGTCTATGTAGTCTTTTATCCGGTATTTTAATTTTACCTTTTTTAAACAAAACTATATAATTAGTGTAATAGATCATACAGTTACATAGTCATGACCAAATTTTCACTAGATCACTACTAGCTAATATTAACTAACCTTTGTCTAGTCAAACTAAAACGCACTAGGGATTGCTAGTCAGAGACCGAATATGTTAATTATTCCATAGATTATCACTAAACTAATTAATATAAATGTCGACAACTTAGATTAATTATGTCTACAAGAAAAAAGGAGATTAATACATGTGTCGTAAGGGGATGCTATGGCTCTTGAAGTCAAAAATTCGTCTACACTCATTCTCTAAATCTAGTGGTGAGAGGGAATGCAAGAAAAGACTTAAAAGTTAGAGTGTGTCACTATCAACTAACGTTGTCTTCTTGTTTTCCTGTGAATTTTTACGCTAAAATACATTATTTTTGCCACTACCACTAATTAGATTCACTTACATTACTTCAATTTTGAAACACTGACAATTATTCAAAACCAGCTCATTTCATCGCAACGTAAATAATAAACACACTCAAATGTAGAAAACGTCGAAAATATATATATACTGAAAACTAGTTTAAAGGAAGCCCCATAGTGCATGGGACTATACATCTAGCCAAGTGAACGGCTCTTCAAGCCGGAACATCACATCATCTCCATAAAATTGCCACGTCGACGTACTATCATAGTAACGAAACGCATCGTTTCGGTTTATAAGCCCTTCGGTGAAAAGATCCGGCAAATCAAACACCGTCTCTTCGTTGCTCTCCTTGTCCGTACTCGAAGTCTCGGACGTGTCCGAAGAAAAGACAAAACTGCTGGAAGTCGAAGACTGAGCCGTAGACAACTCAGAATGGCTTAGCTCCTCGGTTAATTTCTCATGGACAACCGGTTCTTGCCACGTGGCTTCCGCGGCTTTAGCAGCTGCGGCTTGTATATCCTTGGGAGAGCAGCTAACCGGACGAGGAAGCAAACCGGATAATTCAGGGAAATTGAGATAACCGGAGTTGCCTTTAATAGCTAAAGCCGCTACGTCATGAGCTCGAGCTGCCATCTCAGCCGTTGGATAAGTTCCAAGCCATATTCTTGACTTCTTCTTTGGCTCTCTAATCTCCGACACCCATTTTCCCCAGCTCCTCTTCCTTACTCCTCTATACGACGTAGGAGTCTCGTTACCATCTCCAACGTTGCTCTTCCGCCGTTTTAGGACAGGTTCGTTGTCTTGCACTAACGATTTTTTGGAGGAAGACCAAGATTCCGAAGAAGTGGAGGTTGTTACAACGGAAGCATTATTGTCTTGATGATGAGTAGCAATAGCATTAGTCTCTATGTTGATTTGTTTTTCCATTTGAGAGAAAGAGAGATAAAGCTATAGGTTGCAACCTTAAGTGGGCTGCTATTAATATTCTTCCAAGTTATTTTATAAGGTCCTTGTTTCGTATTATAAAGAAAGAAACATGACAAAGCACATATATATTTATTATTTCGTTAGTACTGGGTCCGGATGGCCAATCTACTGTCCACCATTTACTGCGAATAACTTATAACCCATGTGAAATTTAATGGAAATAACATGTAGCAAAATCATATTCTTTATATGCCAGAAGAAAAGAAAAAAACCTAAAATCGAATAATATCTAGACGGCATTCATTGAAATGTTTCTCGTCTTATATATGGACCGACCATCGTGCATGTGCGTCACCTTAACAACCCATGACTTTGTCTTTGAATTGTGTGACGTCATAATTACCAATAAATAGCAGCACAATGTGCAGTGTCTACTTTTATTTTCTTCACTATAGATTTGTATATAGTACGTAAGAAAAATTACTATAGTATATAAAAGTTTGATGTCCCCACCCACTTTGCTTTACAAGGAATTGACGTAGGTACGAATTAACTTGGACGTTGGTAATACACAATATTCAATTTAGTAAAAACAGTCCAAACCACGAGAATCACGTTATCAACCGACCCCTTTCAGTCTCTCACCCATGCTCGATTTTTATTAATATTGTTTTGAGAAAGGGTTTAACTTTGTTATTTTCATATTTTCACAGCCAATTATTAAATATATTAATATTGTTTCTATCTTTTGTAAAATTAGTTAGTATTGTACTATTATTACTATAAGATGTTTGTAGGCTTGTAGCGTTATCTTTTGGATCTAAAGCTCTAGAATGTATTTTTGGTAAATTAAACTGGCTATAATTTAAATTTTCATTAATACGCTTAACTCCGGAAATTTGTAAATATAAAGTTACGTAAATGATGTATATATGAGTATTTCTTACAAGTTACATCTATTGCCACTATAACTAATAAACACTTTAATTTGCTAATGATAAATTAAAATTACTAACAAAATACAGCTTTTACCAAAACCAAAACATTAAAACCAGCTTTGCAAATGAAATCATTATGGTATTCCATGATTATTATTAGTTTAATTTCCTGGCTTTAAATATTAAAACAGGTACAACACATTTATCTTGCCTTTTATGTTGTTGCTGCAGAATGAAGAACCTTGAGTATTCAAGTGTCAACTTTTTATTGATATAATATGTATATAGTCTTACAATGATGAATATTCATTCCAAAGAAAAGTAAGACTGTGATTGACAACAAAACGACTGTCATTAACAAGGAAAACATGTGTTTAAAACACATGCGATATACTTATATTTCAGCTGTCCAGTAAAGAAAAAGCCACAAAAGCTGTGAATTACTCTAATTGAAAAATAAACAACCAGAAATCTACAATTATAGTTTTTTGTTACAAAAATCTACAATTGTAGTTGTCAACAACAAGATTATAACCTAGATTATGAGGTTAGAAAATATGTTTTAGGTAATAACAAAAAGCCAAGATCCAACATAGTATTTTAGGGGAAAAAATACACATGTACAACTAAAAATACAATTCAATTAGAGAGAAACTTCGTCGTCCAAGCGACGCCGGAAGATGAGGTACAGTTAGGAGATGATTATGATTACAATCATAACATGACATGTAACCACACACGCATACATGAATCCATTTAGATACATGTATCAATTTCTAAAATTTAAAACAATCCTCACCAGAATTGGTCGAACCTAGCATTTTTTCTGGGCCATACCAAATATTTCCCTAGGCCCGACCTAATATTTCTCTTTAATTATATTGTAGTGAGTAGTGACACCATTATTCAATTGCGATGGCTCAGTTTTTTTTCTTAAACAAAAATCTTTCAAATTAAATACTAACAATGCTTCTTCATTGAAGGGTTAAGAGTGTGCCGATGAGGTCAGTTTAGAAGCTAAGAGCATCTCCAATGTATTACTTCATTTTCTACTCTAAAATGGAGTAACTCCAAAATGCAGTTGAGATTTATTCCAATGTATTACACTAACGTCACCTTAATATAGCCTCACAAATTCAACAAAACTCCTTTCAAGTGATGTGAGTGCTTTGCACATCTCTTTATTTTTTTTCCACAACCAATTTAATTGCCAATCACGATTTAATAAAAAAAAAAAGCTAAAACTAAAATCCAAAGTTTTGAAAAGAAATATTTTGGCTCTAAAAATCAATTTTCCTACATCTTTATATTCAATTCTAACACATTTTGAACTTAATTTGTAAAGCCAAAAAAAAAAAAAAACTAAAGCGACAACTTATACCAATCCTTTATTGTGCTTTCTTCAACTTGTCATATAATAAACTTTATTGTTCACTTTTTTAATCATTAAGCTATAAGTTGAAACCAAAACAATATAAATAATTTCTGGAAAAAGTTTTGAACAAGCTCTCGTGGCCATAGTCGATACATCTCTTTCTCTTTAGAAACAACTTGGAAGGTACAATCATAACCTTACTTCCTCCTACTAGTCAACTGTATTTATTGCCATAGGATACTGCAAACGAAAGAAGAAAGGCATAGATTACTGGATTTCACTAGAAAAAGGCCTGTTGGGCCTAAAAGCCCACACTTAAGCCCACTAAGCCCACAACGATCGTACACAAGACAGAACTAATCTCGAAATCGGATTTCATTTTTACTCATTTCACCGTGTCCGACGGAAATGGAGGAACAGAACGACGCCGTTAGTTTGTTCGACGGATCTGCTCACTGGTGGTGGGCGATGGGAAGCGGAGCTCAGATCATGTGGGGAGTGAGATGTATTCGGAGAGGTTACGCCGGCGACTGCCGTTTAATGCCGGTCAAAGCCTTCGGAATCGCATCGCTCTTCGTCGGCGCGTTAGCCACAAGCTCCGTCGCGTTTCTCAGCGCGTCAGGGATCCACACGGTAAGTACTCAGTTTTAAATCATTCACTTCTCGTGATTGGTCGAAATTGATGTTTCGGACATAACACAGGTCCAAGATGCGATTGTCATGGGAGCTAACATTAGAACGAATCTTGGAATCACTCCTCAGATACCTGATAAGCAGATCACTGGTACGACGTCGTTTAGGGGTTTATTTAGTACAAAACTCGAGAAAAGATTGTCTTGTCTCTTGATGATGTTCTGTTTTTTTTTTTTTAAATGTAGAGGCGGATGATGCATCGTGAAAGAATGTGGAGTTTGGTTTATCTTATAGAAGACGAATCAAGGAACAGATTCAAGACATGATACGCGCTTCATGCAAACGACTTTGTTAGTTGCTGTAAGCCATTCGGCGAACTGTGTGTGTCTATGTCTGAAATTGCAGTAAAGTGTTGTCTTATTTTTTGTGGAAGTGGAGAGATGTCATAAGTTAGCTAACAGAGGTTGTAAGTTCTGTCCTAGTTCAGAGATTTTAGCAGCAACCAGAGATATTAGGACGACTTTTTATTTCATCACAAAGCTTATCATAGCGAGTCTTGGCTCGACATATAATACATATCAAAACTATCTTAAAACAGAGCTAGAAATGACAGAAGACTAAATTATTAATCTGCAAGATTATTTAGAAGCACGTGGATACGCTCTGCATAACCTGAATGATGGAAGCCACTGTTTGGACAAGGTTCATGAGACCAGTAGAAATGTAGCTGCGATGGAAGCTGTCCCTGTCCGCAAGTTACCGATATACACTCGCACAGTGAGGAAGGCATAGTGATAGTTTACTTTGATGTTATATGATATCAGAATAGTATGAACCAGCCTCAAAGATGCCCAGCCCCAGCTGGTTCTCACAGCAATCAGCATCCAACGCAACTAAACCGGGTTGCCCAATCCAGTTCTTAATGATCCCTTTCCAAACCAAAACCATTACAAGTCATTCATTACACATAATCTCTTGGATCTAGCTCATATTAAATTTTAATTATAAATAATAACTTTTATGATTATCTATTTTCATAATTTTATGTCAATAATTTTGGTAAATATAACAAATTATTTAAATCTTCATAATTTATTAGGTGCATTGGTAATTGATAGTGTTTTTAATGATTTTTACCATCTCAAGTTATGTTAAATAAACTAATTTGTTGCTCGGTTTGAAATATTTTTTCTTTTCACTCGAATTCCATGATATATTATTTTATGACAACTCATTCAGTAACAAAAAGTAAACAAAGTTTGCATGAGATGTGCATGCAATCATTTTTACCATGCGGTAGGTAAATTCACAGTATCTAAAATAACGGGGCCTTACACGGGCTCACTAATCTGGGCTTCGTCTGGGCTAATAATCCATAAACAATACGATAAACATTTTGGTAACTAATAGAAACTTGGAGAGTGGGGGTACTGAGAAAGTGGGAGACATAGAGGGATAATGGGAGATAACTGCTTCTAACCGTCACTACAAAAGCCAAAAGAAACTTCCTAAAACATGTTTGTGTAAACAGAGAGAAAGAACGATCACCAAAAGATGAAGAAAACGGAAGCGGGGAAGAAGGAAGATATCAAGAAAGGTCCATGGAAAGCCGAAGAAGACGAAGTACTCATCAACCATGTCAAGCGTTACGGTCCTCGTGACTGGAGCTCCATTCGATCCAAAGGTCTTCTTCATCGCACCGGAAAGTCATGCCGTCTCCGTTGGGTCAACAAACTCCGTCCCAATCTCAAAAAGTAACAAAACTCTCTTCCCCCCTCTCGTCTTCTTATACAATATTGGCTTTGCTTGCTTAACAAGTTAGGTTTTTTTTCTTTTTTTCTTAAGTGGGTGTAAGTTCTCTGCTGAGGAAGAGAAGACAGTGATTGATTTACAGTCACAGTTTGGTAACAAATGGGCGAGAATCGCTACGTATCTCCCGGGAAGAACTGATAACGACGTGAAGAACTTCTGGAGTAGCAGACTAAAGAGACTCGCTAGGATTCTCCATAACTCTTCTGACGCATCGAGTTCTAGTTGCTTAAATCCAAAACCTAAGAAGGGCAAAAACGTCAAACAGAGTTTTGGTTTAGTTGAGGAAGAGAGTAAAGCTTCTTCTTCTTCTTGTTCCAAGACTCTTCCTTACTCATCAGACCAAGTTGATGAAGAAGCCTTGATAAGGTCACCTGAACTAGGTATTAAGTTAGAGCATCATCAGCCTTTTACATTTGGGACTGATCTCGACGACCCTAATTTTTTCTACGATATACTTGGTGGACCGGTTGATTCTTCTGACCCTTTGTTCGCTCTTCCTCAGCCGTTTTTTGAGCCCTCTCCGAGAAGATTCAGACATGTTTTGAAGGATGATGATGAAGGGTCTGATGTTTTCTTACACGATTTCCCTGCCGACATGTTTGATCAAGTTGATGATCAAACTAGGAGTCCTTAGATTGTTGTTGGTTCTTGTTTTGTATTAGACTGTTTCCATGTGTGTGTTTAGGTCTAATCTGACTCTGACTTTAACTAGCTTTGTTTCCTACGCAAGCAACAATCTAACTACATTATTATGTAATGACACAACTCTTTGTTTCTCTGTTTTATGTGAAAGTTTGTGTTTTTATTTTGGCAGAAATGTAAAATCTTGTCTGATTGAGTGATAAATTTGAAACCATGAATCACAGTTCATACAAAAGCAGTACAAATACAACCATGAATATTTTCTTGCTTATGAAAAAAAAAAAAATGTGTTTTCTATTAGACTGTTTCCATGTGTGTGTTTAGGTCTAATCTAACTCAGACTTTAACTAGGATTGTTTGTACCGTAAGCAACAATCTAACTAAATTGTTATGTAATGACAACTCTTGTCTCTCTGTTTAATGAGAAAGTAATTTTTTTTTTAATGGTTTCATACAATAAGCAGTTCAAATACAACCAGAAGAACACAGAGGAACTGTGGCTAAACCGGTGATCTGTTTATAACAGGATCATGACTAAACCTGATTCCAGTTTGACTTACCTCATACTCCCCAGTTTCAACATCCCCGTCTTTATTTGAGACTTCTCTTTTCAGTTCAACATAAGCACAATAATCTACTTCGTGGACGGTTGTATCTTTATGGAAGGTCAAGAATGTTGTTTCCAATCCTTCCCCTAAGAAAATTCCATCAAAGAGGCTTAGAGAGATAAAACAAGTTGGTTAGAACACAAGTAAAAAAGGTCATGAACTCACTTACCGTGGGTGATTAAGAGCAAGTTCTCTGTAGGATACTTATCGGCAAGAGTGTTTACAACTTTAACGTATCTCTCTCTGCAACTTTCCACAGTCTCTTCCCATTTTGGCATCTGAACAGAAGGAACAAAAGGGTTAATATCAACTTAAAACTAAATATATAAAAGATAAATCCAAGTTTCTATTTATAGGAAGCATTGCCTCTTTATAAATTGGATCCACATTATGATCCACTACTCCTTCAGGAAACAGAGCTTCAAGATCCGAAATATTGAAGTAAAAGTTTCCATCCGTAGGAGAAACCTCAGGGCATATAGCCACCGAGTTCATCATCTCACTCAAGCCGTATTCAATAGCAACCTGCAGAATAAGGTAAAGAAGTAAGCATAACAAAAGGTTATTAGTTCATGGAAATGACCATGGCTATTGTGTGACACAATTTGTGTCAGAGGTTTTCAGTTCAAATAACCACTTGAACAAAAAGTAATATTATATGTTGTGGTTTCGGATTTACTGGGGGATTAAGGGCTTCGGCCCCAAACCTCTTGGTTATAAAAAAAATTAGTATTATATGTTGTGGTTTCGGGTCTACAGTCTACTAGGGGATTAAGGGCTTCGGTCCTGAACCTCTTGGTTATAAAAAAAATTAGTATTATATGTTGCGGTTTCGGGTCTACTAGGGGATTAAGGGCTTCGGCCCCGAACCTCTTGGTTATAAAAAAACAAACATATTAGCTGAGTTTAAGCAATAAGCCAGATGATCTGACCTTGACTAGCTTTGGTTTATCAATGGAAGGGAGGTCTCTAGGGACGGAGAGGGAGAGAGCTGCCACGACTTTGGAAGCTGTCTGAATACATCTGAGGAAAGGAGAAACGAAGACGCGGTGAATGGGAAACCCGGTCTCAAATAGGATCCTTTGACAGGTTCTAAACGATCGAACCATGCCGTTTAGAGAGAGAGGAGGATCCCAAGGTCTTGCAGCTGTTGCTGCCCAAAGTGGGTCGAAGTTGTCGAGTGTTTCTCCGTGACGCATCACAAAGACGTGTTGGTACCTATCCATTGTTCTGCTTACGACAGGATCATGACTAAACCTGATTCCACTTTGACTAACCTCGTACTCCCCAGTTTTAACAACATCCCCATCTTTACTAGAGACCTCTCTTCTCAATTCAACATAAGCACAATAGTCTACTTCGTGGATGGTTGTATCTTTATAGAAGGTGAAGAAAGTTGTTTCCAATCCTTCCCCTAAAAAATATCCATCAAATAGAGTGAGGAAACAAGTTAAAACACAAGTGAAAGAGTTAGGGAACTTGATTACCGTGGGTGATTATGAGCAAATTCTCTGTAGGATACTTATCGACAAGAGTATTTACAACTTTAACATATCTTTCTCTACATTTTTCCACAGACTCTTCCCATTCTGGCACCTGAACCGAAGGAACATAAGAGTTTGTTATTCTTTTACCAACCGCTTGTGTTACACAACGATCACAGTATGTTTACACATTTCAGGTTTATTTTAGATAGTTCCGACTTTATTTAATTTGTCTGAAAATACTTTGATATTAATGTTTACAATAAATAATTGACTTTTATATAGAGTTCGAATCATTACAAATATAAAAGATACAACTCTTCATACTAAAAGACACGATATGAAGAGTTACAATTCTTTCTTGTGTAATAACTAACTAATGTAAATGTATTAATATCAACTTCATACTAAATATGAACAGGTACAAAAGTGGAAAGTTTCATCTATAGGAAGACGTACCTCTTTATAAATGGGATCAACATCATGATCCAACATTCCCTCAGGAAACATAGCTTCAAGATCCGAAATATTGAAGTCAAATTTTCCATCTTTAGGGTAAGCTTCAGGCCATATTGCCACCGAGTTCATCATCTCACACAAGCCGTATTCAATAGCAACCTGTATATAATAAGATATTAAGCAACTATAACAAACATCTCAGCTGAGTTTAACAATAAGCAGATGATCTAACCACCTTGAGCTTAGACTTATCAATAGAAGAGATGGTGTTGGGGGCGGAAGAGAGAGCTGCCACGACTTGGGAAGCTGTCTGAATACATCTGAGGAAAGGTGAGACAAAGATGCGGTGGATAGAAAACCCGGTCTGAGTTCCTATCCTTTGACCGGTTTTAAATGCTCGAACCATGCCGTTTTGAGAGATAGGAGTATCCCAAGGTCTGGCAGCAGTTTCTGACCAACGTGGGTCGAAATTGTCGAATCTGTCTCCATGACGCATCACAAAGACATGTTGGTACCTATCCATTCTTTTCTATGTGGTCTTAGCCAAGTAGATATGGGAGGTCCTATTTATATACTATATATCCAATGAGATTTTGAATCTTGACTTTTGGATTGTTTGTGCAACAAAGTCTTGAAGGAAAGTCTCTTGTTAAATGGAACGTTGGTTTCTTAATAGGAAACTGCGAGGAAATGAGCATGATGCCACTATAAGAAATTACGAGGTACTGATCCATTAGTACACAGGAAGTTATTATTACTATTTTTTTGTGTTTGTCCGAGTCATTGAAATTACTAGGAAGTTTTTACATTTATGTAATCCAGCACACTATAAGAAACCACCAAGCATCAACCGACTAATTGACACTGGCTTTTATCGAGGAAAGAGTACTACCGTCTAATGGAATTATAATCTTTATAAAATGTGATAAAGGGATGAGAAAGCAAGTGGAGGTGATGAACTGAGTGACAAAAGCAAGGCAATGCTATAATATTTAACCACTAAAGTCCATATCATATTCTTTATTTACTCTATCCGAGTTTGAACTTTGAAACATAAGAATTTGTAGAAATGCAATACATATATGCCCAATTAGGCATGGAAAAAAAAACCGGAACCGAACCAAATTATAAAACTGGAACTAAACCGAAATTCTTAAATACTCTAACGGTTCTTATATTTATATATCCGAAATAACCGGAACCGAACGGATACCCGAATATATAACAATATTAATTTTATATACATATAACATAATCGAATATATGATTTTAATTTAAAAATCTGTTAGAAATATCCAAAAATAGTTGAAAATAACTAAATAATTATAAAATATCCAAACTACATGAAAGTGTACGGATAATTTTCTCAAAATATCCAAAGTAATCCAAAATATCTGAAATTTGTATCTAAATCGTTCTAATTAATATTTGATATTTATCCTAAATAACTGATAATTTATCCGAACCGGAACTAAATAAGAACCAAATTTTCTAGGTATTTTATGATTCCTAGTTTTATTATCCGAACCGAACTGAACCTGAAACTATCCGAACCAAACCTGAAACTGGTATTTATTTTCTACGATATACTTGGTGGACCGGCTGATTCTTCTGATCCCTTGTTCGCTCTTCCTCAGCCATTTTTGAGCCCTCTCCGGAGCTTCCAAGAAGATTCAGACATGTTTTGAAGGGTGATGATGAAGAATCTGATGTTTTCTTACATGATTTCCCTGCCGACATGTTTGATCAAGTTGATGATCAAACTAGGAGTCCTTAGATTGTGCTTCAAGGTGGTTGTTGTTGGTTCTTGTTTTGTATTAGACTGTTTTCATGTGTGTGTTTAGGTCTAATCTGACTCAGACTTTAACTAGCTTTGTTTCCTACGCGAGCAACAATCTAACTACATTATTATGTAATGACAACTTTTTTATTTGGGCAGAAATGTAAAATCTTGTTTGATTGAGTGATAAATTTGAAACCATGAATCATAGTTCATACAAAAGCAGTACAAATACAACCATGAATATTTTCTTGCTTATGAAAAAAAAATTGTGTTTTGTATTAGACTGTTTCCATGTGTGTGTTTAGGTCTAATCTGACTCAGACTTTAACTAGTTTTGTTTCCTACGCAAACAACAATCTAACTACATTTATGTAATGACAACTCTTGTTTATTTGTCTAATGAGAAAGTTGTGTTTTAATTTTGGCAGAATGTAAAATCTGGTTTGACTGAGTGATAAATTTGAAACCATGAATCATAGTTCATCAAAAGCAGTACAAATATAACCATGAATATTTTATTTTATTGCTCATGAAAAAAAAAATTGTGTTTTCTATTTTGACTGTTTCCATGTGTGTGTTTAGGTCTAATCTAACTTTAACTAGGATTGTTTGTAACGCAAGCAATAATCTAACTAAATTGTTATGTACTGACAACTTTTGTGTCTCTATTTAATGTGAAAGTAATAGAGAAATTCCCTATGATAGATATAAATTTTTTTTATCACAAATATAGAATTTAATAATAAAATGATCAAAACAGACTTGAATGTTTTATAATAAATAAATAAATATACATTTATACCCTCTAAATTAATTAATCCTAGATTATAGGTTAACTAATCCTACATTTATACCTTGTAAACACAATTGGTAGGATTTCCAATTTTAAAAAATACAAAAAAACTTAAAATTTATGTCTGTTTTGATCATTTTAATTTTTAAGGTCAATTTTGTGATAAAAACATTAAAAATTCTATTTGAGAGATTTGATGGCGCAGAAGTGTCAAATCTTATTTAATTGAAGGATAACATTGAACCATGATTAATAGTTCACACAATAAGCAGTTCAAATTCAAACCAAAAGCACAAAACACAGAGGAACTGTGGCTAAACCCGTGTTCTGCTTATGACAGGATCATGACTAAACCTGATTCCAGTTTGACTAACCTCATAGTCCCCAATTTTAACATCCCCATCTTTACTTGATGAGACTTCTCTTTTCAATTCAACATAAGCACAATAGTCTACTTCGTGGATGGTTGCATCTTTATAGAAGTTCAAGAATGTTGTTACCAATCCTTCCCCTAAAAATATTCCATCAAAGGGAGTGAGGAAACAAGTTAAAACAAGTGGCTGAAAACACAAGTAAAAGAGTCATGGGAACTTGATTACCGTGGGTGATTAATAGTAAATTCTCTGTAGGATACTTATCGGCAAGAGTATTTACAACTTTAACATATCTTTTTCTGCATCCTTCCACAGACTCTCCCCATTCTGGCATCTGAACCGAAGGAACAAAAGGGTTAATATCAACTTCATACTAAAATATGAAAAAATACAAAAGTGGAAAGTTTCTATCTATAGGAAGCAAACACCTCTTTATATATAGGATCCACATTATGATCCACCATTCCTTCAGGAAACATAGCTTCAAGTTCCGAAATATCAAAGTCAAATTTTCCATCATTAGGAGAGACATTAGACCATATAGCCACCGAGTTCATCATCTCACACAAGCCGTATTCAATAGTAACCTGTATATAATAAGATATTAAGCACGTATAACAAACATCTCAGCTGAGTTTAACAATAAGCAGATGATCTAACCACCTTGAGCTTAGACTTATCAATTGAAGGGAGGTCTTTGAGGGTGGAGAGAGCTGCCACGACTTGGGAAGCTGTCTGAATACATCTGAGGAAAGGCGAGACGAAGATGCGGTGGATAGAAAACCTCTCGATGCTTTGACCGGTTTTAAACGCTCGAACCATGCCGTTTTGAAAGAGAGGAGGATCCCAAGGTCTGGCAGCTGTTGCTGTCCAAAGTGGGTCGAAGTTGTCGCGTCTGTCTCCATGACGCATCACAAAGACGTGTTGGTAACTATCCATTGTTAGGTTTAGCGTATTACTAGTCTACTCCGTTGCTTCTTTTTTTTTATGTGGTCTTTGCTAGCAGATATGGTATAAGTACTATCTATATATGCACCGAGCTTTCGGTTTCTTAGTTCTTGGATTTTGATTGTATTTGCAAGAAAGTTTTCAAGGAAAGTCTCTTGTAATTGGAACGTTGCTTTCAAAATAGGAAACTGCGAGGAATTGATTCGTTTACCTACTCAAGATTTTTTTTTTTTGTTTTATTCGACTCATTGAAATTACTACGAAGTTTTACATATATGTAATCTAACACTATTAGAAACCACCAACCATCTTATATATTAAAAGAGAAGTCATGACTTCACTTCATGTGTGATATTTTAAAATGGACCATCTAATAGAATTTATGATATTACATTATTCAATCATTAATACCATTCATTAGATTCACTAATAACCTTTATTGGGCTTACTAGAAATTTTTATTGGGCTAATAAAAATTAGATGATCTATTAGATTTATAGATATTATAATAAAATACATGTTTATATTAAACTTATATAATTTAATATTGTAACAGTATAAATTAATTATTTATATATTTTTGATGTTAACTTTAAAAATTATATAGTTTATTTTTAAGAATAACAAAATCATCATTTTAACAATAATTAATATATACTATATAATAATTAATCATCATTTTTGATATACACACCTTATATAATATATACCAATTTAAAAGTAAAAAAAAATGTTTATATAAAAACAAATGAAAACAAATATCCGCGCGGTTGCGCGGGTTGAGATCTAGTACACTGATTAAATTGCATAGCATTATCGTGGAAAGAGTACTACCGTCGGTTAATGGGATTATATGTTATTTATATAAAAAAAATGTCATAAAGGGATGACAAAGCAAGTGGAGGTGATGAACAAGGCTTATTGGTCCTCACAAATATACAATGCAATGTTATGACCCAATTCTATCTTTAATTAAAATGATAAGAACAAAACATTAAATAGATAAATGATCAAGTAGTAATAAAAAAAAACAAATTATGTTGATTATTCTCATTTTATTTTCTATCTTCCCAATTGGTCAACCAATGAAAACCAAAAAAAAACCAGAGTATACTACGGACTAAACTAATTACAAAAGGTCAACAATAACAACAAGTGCATAAACAAAGAAAAAAAAAACCTAAAGGCCGTATCATCACACATCAGTGGCAGCAAGCAAATAAGGCGGCTGGATCAGAGAGCTACTCTGATTCATATATCTGAAGTAAAGTTGGATTCAGTGGCTTTGAAACGTAGAGACAGTATATGTATATCGAGGCACGCCCAAAAATGAAGCTAAGGCTTGAAGAAGCAGAGTCAATTGCATCTCTGCATCATTACAACACACAGAATGAGGACATGAAGGTGAAGGTTGTTTGTTAATCCATTACACTCTAATACTAATCCCTTCTCAAACAAAGTCAGACGCAAATCATTAAGATTGATTATGCAACTTCTACCTGACAAGTTAATCATAAAGAAATATAACTTATTTTATTGGAAACTCTCTAATTCTGATAAACTCAGTAACATATACATAACCAAGGAAGTAAATACAAACAGTAATGAATCACTACTTTTTTAATTCCGTGGAAAAAGCTTATTCAATGCTAATCAGGTTTCAGTTGAAGCCAATCAAACAAGACTAACTTCACATAAACCCTACAAAGATTCAGAAAATACTAAAAACTTCCCATTTACATACTGAAACTTACAGAAAACAGATACATAGGGATTTCAAAAGACACCCAAATAGGATTCATACCTCTTTTAAGCATGTTCTGAGACCTTGTAAGCGTCTGAAGAAACGTTACCCATCCACAAACCTGGAAAAAGAACCTGAAAAACAAAAGAAAAACCATAAAGGTTGTGAACTTTGAGATCCATATGATACAAAAGAAGAGTAAAGACTTTTTACATCGAGCTGCTTCTGCACGTTCTTGGCTCTTTTCTTTGGTCTTCTACTAGGTTTTGATCCGGTCAACGAGTAGATATCCTCATCAATCTCCAACTTTGATAACGAGATTGATAACCTCGGTTTCTTCTCCTTCCTCTCCGTCATAGTCGCAATCTTAGCATCCACACCGTTCCTTGATCGAATAGCCTCCGTTCTAACCGTCCCCTGAGCTTTGCTCTCCGTCAATAACGCTCCACTTCCACCAGAGCTTCCACCGATTGAACGCTTCTTCGTCGGTGGTTTCCTCGGCCTTAGGTTCCAAGTCTTCGGACCAAACTCATCTCCTTCCTGACCACCATCGGAGATCCGTTCACCTATAGACACATCAGCAGCCTCGTTATCATCAGTCTCATGAACATCAGCAACGGCGGTGGAGACTGCAGCGGCGGAGACAGCAACATCAGCTGTTTCTTCGTTGTTCTTCGTGCGGATCCGGATAAAGATCTTCGATCTACCGTCCGCCGCCGTTGACTTAGTCCCGGATCGATCTGCGGCGGAGTCATAAACAACATCCTTCTTCTTATTCTTCTGCTTCTCCGGTCTCAATTCAAAAGAAGAAGAGCCAGATGCTTCGTTCACATCCTCAGTGCCTTTGCCGTGATTAGTAGCTTCACGGAGAGGAGATCTGCCGGATGGTTTCCGGAGCCGATGTGTATTGGCGTGATTCATAGCCCACCTGAGATCAGAAAGAGGGAAGTTATGAAGCGGATGAGACTTCACAGGAGAGGAAGAAGCTGCTGCGATCTGTTGCCTTCTAGAGCTCTCGCTCACGTTCACAACCGTCGGCTGCTGCTGTGGCGGCGGCGGCGTATCAGAGCCATGGACCGGCGGAGTAAACGCTATTGAGTGACGGAACATCTGATCGAAACCCTAATGAGGAAAGAGAGAGAGAGAGAGAGAAATCAAAAACAAATGTGAAGAGAGAGAGAGAGAGAGAGAGAAAAACAGAACATGAAGAGCGGCAGTTATGTTACTGCTAAATCTCCAAACCAAAGTGTTAACAAAAAGGGATAGAAAAGCTTTAATGACTCTTTTACCCTTCATATATCGTTGGATTTACAGCCGCTGCTCCACTAGCTCAAAACGTAAGATGCACGTGACCTGCACGCACAAGGTTGCTTGCTTTACAAGGCTACTTTATAAAACGGGACTTAGTCAAACTTATCAGGACGTAATTAACAAAGAAGCTAAAGATTATTTTCACTCACACATGTGCAATTTAGTCCCACGTTTTCCACCAAAGGTCATTGACACTACTCTCCCGACGCGTACCTGTGAGACACGTGCAAGTTGCATATGATGACGAGAAGCTAGCAACAGTGTACAATGTCTCTCCAAAGCCAATAGTGACAAGTTCTCTGAGAAGAAATTGTACAAAGAAGGGTGTAAACTTTTCACTTTCTATTTCTGAAGAACCCACAAAAGTCAATCCCACAAATTGTCGAGCAAACAAACAAATTAATTTGCAATCTCCACTCAGTATGCTTTGTTACCATTTGGAGGAAGTATAACGTTATAGAATGCAGATATTAGGGTTCTTGGTGTTAAGGTGTCCAGAGACCTCGAAAACCTCTCAAAGAGGAGATTGCTCCTTCTGCTGCAAGATCCAAATGAGTCTTTTGTCAAGTTAGGATACAGTGGATCTGTCTTTTCTGTAGGAGAAACGTTCGAAATAGTGTTTAGGGATTGCTGGATGAATCCCATATAGACGAGCTATGAAAGCCTTTTCGCTGGTGGCTACAATGCTTGCGATAGAATAGTTTCTCTCGCTTAACCCTTTCTCCACGAGCCATTTATGGAATCTGAACCTTGGACTGATTCTGTTCTCCAGGTCAAAACAGAGAAACGCTGGATAAACATCAAGGCATGCCAAAGAATCTCCCATTTCTTCACAAAGGAACCTAATCTTCTCTTGTATACTATGCGGTTTCTGGTTCAAACTCTTTGGTGATGATCTTATCAACATACATGCCTTTGAGAAATCGATACCATTGTCAAGTAGGATTTGGAATCTTTCCTGTATTTCCACGGCGGTACCGTGTACGTGTTGTAGTACCTTCACAGTTATACCGTTTTCGCCAAAACCTATCTGATGAAGGAAATCAAGTTTTTGATAACTATGTGTTTTACACCTTAAGTGCTGAATCTCCTCCAGTCCTTGTTGATATTCTCTGTCTACATCTTCCTCCGGATCAACCAAAGAATAGCTACTGAGTAAATGATAAGTCCCACTCTTCAACTTATTGAATACCCTTTCATGTATACCTAACGCTCTAACCACATGAGGCAAATTCTTCATCTTATTTCTCCCAAAAACGTAAGGATACTTCAAAGCAACATCATCAACTTCATCCTCACTCAACCCCAAATGCATAAGCATCCCCTTAACCGAAATCACAACCTTCTCCAAATCAAAACTCAAAACCTCCGGATTCCGCAGAATCAAAACAGCAGCTTCCTCTCTCCCAACACCAAACCCACAAAAAAACCCACTCATCCTCACCAAATCCTCCTCACAACACTCCATAAAAACTTCCCTATTCCTCCCCATCAACTCCCACATCTCCTCACTCCCAAAACCCATCTCCCAAAACACCCTAACCTTCCTCCCAAACTCATACCAAGCCTCCACACTCTCTTCCACAACAAAACCAAAGTCCTCAAACAACCTCTTCATCTTCCCAAACAACTCCTCCCCACAACCACACAAAACCCTCGGAAACGCCAAACAAACCCCAACAACAGCCACATTACTAAACCCAAACCCACACAACCTCCCCAACCTAAACCCAATCTCCTCCCCACTCACCTCAAAAACAAACCTTTCCTCCTTAAAAACCCTCCCAAGCCTATTCCAAGGAAACCCAAACCCACACAAAACACAAGCCGCCTCCAAAACCCTCGGATCCTCACTAAAAAAGTACTTCCTCTCAGGCAAATAATCCTTAACCTCCCTGACACCAATCCCAATACTCTCGAAGAAGAACTCGAACTCGTTGATGGGGTGATACCTGAGATGCCTCCGGATCGATTTCGGGAACGTCGCCACGGAGAAGTCGAGGCTTAGGATGAGGCTGCGGATCGATGACGTGGCGTTGGAGGAGATGTGTTCGGCGTGGGAGTAGGAGAGGGAGCGGGTCGTGTGGAGGTACTCTGTGACGGCCTTTTGGGTTTCGGTGGTGGCGAGGGATTTGTAGATTGATGGGACTCTTCTTCTGCGTGGTGGGGGTGATGTTGTTGTGAGGGTGCGTGAGGTTGTTAGTGAGGATTTGAATTTGGTTAGGATGAACATTTTTGATTTGGGGATTTAGGGTTTTTTGTTTTTTTTTTTTTTTTTTGTCGCCGGTGGTGTGTGGCTTTTTTTTGTTTTTTATCTGGCGGTGTTCGTCGAGTTTTTACGTTT
>CAKOAT010060044.1:68175-83090 GCA_932364175.1 Eruca vesicaria subsp. sativa | reverse complement strand
TAATTAGTCTGGAATGATTCGGCTATCGATTGGTTTTTTGATGTTCTGGTCATGTTGATGATTCTTGTGTCTCGTATGTGTTTGTCTTGTATTTTGTGTAAATGGTTGGTCCTTACAGACCAGTGTTGTCTGCTGTGTCTTGGTCTCTATGAAAAGAGTGTCTGAGATTAGATGCAGGCCCGGCCCTGAGAAAGCCGAAAAAACATGGGCCGGAAGCACAGAACTACTCTTTAGCTATCATTTATGTGGTCTGAGTGAACTGATAGTTTCCATTAATAATATATATATATCCATAGCTCTCTGCGGAGAGTGTATGAGAATGTATTATTAGTGTTATTCATTCTCGATATTTATGAGGTGTGTGAGTAAAGTAATACTCCCTCCGTTTCGAATTAATTGTTATTCTGGAAAAAAAAATTTGTTTTAAAATAAGTGTCGTTTTAGACTTTCTAGATAAAATTTATTAGTCTTATATAATATTATATTTTTCTATTGGTTGAAAAGTGGTTAGGTAATTGTGTTTTTTTCTTAAAAATATGTAAAATTAAATGTTTCCTTAATTTGTGCGCAAAAACGTAGAATGACAATTAAAATGAAACGAAATGAGTGGTAGTTTCCAGCTGCTGGATTACGTCAAGCTCTGGACCACACTATCAGGGACCGCCTCATCTCCTTACAATCCGCACCCATCCTTGCTGCAGTTCTATTTCTCCTGCACCCGACCTCCTAAGTGGTTTTCCGTTCTTGAGTTTGGTTGTTTTACAAAGAAACAAAAAAAGTAATAGTTTCCATTCGTAAATGGTATTGTCAATGCAGTTGAATTTGGCTGTAAGTAACTCTTGGTCCAGGGCCTGTAGCTGTTAGTACCATTAAGCAAAGGAAAATGATTGGACTGGAAAACTTGTATCTCTATAACGATCCGGCTCCAACATATCCAGAATCAGAAGCGAGTCAGGAGAAATGGTTAATTTAGTAAGTATAATAAAATCCCAAATGGCGGTAGAGATAAACAAAAACATGTTTTTTTTCTGGTGAAAGAAAAAATAAACATGTATGCATGTCTCTTGGAGGTAATTCGAAACAGGTATGCATGTCTCTTGCATTTACCAAATAAAAATGTCTCCCCATTGTTTTTTTTATGTTCATTTATCACGTCGTCCTTGTAGCTAACTCTCCAGTAAATAATTTCAGACAAGTCCTCAAGGAGTAAAGATGGGTCAGGATCTTGTTTTTACATCCAGTTTGCATATGTGGTCATGTATTGGCAATCTACAAATTCAGCTTAGTCTACGTAAGAGATATGAATTACTGCAGCCTCAGAGGGCAAGTAGTTTTAGTTGTTTCTGTAAACGTCAGATATTTACTAATATCCATCTGGTTTGCTTACCTCGAGACCTCATTGTCCATTGGTGTTTTTAAAGTGGGCCGATAAAAGGCTCAAAGAAAACTGCTTTTGCTCTTCACTTTAATCCAACAAATCTGATTTGATAAAATCTTAGTGGCCACGAGTGTAAACAAAGGCTCTTTTCTTTTATCTCTTTTTAACCAAATCAAAACCCAAAAAGAAGCATCTGAATTATTCAATGAGGAAACTTTATCTTTAAGCGGACAGAGACATCACGTGCGACTCACGTGGAATACAACACACAAACCCATGATTGAAGGCTTTGATAAGCTCATGAGTGGATGATGGGTGGCCCAAGGGTTAAACCGTAATTTCATGGAAGTTAGCCATACAAAGCAAATCGCATCAAATGATTAGGAAAGAAATCGGGTGTTCGGTGAGAGAGGGACAATGCAACACGCGCGAAGGGGCTGAAAAGTTAGGACCACGTGTCCTTTTCATTTGAATAAGTATGCCACGTGGACGTAATGTCATGTGACTGCCCACGTGATTACTCTGACATATACTTCTACACGATTCTATTAATTAATTTTAAGTTTTGATAAATCTGTTTCGGTTTTTCCGCTTAAACCCATGCTCTTTTATACATCTTCCTCACGTGGCTATCACTCGTCCCTGTCCCATGCAACTGCATGTATTTAATTACTATTTATTGAATCAAAATTATTCACAATAACAAATATTAAACAATACTCCTACAAAATCTTAAAAGCTAAGGTTTTCCATCCATAAATAAGCGAACGACTTCCCTCCAGAAGACGATCTTTATGCTATTGGCCATGCGTTCATTTATGATCATACTTGGATGTTTAACACACAATGGTCTATCAGAAAAATTAATCAAAAGCTACAATATTGAACTATAAAAAATTAAGCTATATAACCACACCATATGGTTTATTGGTGAACGAATTACGGAGGGATCTAAACTCGAAGCAACTCCATAATAATAAACATAGGTGGCTACGTAGATATGAATCAATATGATTTTAGTCTCATTTAACCCCCCCCCCAAAAAATGACTCATCCATGAGATTCACTTCTCTTTTAGAGATTAGTTTAAAAATTTCCATAAATCTGTGATACGTTTAATTTATTTTTTAAAAAGATAGAGCTATAACAATTTTTGGTGTAAATTGAACTATATTATGAGAAGCGATATAAAAATACATGATAATTGTTAGCAAAAAAAAAAAAACACATGATGAATTTCTAGCTCAAAATATATTTAGGCCCTGATGAAAAAATTTAAGGTCTTTTTGGCACAAAAGAAAAATTTAGAGTCATTTCTTGCAAAAAAAAAAACTTTAGGACTCATATCTAGAGGAAATTCACAAAAAAACAAGGTGGGGCCTTGTGCAATTACATATGTGATCGTTGTATTCCTAGAAGTTGGTTACATGGAGTAAGTTAAAGAAAACTACGAAAATGAAAGGGGGGAGATATGAAAAAGCCTTAGCACATGGATGGGCACAAAGGGGACCATATTTAGACTAGATATTTCACATCAAATGAATTATGTAATACTACTCCTTATAGACTTAAAGTGATGACATGATAATGTAGTTATTCTAAAAGGATGCACTATATATTAATCTCACGACCTCATTATTGGGTGAGATATGATGATAGGTTTGTTGGTCGGTGGACATTGGATCCCCATCCTATTTGTTTCTTACTAAACCTTCACAATTATCACTGAGTTTCTCTCTGTACTATAAACAATTTATTTTCAACCCAATAAAGTGTAAACTAGTGCCAACTGCCAATGGTGGTGTCTTTTTGAAAGAAAACAAGATGTTGAACTCATCAGATTTTTCAAACTTTGAGACTATTAACTTGGAATATTTACGTCCTACAAGTATAATTAACGGGTGTTCTTGAGTTATGGGGAGAAATTACATTGTTGGGTATGAAATTTTGAAATGCCCAAGCACTCATATATAATGTACATTTTCTATACACAAATAACGAGTTAATTCTGAAGGAGAGCAAATTGCTTATTCTCATGGAAGCCCATCTGGAAAATACATATTATACTTTTAATGATTCAGGATTTAACAAAGTCCGGACTGGTTTTATATAGATATATAACTGCCATATGAAAAAGAGAATGATGAAAATGATGGTATTGTTTATTAGCATAGTGGTCGTTACTAGACTACCATCATACTAGTGTAATAATTTTTTTTTAATTACAATATGTGGTCAGATATGGTACTTCGTATTTTACCAAAAACTAATAAATATGGTACTTCGAATGCGTATATGATGAGAATGATGGCATGGTTCTGTAATAGTTGTTCGTAAACCGAGTTATTACATTTCGCAAGGTCGATCTTTTAACGATACCTTCTAACTCATATGATTAGACAATTGAAAGATCTTGATATGATTATCATAATACATAAAAAGCATCCGACTTTAAACATCAAACCCTGTCTTCATATATTCTAATAAGAGAGATAATTTAGTTTAACTTTGGCATTAAAGTTTTGTTTTAAAATCCCCCTTTAAAATTTAGAATTAAAATACCAAGAGATTTTTCGATTTTTCAAGTATAAACAAATACACCTCTTTTTGGTTTATAGTTTAGTATAATGGTTCAGAATTTTTTTTTTCTTATTTGGATTTAGAATTTCCAAGTGGTTAGCAGTTTAGAGTTTAATTAAAACAATTAGGGTTCGAGGTTTATGTTTATACTGTTTTAATAAAATTTTACAATGTAGACAATTTTCAAAAATAACAACGGAGCGGTAGATAAACGCGGACGGTAGAGCGCGTGGGGAAACAGGTACAAATGATTGTTGAGAAGTGGGATGTCTGGCCGTCGAGGAACAATACTCCACCGCACGAGTGTGGTCACCGGGGACCACATACCACCACGTAGACAGCTTCTCACATGCTCATGCACGTGAAGTCGTGACCTCTGTTTCATCTTTCTCATGGCCTCCACTTCTTATTGTTCTTAGATCTTTGCCTGTCTCTGACCTCTCATTTTTATCTGAAGATTCTTATATTCGACTAAAATTTGTTTTTGATAAAAAAGAAAAACTTAACTCATGCTCTACTTCATCTTTGTATTTCCAAAAAAAAAAAAATTTATCGTCCTTGTATTGAATACACAGACGCATTTCTATTGACACATATAATTACACGTAAAACAAAAAACAAAACTCTCTAGAGACCTCGACACTGACATGTTTTAAATAACGGATTCATCTACAAATTATATTTGCATATTCCGGTTATTATTTTCATGTTTACCATTTAAATCTTTAGCAAAATGTTACGGTATTCTGGATAAATCATCACTTAATCAGCCAGTCGAAAAATCAAATTTTGATCAATAAACTATCTTTATAACTTTATGTTTGGGTCATGGCATAGGGTGTCATTATATGAAGTAGTAAATCTGGCTTCGTTAATAGGCGGTGCCTTGCTGTTAATGTCTGAAAATATCTGTGAACACATACCCATGCTCGTTTAATTTTTTTTATGCAGAACATGATCACTCCACTACGTAAGTAATTAATAAAGAAATAAATACAACTTTATATTTGTCGAGGATTTCAACGACTCTTTCGCACGTGTATATCCTTATAATAACCAAATACTAGATAAACATCTGACGTAAATTTAGAAGAGTGAATAAGAATTTGATTTCCGCAAAACAAGCCTTTATATTCCATTAAATAAAACAAGAGAACATACATTGTTGTAGCTCTCTTTTTCTCGTATATCATCCCAGAATACACATAGTCTCAGTTCTTTTTTTTGTTCTTCTGTTAATTAAAAACTACTAATTCTGAACCTGCTAAATTAGCAAACTACGATAATTCGACACGAATTTATGACGTTACGCAAGAAGCATAAAATATGCCACAACCCATGTTCTGTGGTTCCACCATTTCATGACCATTCCTCCGTGTATTTTGTACTTTATAATAGTATAAGAAAGCCCTCTAGGCAACAGACAAAGAACACTGAAAAATGAAGGTAGGAGAATTTAATTACGTTGAAAAGAGAGGATTACACACTACTCAGAATAGTATGTGTTATGAAAATTATCGACCCTTTGGGAAGAGACTCTCAAAAATGTTGAAGTTCCCGTTTCTTAATATAGTCACATTTCAGTACACATTAGGGTGTATGAGTGCATGTACTTCTACACTTAAAATAAGGTGTGCTTGTCTTTTGAAATAGAAAAGTATAGGTCTACTCTCCTAAAATTTGCTATCAAAGGAAACTTAAAGATTCTGATGATAGAAGATTACAAGTAAACTGCATATATTTGGGAGTGTCTCTATTATTACTGTTTCTGAAACAACATTTAATCTGTCATTAGTTAGTTTGAATTTATAAATCATTGAGTTCATCACAAGGGTAAATTACAAGGAACCAAAACAGTATTCAACTGAAGAAATTGAGTTATTACATAATAATTAATTTGGAAAGTCTGACCCGCTAACAGAAATACTTCGGGTCCTATAGAGTCTCTCTTTCCCTTTACAGTTATCTTTCAAATTTTCAAAATTTAATCGCGTATCATAAAGGAGACTCTAGTGAAAGGTCATTTTCTCTTCTGTAAGAACAAGAGAGGTTATTACGTAATTGAAGTCACATGCTTAAATAACAACGATTTTCTCGAGATCTGGACCGTTCAATTTCAGATACATGATTGTAGACATATTTGCATACATAAATTTGACCCCATAAGAAAAAAACAACAAAAATAATTACGGATTACGTACCTATTCATTGTTTTTAATTTTATACACATTATTTTGTTCACAACTACTGTGCCCTTCCTCTTATTCTTCGTTCATTGTACAAAACCCACCTATATCGAGATTTTTCAATAATCGAAGGAACATTGGGGTAGACATGACTCATGAGTAAGCAAATGATCAACGTGTGATGATAATGACAACGTTGATGATTTATATTGACAAATATAACCACGTCTGTTGTCTGTTGTCCGGTGGTAGCATGGCGTTCCATGAATTTTACGGAACTTGAATTCAAATCCGCTTACATTTAGATTAAATCATCGGGGATTTCCTATTTTTTTATATATTGACAAATAATTTAGTCTAATTTGGCAAATTCCAATAAGTTTACATATTTGTCGAGGTAAGTAATCTATGTTTTAAGCAAAAAAAGTATTATATGTCATTTTTTGTCAAAAAGCCTCAAATAACTTTATTAAGACTAAGAAACAATTGATTACTTTGTAGTACAAGTTACTAAGATATTCATAGTTAATTAATTATAAACACTTTGTTTTAGGCTTTTAGCTAATCACCACACATGATGTTTGTCACCACTCAAGCTACGGATTGCAACTAATTTTTAAAAATACAAATTTTAATACCAATTTCACCTTCAAAGTTCTGATCCAGGAAATGAAAGTTGCAAAGGATGTAAAAAAGTTGTAAACAAATGTTTATTTATTTTTTAATACATGCGTTGACTGTAAAAAGAAAATATGTTTTGTCTGAGAATCTAGCAAGTGTTATACTGTCATAATGGACGTATTCAATGAGAAGAAGGGTTATGTTAGACTGTTTGTAAATGCCAAAACACTATTAATGGAGTATTTTCATTAGTCATTAGAACTAAGTTACGTTTGTAGATTAAATTAATAAAGCTGACCTGACTTGTCTGTGAAACTGCTGAAAGTCTCGATGAGACTGAAGGGAGATGTAATGAGGGCATTGTCAATAACAAAATTAAATAGAGGCTACTAATAAACACACAATTAATTAATTTATTTACTTCAGCCATAATATATACCAACACCACCACCACATGTCGTGCGTTTTCTTTTATTTATGTTTGACTGACAGATTAATTAATGACAAATTAATTATTATTTGCTATTATCATGAATTCAAAACACATATTAAAACAAAACATTGGGAAAATAGAACAATAAATGAAAGGAGGCATGGAATGGGAATGCATGTTGGATTCACAGACAACTCCAATCCATGCAGTGTTTAGGGTTCTTTATAGACTCTCTGTAACCTATCGATACGACACCGTATCTCTGCCCCCTCCTGATTCCATACCCATTTTGAGCCCACCGCCTCTTCTCTCGCTCTCACCTTGCCCCCCACTCGCGCGTGTACCTCATCGCTTCCTTATTACTGTATTAACATCCCTATACAATCACACACAATACTATTTTCAAACGCAAATCTTCAAAGAACAATGATATTCTTTTAACAAAGAATGTTTACTTCACTACAACATCGTAAGTTATTATTAGTAAGAAGTTAGAAATTGTACTATAATGCTAAGAGAAAAAAAATCAGTTAAATACATCATTATATGCTATTTAAAAATTGTATGATTAGTAAAGAAGTTTCACTAAAAAGATCCTCGATTACAAACCCAGGTAAAGAATTCTAGTACATTTTTTTGTATGACATTTTAGTATAAATATACAAATTAAGAAATAATTATTTTTATTAGAATACTCTCTAAAATAAAAAAATAATCATTGCTATTGAGAATAAATATGACAAAACTATGTACTAATATTTTAATTAGTTGTTTTAATAGTTTTTTTGACAACAATAACTAAATTTAAAAGGAAATACCATAGAGAAAAAGCTATATATAATATAATTGAAAGAGAACTCCTCATACTTTAGAATACAAATATAATTTTAGTAGTTTTATATAGAAAATTCAAAAATATACAAAATAAAACAAAAATATCATATAAAAAAAATGGAGAGAGTATTATAATAGAATCTAAGTTGTGTTTCAAAGTTAGTGTTACGAATGAGTTTGAATAAGTGATTTTAATAAACTATAATCAAAACTAAAAAAACTATTCCATGTTAACATGACAGTTAAAGTACAAAATAAATCTCTAACAATTTACAGAATATCAGTAAAGTAACGTACAAACTATTATATGCACCAAAGAAAAAGAGAAAAATTTATAAAAAGCAAAGCTGCAGAAAAGGTTGTCTTTGGGATACGTAGGCCCCGCGTTATTCAGAGAAGAGTAGGGATATGATGATAACAATAAGGCATGATATGATGATAAATGTTTTCATGATGATGATGGTGATGATTCTTTAATTATTATGATATTATTTTCCACCAGCGCGTGGATTCTACAGTCTGAACTTTTTTCAACCGCAGCTTTTTTTTTAAGTCTTCTCTCTTATTTTCTCATTGGTCAACGGTCAATGAGCGAGAAAGCCGCTTTCGCAATGAAAGCCATATACAAAAAGCCATTAGCTTGTGGGTTTTTGAAAAAGAGCTTTCTCTACATTTTAACTTTGAAACTCGGACAATTAATATTCTCTTATAAAGTTAAAAAATATCTTATATATCCAGATATAGTAAAACTTTGATGAATGTATTTGGCGAGTTTTACTGTAATACATGAACTTTCAAGAAGATTTTGAAAACGCTCTGATTGGTTCAAATGTTATTACAGAATTAAATAGTTGCAAGTTACAAAACGGAAAATGAGAGAAAGAGGACAAGATAGGTGGACCTTTTTCATATATTAACCATGGTTAATAGAGGATGTGAGGTGAAAAGTAATAACTCCTGGATTTGTTTTTAACCATGGTTAAGTTAAAAGCAGGTTTTTCTATGCAGTATATATCATCATTGAGGTAACAGAGGTCTCTCTGACACAAGTCATCATTGAAACCCTAAGCCTCCCCACAACCCCATATCTCTTTGTCTGAAAAAACTCTTTTGTATATAAATTTAACCACACATGCCATATCTTTCAAACTGTACTGCTGCACAAGTGTAGAGGAAGTGGCACAACATCTTTAAGAGAGAGAGAGAGAGAGGAGTCATTTATTCATTTTCCAGGAAAAAAGCTTGAGAGAAAAAAGAGTTTGCTTTTGTTTGTTGTTGAGAAATGGGTGAGAGGGATGATGGACTGGGGCTAAGCTTGAGCTTGAGTTTAGGTTTAAATCAAAAGGAGTCTTCTCCTAGGTTGAATCCAATGCATATGGCTTCTTATTCATCTTCATCTCACATGCATATGCAGAGCAATTATAATCATCCTCAAAAGATTCAGAACAGTTGGATGCAAATGTTTCAATCTTCAGGTATTTACTTCTTTTTTTTTTTATAATGAGTTCTTGGTTTTCTTTATTTATTAATAATCTCTTCAACTAGCTAAATAAAACACGTTTTTATAACGAGTTCTTGATTTTCTTGATTAATGAATAATTTGTTCTATACTAGCTAAATTAAATATCTATATTTATATAGATCCGTTCTTGTTCCTACTTTTTTTCTTGAAAATGTTATTTTCGATAATATAAAGTGTCTGAAATGAAACTAACGTAACGGTTATAAATCTATAGAGAGGAACTCCGACGTGGGATCGTTTCTCCGGGGAATAGATGTGAATAGAGGTCCATCGAGGGTGGTTGTTGACGTGGAGGAAGACGCCGGAGTTTCATCTCCCAATAGCACCGTCTCAAGCGTTATGAGCGGGAAGAGAAACGAACGAGAGCTGGTGGCTGCTGCGGGTGGAGCTGGAGGTGGAAGAATAATAGAGGACAACGAGGTGGAGAGAGGTTCTAGCTCTCTCGGTGGTGGTAGTGACGACGATGACGGTGGCGGGAACGGAGACGACGGGTCGAGGAAGAAACTGCGGTTGTCTAAAGAACAAGCTTTGGTCTTAGAGGAGACTTTCAAAGAACATAGCACTCTTAATCCGGTCAGTGGCATTTCCGTAATTTATTAGTGGTTTTTTAAAAAAAATGTATTTATTAGGAGGTTGACTTTTTGTTACCCTTATTGACTTATGTGACTTGTGTTGTGGTGGCAGAAGCAAAAGATGGCTCTAGCTAAGCAATTGAATCTAAGGACTAGGCAAGTGGAAGTGTGGTTCCAAAACCGAAGAGCAAGGTAAAAACTTTTTCATTTCTTCCAATGCTATTTTTGTAATTTCAGTATTCCAGAAAAAAAAAACAATATTTAGTTATTGCTATGATGGGGATGCATATCATTGTACTTCTGTGACCCATGAATATTTTTCCTAAAGGATCTTAATGGGTCTCTGGTTTAATTCGAGTTGGTTAGTTTTCCGGTTTAAGAATAATACTCCCTATCTTTCATAATATAAGTAGTTTTAGAGAATAAAATTAGTTTCAAAATGTAAGTTTTTTTTAACATTTCAATTCCAGCTTTTGTACTTATTAATAATTGTTTCACCAATTAAATATATTTTTAATTGGTTGAATTTATAGATTAAAACTAGTTATATAGTGAAAAGGTAATAATCAGTGGGACACCGGTTATTTACGGTTCTGGTTCGGTTTGGTTTATGGCTTAGTTCTTAACATTGGGTATTTACGGTTGGAGGTCTCATAATTTTGCGTGTGTAGGACGAAGCTGAAGCAAACGGAAGTGGATTGTGAATATCTAAAAAGATGTTGCGAGAATCTAACCGAAGAGAATCGAAGACTGCAGAAGGAAGTGAGCGAGCTTAGGGCTTTAAAGCTGTCACCACATTTGTACATGCACATGAAGCCTCCAACTACACTCACCATGTGTCCATCATGTGAGCGAGTCGCTGTTACTTCATCGTCATCATCGTCTGTGGCTGCTGCTCCTGTGATGACTTCATCGTCTCCAATGGGACCAATGAGCCCGTGGGCTGCTATACCTCTCCGGCAACGTCCTGCTGCTGGTTCTCGTTGAATAAAATGTGTTTTTATTTATTTGTTTTTTTGTTTTCATCAGAAGAATTAGTTTTAGTTTTAACGTTAATGGGCTTTGGTGATTTCGTTTTTATATGTTATAATATGGTAAAAACGATCTTGGAATGTCTTTTCAAGAGTTGGTCTTCTTTCTTGTCTCGTTTGTTTTTATATGTCTCTCGAAAGAGAATGGATGTACTAATTATATCATTGTCGAATGATTAAGAAGAAAGACTTTAGTTTCATGAAACATGGACTTGTTTGTTAGAAAACTGAAATAGTGTAACCCATTATAATTTAATATTTTTCTTTTGTGAAAATGGTTAGTACATAATTAGTTAAGACACAAAACTATAGCGATGTGATTGAGAGCCAACGTATTATTGTTTTTGCATGTATGTAAAATTGTTTTTAGTAAAATGTAATAGCCAATACGAATATCGAGACATGTACGTGACGTAACATAACATTTGGTCTGTATTTGGACATATCTGGGTCCACAAAAGAAGAAGACAGACCTAAATCTCTTGCAGAACACTGGAAGATATGATTTTCTTTTGTTAATATGTCAAAAAGATCTCAACCGACAGAGAAAGAGAGAGGTACGACGAGGATATATATATCTTGATGATGCTAATTCAAAACAGAAATTAATAAATGAGCGAGCGTTCAAAGGCAATGGCAGATCCAAACATGTGGCTACGGAGTATAGAGTGTAGACTTTATGCAGACAGCTCCAATCAAACAGAAATCATATTTAGCTGATTGGTTCTATGAATTCTATACCTACCAAACTGAATCAAAACTACACCACAACCGTTTCAGTTTCAATCAAACTAAACTAGAAACCATATGTAAGTTAATTTTATCCATATTATTTACTTTTGTTTATTTTAGTTCAACTGTATTTTTATTTTCTTTTAAAAATTTAAACTTCATTATTGATGGTATTTTAACAAATCTTTCAAAATTAAAATAATAAAAAATAAAAAAGTAGGAAAAAAAGAAAACGTTTAATTAAGACATGGAATTATTAAAATAGTCCTCTAACCCAAACATATTATGCAAATACAAACAATTCTGAGTTCTCAATTCTCAAGCTTTGGCCCATATATATATCCTTCAACTCTATCCACAAGATATTCATCTCCGATCTAGCTGCTACTAGTTTAGAAACTTTTATTTTCTATCCATTTCAGTTCAAATGATTGTAATAAATTGGCCAATTAACCACCTTAGAAAAACATATACACTTAGATTCAATTAAATCATCATGGCTTGCCTTCTTAGTAGTGTTTTGAGCAAGCCCAATTAACTCATATGTATAATGGACCCTAGCCCAATAAGAAAAAACCCATTACTAAACAAAAGGCCGTAATCCAACAATAAAGGGCAAACACGTAATTATGCGCAATGCGATTAATAAAACCAAACCTTTAGTTTCATTCAGAAGTTTCGATCTTTCTTTAACCCCCAAAAAAAGAAAAACCTAAACACTTCTTCTCGTCGCCGTCTTCTCTACTCTCTCTCGAGTTCGTAAGTCATCGGAAAAATCGTCGTGCTCTTCCTCACACATCTAAAACATGTCTTCGCTACGTAATGCTGTTCCACGCCCTGCTCACAAGGAGCGATCTCAACCGTAAGCTTTACTCTGTTTTGTGCTCTGTTTACTCTGTTTCCATTGACGCGTACTCTTTACTCTGTTTACTTTGTTTCATTAATGTATCAAACCCAATCAGGCAAGCGAGGAAGAAGTTTGGTCTCCTCGAGAAGCATAAGGACTATGTCATCAGAGCTAAAGCTTACCACCAGAAAGAAGATATCAAAAAGGTTTAACCTTTACTCTCTCTGTTTTCAAATTTGCTTCCTTGCTTATATGTTTATTGAAAGCTTAGGCCTTTAAGAGTATATGTTAGCGGAGTGTTTGAATTAGATTAAAAAGGTTTAACCTTTATCTGTTTTTAAAATTGCTTCCTTGCTTATGATAGTTATGTTTATTGAAAGCTTAGGCCTTTAACAGTATATGTTAATGTAGTGTTTGAATTAGATTAAAAAGGTATAACCTTTACGCTTTTTTTGTTATTATTCTGCAGAAACTTAAGCAGAAGGCAGCATTCAAGAATCCAGATGAATTCTATTACAAGATGATTAATAGTAAAACAGTTGATGGAGTTCATAGACCAAAGTAATAATCATATCTTTTGTTTTTTTTTTTGCATTGATAAGCTCAGGGTTTGTAAAATTTTGGATTGGTTTCAGGGAAGAGGTAAACAAGTACAGTGCAGAAGAGCTTATGATCATGAAGACTCAAGATATTGGATATGTGTTCCAGAAATGGCAGAGTGAGAAGAATGTATGTTTTATCTTTCTCTCATCTAACAGTATGTAATAGCTTTCTGTTTTTTGCAATCATATTTATCCTTTTTTTTAATGTTTTGTAGAAAATTGATAAGCTTACTGCGTCACTGCAATTTGCGGAGGAGCAGCCTAGCCGTAGACATGTCTACTTTGCAGAAGACAGGTTACTACTCATAACACTTTAGTTCTTTCTTTACTTTGGTGTAGCTTAGAAGTCAGATCCTCTCCTGGAGGATTCTGTTATGCTTAGTAGTTTGTTGTGAGAAGAAGTTAGTACCACATTGTATGTATGTTGTTGTCTTATGAGGTTGTAACTTTGTTTTTTTCTTAATCAGAGAGGAAGCTAGGGAACTTGTGTTACAAGCAAAAAGCAAAACTGATGTCTCCGAGATGCAGATTCCTAAAGATATTAAAAAGTATTGTCTCTGGAAATATGCATTAGATTTTTTATGAAGGTATCAAACGGACAGGCAATACTCATATCATATTCTATCTTTTATAAACCAGGATAATGGATAGATCATACAGAGATCTTGAGGCAAGGAAGAGCAGGGCAAAAGATTTGGAGAAATTATATATGGATATGTCAATGCAGAAGGAGTTACAGGTAAAACTTATATCATTCAGTTTCAAAGGCATATGACTGTTTTCTTGGAATTTTTTTAAACATTTCTGATGAGGTTTGTTTTAATTCATATAGAAAAAGGGTCGCAAACGTAAGCTACGTGAAGATGAGATACTCAACCCAAATGGCAAACCAGTATACATATGGAAGGCAGATCGAAAACGCTGAAGTTAAAAAGCTTTCATTGTTGTGTGTAGCTCCAACATCATGTTTCTTTGATCTCTACTAAAGTTTATTAATTTATGTATGCATCAAAGTTTTTTTTTATTATAGTTCTGTATCCAGAATTTGTGGAATTTTAAATGAACATTTTGATGTTGAGTTAAAATTGCTCTTTGTTGCATATTTGGAGGTCTTGTTAATGTTATTTGATTGATGAAAGTTGAATTACAATGGTGTTCAGTGACTTTGACAAACAAAAACTTTGACAAAATATAATGGTGTTCAGTGTTCTAAATGTAATTGTGATATGAATTATCAATGATTCTGTGGGCTTTGTTTATGAATTTAATGGAATTGGAAATACAAATCAAATAGTGTTATTCAATATATGTTTCTAAAAATTATGTTAAGATCATGTGATACTAGTAACTAGGTGATTTTCCCGTGCTCATGCACGGATATAAATATTTATTAAGTAAATATACTATAATAATTGATTACTATTTACTTTTAATTTTCAATTAATTTATAATTTGCATACATGATTTATATCAATAATATTATTTTACTTTAATTAGACATATTATTTTAGAAATATTATATCTAGTCAATTTTATTATTTTATAGTCGATTTTACTGTTATTATTTGGGTATATTA
>CAKOAT010060044.1:20467-68075 GCA_932364175.1 Eruca vesicaria subsp. sativa | reverse complement strand
CATCAATATTTACAATAACTAAAATATTTTATAAATTCTAAATAATTTTATATCTTAGATTTATTGAATGATAAACTGAAATTATATTAAATAATCTTAAAAATGAGAATTCGGATTTGCTTTGGTGTTTTTATTATGGTTATATTAAGTTACACAAACATAAAATTTTTTTAAAAAATTTAAAATTAAGAAACATATATTTAAATAATGATAGAATATAACATATCTATGTCATTAAAGTATATAGTGGTATGATATTTTAAAATATTTTGTAATTATTTGACTAAAAGATGTTTATTGTTAAAAATTATTTTAATTTCTCTTAAAAATAAGCAGTAAAAATTGTGGTTGTATTTGAGAAATCATATTATATAAGTAAAATTTAATTTATAGATATTTTTTTTTGCTTTAGTTGAAAGATACTATAGTCAACTAAATATATGAAAATAAATAAAATATTCAATAATTTTAAATAAAAACTATTTTAGTTAATAAAAACATATACTTGTTATGTTACTTAAAATTATGTTTAAAAGTAAATTTTTTTTTTCAAATATCAAAATTATATGTGTGAATTTTTTGTTATGAAATCACATTATATAAAAATAAATATTTTCATATAAGAAAATACAGATATAAAGAAAGTATTTTATTAATTAAAAAGTACATTTTATGTTATTTAAAATATTTTTAATGGATGTTACTATTTTGTTAATTTTCCCTTTTAATGAAATCATATTATATAAACATATATTTTCGTTTTTAATTTTTACTTTTAAATTTTATAGATGTTTTTTCTATTATAAAATTTAGTTGGAAATTTTTAAAAAGGAACTAAATATAAAATTAATAATACTATTTTACTATTTTGATAGTATATTACTATTTTGTGAACTTTCCTTTTTAATGAAATCATATTATATAAACATATATTTTCGTTTTTAAATTTAACAATTTTTCTTTTTTATTATAAAAGTAATTTGGAATGTTTTAAAAAGGAAACTAAACATAAAATTAATAATATTATTTAAATATACTATTTAAATATATTCATCAAGGATATCATAGTAATCAACCAGTGTAAGAGTCAACGTGAGCGCGCCACATAGGAAACTGACTTCTCAAATAATATTATAGAGATATGATTTTATTTTTATTTTTTTAAATTTTAATTGTAAAATCTTAAATAACAGGAAATTTATCCACACGGATTTGTTAGTAGATATGATTTACTACTATATTTGAAATGATTTTTATGTTTAAAAACAAAAACTCAAATTGATATAAAATCTCCAAATTTGTAAATATTAATTAAAATTAACATAGTAAATTTGAAAATCAGTAAATTCCATAATGCCATAATTATATATAAATTTAATAATCAATTAAATACATAAGCGAATAAAGTCCATTTATTCATTTAATTTATATTTGAAAAGAAGGTTTTGGTATTAGCAACCAACAAGGTCCTCTTTCTCTTGTAGTTTTGCTTTTACATAAAATATCCTTTTTTTTTGCTAATTTTTTTTTTATTACTGTTCTTATTTTTTTCAAAAAAAAAAAAAAAAATCTAATTCTTACTCATAAAGGCTTGTGTGCGTCTTTATGTGATTTAGTTTTATTATTTTGGTCTCTTCCTATACTTTGTTACAGCTTTTTGAATTTTACTGTGAAGCATTGAGTTATGAGTCAATCTTTTGAACAAAATCTCAACGGTTAAAGAAGAAACGCCTTCTTTGGCATATAATTCCAGTCTCACATTCCTTGTTTATAATTATTGTCATTCTTACTGGAAAAAAATCTAGTAGTCTTAACTTAATTAAGAAACATCCAAATCCATTAATTAATTATGAGAATAACTGAATACTAAAGGCCCAATACACATGTCTCTCATATCTCACTTACAATAGGCGTTATTAGTTTTTTAAAAATTAGCTATAATCTAGAAAAAAATCTGGATATTATTATAGACCAAACAAATCTATATAAAGAGATTATGCATGTATATCCATTTTAAATTAATGAACATACTATTTGAAAATTAAATGAAAATACTATGTATTCACTAAAGAGATAATATATACTTCAAAATTAATGACAAATACTATTTACAAAGATATGACTCACCATTCTCAAAAAGTACTATGGATATTTGGATCATATTCTAAAAATCTGCAAAATTATTTAAAACTATTTAGATTTTGTAACTTAAACAACATTTTACATAATTAGCAAATTTAAATGATAAACTAAATGATATTAAAAATTTAAAGTAATCCGTTAACAATATACGAAACTAACCAACACTAGAATTTTAAAGTAATCCGTTAATAACGCGCGTAACTAACTAACATTAAACTCTTAAAGTATTCCGTTAACAACGCGCGAAACTAACTAACATTAAACTTTTTAAAGTAATCCGTTAATAATGCGCGAAACTAACTAACATTAAGATTTTAAGGTAATTCGTTAACAAATTACAAACTTAACCAACATTAAAAATTTAAAGTAGTTCATTAACAACACGCAAAACTAACTAACATTAAGATTTTAAAATACCGAACATTAAGATTTTAAAATACCATTAATCACCCAGGAAACATTTATTAAAATAGTTATATATTATTTGAAAGTTAAATACTAATTTATCATAAAATATCTTATTTTTCCAACATGATTATGCTAACTATCCAAACAATTTAGAGAAAATGGCAGTATTATGGAGGAATATCTCTTTTCTTGGTGAAAAATGGGAAAAAATTCTAATATTTTTTAAAGTTTAGAAGAAAAATTGAAGTGGTATTCTAGTTACTGGCACTATATAATGTACCGTGCCAGGGAGGTGATAGATACTCTCATACAAACACAACTGCTTATTCATAAGCTCTCTTCTCACCTTTCACTCCTCATAGATTCTTCCTTCTTTCTCCTTAACTCGGAGTAAAGAAAGACAAAGTTCTTCTCTTTAGTCCCAAAGGTGATGTTTTGATCAACCCCTTTTGCGTTTTTGATGTTCTTAAACAGTTTTCTCTGGGCTATTTTCTTGGTTCATCTCCGACCATCATATATTGAATTTGAGTAGAAATGATATAAGCTTTTGTTCCTCTATATATTCCAGCGTTTATGTTCTCATAATCAAATTAGCATTCTAGCTATCTTCTTTTTTGTTGAGTCCTGTGTTTGTTGCAATGTTCAAGAAATAGATATGGGGTGATTTGTTAATTTCACAGATGATTTTTTTAACATCCCAAATATTAAAAAAAAATTCAAGAAAAAAAAATCATTTCATTTTGGTCTATTGTATTAACAATAGGATTCTTGTTTTGTAGCCATTAGATAATTAAATTCGTTTTCTTTGCTTTACAGGTTTTGAGTTGTGTTAAGTGGATTGATATGAAGAGGGTGTACACATCTGATCAAGAAATGAATCGTAGGGTGCGTCAAAGAGTGGAGGAACATGGAAAGGATAAGGTTGGTGGTGATGAGGCTGTAGCACCAACGGTTAATCAAGAATCTAAAGATTGGACTAGCATGGCTAACGACATCATGCTTCATGTGTTTACTCTCTTGGACTCTAGCGACCGAGCTAGCTTGGCATCAACCTGTAAACCGTGGAGAGCCCTTGGTGCTTCTCCTCATCTGTGGACTTGTTTGGATATTCGTTCCAACAAGTTTGATCTATCAGTGGCTGCTTCTCTTGCTGGTAGGTGTGGTGATGATCTCAACAAGGTTAGGTTCCGTGGCCTTGACTCTACTGCTGCCATATGTAAACTCAAGGCAAAGAATCTGAAGGAGATAGCCGCAGATTACTGTGAGAATCTGGCAGATGCTACCTTGTCTATGATTGTTTCACTCCATCAAGATCTTGAGAGTGTCCAGCTTGGACCAGGAGCTTGTGAGAGCATCACTAGTGAAGCTATAAAGGTTATAGCCTTGTGCTGTCCCAAACTCAAAATGCTTAGGCTCTCTGGAGTGAAAGATGTTACCACTAAGGCTATTGTGTCTTTGGCCACACACTGCCCACTTCTTACTGATGTTGGATTCATGGATTGTCAGAACATTGATGAAGCAGCACTGGTGAAACTTGTGTCTGTTCAGTATCTATCTGTGTCCGGGACAGAAAACATGAACTGGAGCGTTGCAGCTGCGAGTTTGGAGAAGCTTCCCAACTTAACCGGTTTGGATGTGTCAAGAACCAGCATTAACCATGCGACGGTTTCAAGGCTGTTGAACTCATCTAAGAGCTTGAAAGTTGTGTGTGCTGTGAACTGTCCATTGCTTGAACGTTCTCTAGAGTTCAACCCTGATACCTTCAGCGGAAAGCTACTGATTGTTTTGCACAACAACACTTTGAATGGGATGGCTTCTCTATTTGAAGCTAACTCAATGATGCCAAAGGAAGCAATGCATTGGCTTGAGTGGGTACTCTCTCACACTCTTCTACTCTTGGCAGAGAGCAACAAACTAGGAGTGGACAGTTTCTGGCAGAAGCATGGAGGCAAGTTCTTTGTAAGGCTAATGCAAAGCACACAAGAGGATGTCCAAGAGAGAGCAGCCAGAGGACTTGCTGCTTTTACCCAAGTAGGTGATGACTATGCAATCATCTACAGTGAAAGAGCTGAGACAGTTTTGCAAGATGGAGGCATCCCAATTCTGTTGAAACTTGCTGGATCATTGAAACATGGTCTTCAGACAGAAGCTGCAAAGGCCATTGCACACCTGTCTTTAAATGCAGATGTTGCAAAGGCTGTTGATGAAGAAGGTGGGCTTAAAGTTCTTGTTGGTTTGGCTAAGTCTAGGAATAGACTTGTGGCTGAAGAAGCTGCTGGTGCTCTGTGGAATCTCTCTCTTGGAGACCCATTTAAGGTATACATTGTTGTCCCCCTTAATAAAGAGTTATAAAAACCTTTTGCTCTCTACTTGACATTGTTAATTTTCATGTTGATTAAAGGCTATTGCTGAAGCTGGAGGAGTGAATGTGTTAGTGAAGCTTCTCTCTATATGGCCATATGGCTATGGTAGACTTCTGGTAAAGACCTGCCACCTTTTGAACCATCACAAAAACTATTATTAGGGCATTAAGATTAGATAATGAGAAAAGATTGTTCATTAAGTACAAATTTTTTGCTAGATTTAGTGGTTTTATTATAGTTATTTTTTTTTTTAAATATTTTGTTTGTTCTGACAAGAGTATTCTACTCTCTTTTGTCTTTGATTAGGAGCGTGTTGCTGGTGCATTAGCTAATTTAGCAGGAGACGATAAGTGTAGTATGGAGATTGGAAAAGCAGGAGGTGTGCATGCCTTGGTGATGCTAACTCAAAACTGCATGTATGAAGGAGCACAAGCACAGGTACTTCCTTGTTTTATATACCTATTCTATATATATATATGCTTATGATAGTGATTGTCTGAACTAATTAAGGTTTGTCTCTCTTTTTGTTTTTTTTTTAATCTCTCAGGCGGCTCGTTGTTTGGCTAATCTGGCTATTCATGATGATGGCAACATTAACAATGATGCTATTGGACTAGAGACTGGTGTCTTGCAAACACTTCTTCAGCTGACAAAATCGAATCATGTTGGTCTTAAACAGGAAGCTGCTGGTGCTCTTTGGAGTTTGGCATATGATGATAAGAATAGAGAATTGATTGCTGCACTTGGTGGTGTTGAAGTCTTGGTAATTATTATTATGTTTTCCTTTTCTGTCATTTATTTGATTTTTGTTGTTGTGTGTTTTGAGATTCATTATTTGTGTTTTCTTGATTATAATTTTTAGGTGGAATTTGCAAAGTCCTGTGTTAATGCATCAAGTGGTCTGCAAGAGAATGCAGCTGGTGCTCTTTGGGCTCTAGCACACTCTGAAGAACACAGGTATGCATTCATTTGATTTTTTTATTTATTTATTAATGCAGCTTCAAAAGAGATTTAAAACTTTTTTTTTCTAATCAGCATGGCAATTGGAGAAAAAGGTGGTATACCTCCTCTTATTTTACTTGCAAGATTTAACTATGAGGTAAAGAACATTTTTGTTTTTCCTTTTTAAGTTTTTGTCATGTTTCCTAGTGTTTTTTGAGTTAATCTAATCCAGCTTTTTTTTTTTTCTTTCTTCTCAAGGCTGTACATGAAACTGTTGCTGGAGCTCTGTGGAATCTTTCTTTCAATCAAAACAATGCTCTCCGCATTGTGGAGGAAGATGGAGTTAAAATGCTTGTTCGCCTCTGTACGTATTCTAACTCCAAATGGGCACGTTTCCTGTCATCATTAGCATTAGCTTACATCTTTGATGGAAGGTACACTCAAAAAACTTAACCAATCATATTCACATTCAACATACATTTCTCTATATAAATGCCTAAGTAATGCTTTTTATCTTTATCTATATGCACAGGTTGGATGGATTTTTGAGGAATACTCCGCCGAAAGTTACATTAAAAAGGGTTTACGTGGCTGATAAAAGAAGTGCGCTTAGATGTATTGAAAGTTACATTAAAACTTTCATGGATCAACAAATCTTTGAAACTGGTGATGCTTCTTCATCAACTACTCCACCTATGTCAGCACAAGACTTGGAGAACATTCGTATCCAAGAAGCTGACAATTTAAGATGCAGTAGTGAAGAGATTGGAATGTTTGTTACAATGCTGGGAAACCCTTCTCCTGTACTCAAAAAGTTTGCAGCCTTTGTGCTTCTCCAGGTATTTGTTTATTTTCTCTTTAATGGTTAGTGTGTTTTTTTTTTGTAAATCAGTTTGCGTTTTTGGTTACTAATATATGAAAAAAAAAATGCAGTTCACAATACCGGGAGCTAGCCATGCCAAGCATCATGCAAGCTTGATGCAGAACCGTGGAGATGCTATAGTCTTGCGTTCTGCTGCTGATGATACTGTGAACATGCCTAGTGAGGCTAGAGATTTTGTGGAAAACGTGCTTAGCAACCTGGAGCATCATCAGCCATAATGTTTAAAAGGGAAAAAAAAAGGATTTATTTCATAAGAGTAATTTAGCCTATGTAATTAGGCATTTATTTAGTGTTATACAGAATGTTTATGTAACCATAGACCTTCTTTTGTTTTTCATTCATAAATTTCAATACAACCTTTTGCGAGAAATATTTTTCTTGACTTTTTACTTTCAAGTTAGCAACTTCGAAACGTAGCAATATGTAGCTACTACTTAGGTAGATTCTCAAAAGAGAAAATGATTAGAATAGACCTAAAATTTTTTTTATCACAAATATATAACTTAACAATTAAAATGATCAAAATAACATTTATATGTTTTATTAAATATACATTTATATCATTGGGTTAACTAATCATAATTTTTTTTGTTCAAAGTTGAGTGAGGTTTTGGGAAAGGGTTTCGAATTTTAAAAAAATTAAAACAAACTTAAAATTTTCAAAAAAAAAAATGTTATTTGGTCATGTTAATTTTTAAAATATATTTTTGTGATAAAAACTTAAAATATGACTATTTGAGAGAATTGCCTTCCCAAATTCTCAATCAATCCCTTAAAATATATTCTTTGCTATGAAGATCTTTTAATGTTTACAATATAGTGACTTAAAAAAAAATCTGAGAATCCAAATGCTCACATTACCTGAATATAAAATTAGAATCATTATGGAATCTAAGGATAGACTAAAAAAGTCTGAGAATTCAAATGCTCACATTACACTGAATATAAAATTAGAATCACTATGCACACATTAACACACACACAAATTAATAATCTACTAAGTTATTTTAATGACAACTTATGTAGCAACTTGAACATTAATTACTTAGCAATACTATGTAGCATCTTATAAACAATAACTATTTATTCAGCGGTAAGTAGCAACTTGAAACATCAATTGCTTAGCAATAAACATCTTATGAGCTACTTCGAAAGATTCACTACTAGGCAACTATGCAGCCAAACTTAGAAACATACTTAACAACATACGAAGCTACTAAAAGTTCTCGTGAAGGACGACAAGTCTTCAGAAACATCATCTTCCTCCTCTTCGTTGCTCACCTCTTCTTCTCTTTTGGTTTTAACGAGAGGGTCTCCTCCATCAGCTAAGGTCTCCCAAAGCCACATCTCGGTGATGAGATCGTACGACTTAGTTTTGCAACCGCACTGGCAAATCTTGGGACCGTGTAGAGGATTAGCAACGAGAATGTTGTGACCAAGCTCTTTGCAACTATGGAGAGCAGAAGCAAACTCCATGCCGTTTCGTGAGATAATCATCACGTTGCACAATTCAGGTTTATTTGTATATAACCAGTGAAAAAAACTTATCAGCATCTCCCTAATTCTCAAACGCTTATCTCCTGAAAACAGATTTTACATATAACCAATTATAAACCGGACAATTCCAGAGCCCTTAACCAACTAAACCAGCTACAACTAAAATATATATTAAAATTATTAGTGTGTGGTTTTTTTTAAGTGACGTGTAAGAAGAAGAGTGGTTAATTACCAACGGGATGGATTTCGATTCCGGCAGATTCGAAGTAACCAGGGATCTGGTTCCTGTCACCAAACGCCTTGATTGAAACCTCTCCGTGGTAACCTTTGTTCGCGAGGGCTGTTCTGATGTTCTGATAAAGAGATTTAGGGTCGAGATCTTCTGGGATCGGACACTCTTCCACGTCCAAGAACACTCCTGTCTTAGCCTCTGCTAGGTTTTGTAGTATAAACTAAATCAGATTAAATCTACAACAAGACAAGTAGTTTCGACTAAATAAGAGAGAGAGATTACCAGCGAATGTGGTGTTGGTGGTCACGGAAGTCATGGTTTTGACGAAGATCGAGAAGATGGAAGAGAGTGACTTTCTCAGTGTTCTTCTCTGAACGGGAGAAAAATGAAACGCAAGGGTTTTAGATCTTAGACCATGTTCAACGGGGGGAACATGAGAGTCCTTAACCCTTCCCCCGATGCACTTAGGCTTTTTTTATTAATATTTTGTTGTAAATCACTAAGGATCAGAACGAAAATAAGGATTTTATTTCGTTGATCCTTAGCTACGTGGCAAGTGGTGGTTCGTCGATCATTTTTACGCTTTCGGTATCGTCGAAGAAAACTTCAATTCGACCGAGAACGAGAAAAAAAAAATTTCTCTCGAGAGCAAAAGGCGATTTCGATAGATCCGGAGAACAAGGTAAATCGATCCGTTAACTAGTCGATTTATGGTTTTAGATTAGGTCCGTCGTTGTTTTCTTGTCAATTTACGGTTCGATTGAATCGTTTTCAATGGATTTGTGTTTTGAAAATTAGGGTTTCGAAGGATTTGGGGATTTGGGGATTTGGGGTTTCGAAGGATTTGGGGATTTGGTGATTTACGGTTCGATTGAATCGTTTTCAATGGATTTGTGTTTTGAAAATTAGGGTTTCAAAGGATTTGAGGATTTGGGGATTTGGGGTTTCGAAGGATTTGGGGATTTGGGGATTTACAATCAAATCGATTTGTATCGTTTTGATCTTCTTTACGTTTTCAAAATCCCTAGTCGTTTCACTCCGATCTTCTCTCATCTTCTCTCATGTTCTTTACGGTTAATAGATTTTCCTGTAATGAAATGTGTTTGTTGTTGTATCTGTATTGAACTGTGTTTGTGATTGTTCTGTTTCTTTAGATTCATAATCCTTATTAACTACTCGTACATGATTTNCAGAGTTTGGCATGACTGCACTGCTTGTAGAAGAAGCTCAACTCTACGCGGATGAAGCTGAGAGTACCTACACTCCTGACCCGGTTCAGTACACATCTCAACATGAGGCTGATTCCGGAATCCCTAGGAGATGCTACTGTGGTGGTGAGCCTGCTGTTGCTACATCCTACACGCGCAAAGATCCAGGGAGACGGTACATAACCTGCGACAATGTGGACGACGGTGACTGCCACATTTGGAAGTGGTGGGATGTGGCAGTCACGGAGGAGATGGGTGAGATTGAGAGACAACTGAGGCACCTTAAGGATCAAGGTTTTCAGGCGGAGGAGAAGCTGGTCAAGGTACAGAAAACCGTCTGTGAGCTTAGGAAGAACGTTCGAGAGCTAAAGACCGTTTGTGTAATGGTGTCCGTATTAGCTTGTATAGGTTTGGCGGTTATGTGTGTGACTGGTAAGCATATCTATTGTGCTTTTTGTTGTTCTTCATGCTATTTAGGTAAGACTTTTGACTCTTTGATTTCATGTTTTTGCAGGAAGAGGTGCAAAGAAGTAAACCACAAGTCGGCATAATTAGGTACAAATACTACAACTTTGATTTCAGCATTCTATTTTGTTTAAAAAATATAATCTATACGTATTAAGAAAATTCAAAATGATATACTATAGTAAACTCAAATATATAATCTATACGTATTAAACTCAAAAAAATAATCTATAAGAATAAAATTGGGTAAAACATCCTTATCATATCATCATCTTAATATTAAGTTTGGTTCATATCATCAACTCACTACTTATTTTATGAAACCAAATGTGATAAATGCTGTGACCGTAAATCACCACTAGTTAGTTAACTAGTTACTAGTTACTAGTTATTACTAGTTACTACTAGTTACTACTAGTTACTAGTTAACTTAAGACGCAACTAGTTATTACTAGTGAGTAGTTAACTTGTCTTTATTAGAGAAGAGTAGTTGTTTCCAACCGGCCCAGATGTGATTGTTTTTAATGTTTTACAGCTTTAGAATAGGGTTCTAGGGTGATTTGATCGGTGTTTAATGCAACTATTGAGCTTTCTATCTTCCAAACTACTTCGTTTTTATTATCTTTAATTGTTTTCCGTCTAAGTTAACCTACTTAAGTCGTTGTGTTGCTATTAGAGTGACACAACCGAGTCTCTAAACATGGATAACAACTCTAGCTATGTTAACCTTCTCTTTAGTCAAAGCCAATCAGCCGTGGACCTTGAATCACCCGAACCTTTTTGGTTCGGTAGCCAAGGTCCTGATGAGTCTCCAAGTGTCGAAACTGGTGTGAAGGAGAGGAGGAAGTGGACCACGAAGGAGGATAGAATTCTTATCAGTGCGTGGCTTAACACCAGCAAAGATGCGGTGGTTGGCAATGAGCAGAAAGGTGTTGCGTTTTGGAAGAGAATTGTTGAATTCTACAACGCAAGCCCTCAATTGGTGGGAACAACACCTAGAGAGCTTGGTCCGTGCAAGCAGAGGTGGGCAAGGATTAATGAGCAAGTGTGTAAATTTGTTGGAGTCTATGACGCGGTTCTGAGGGATGAGAGGAGTGGTCAGAGCGATGATGATCTGATGAGTACTGCCTTAACCAACTTCAACAATCAGTACAAGCAGAGGTTTAGCATGGAACACGCGTGGAGGGATTTGAGGCACGACCAGAAATGGGCCTCTACCTATCTTTCTAAGGAAAAACGCAAAGTGGTGGACCTGGATAGAGCAGAAGAAGATGAAGTGGGACAATCAGAGGCTCGTCCCATGGGTGTGAAAGCTGCTAAAGCTGCAACGAAGAAGAAGAAGAGTGGTCGAGAAGAGTCACTGTCTCAGCTACAGACCATCTACGAAATGAAAGAGAAGATCCAAAACAAGAAACTTCTTGAGCGGCTACTCGCCCAAAAAGAGCCACTTAATGAGATGGAAACAACTCTTAAATTTAAGCTTATGTCTCAGATGATATGAGTTTAGGTATGAGTTTTAGATATGTGCTTAGTTTAGGTATGAGTTTAAGATATGTGCTTAGTTTAGGTATGAGTTTTAGTTTAGGATTCCTTCTAGTTACATATGTAGTTTTATGTCTCAGTTTAAACGTGTTTCTAGTTACATGTTGTTTTACAATTATTCTTTAAAACTAACTCTTTTATCTTGTTTGTGCTGAGTTGTATCAGGTACAGCAGTAGCCATGTGAAGGAAGTCACGGGTGGATTTGAAGTTGTTAAAGTCGTTTGGTCTTTAGCACAAAGGTGAAGAAGTCACGGGCTCAACTGTTTAACTTTATGTAGTATAAGTAGTAGTGATGGGTTGTCTCTAGNATCTATCTCGGCTTTAAAAATTTGTATCCTCTTTTATCACATTGCCTCCCGTTCTTGTTTTGCTCGGTGAGGTTGTATTTTGGGTACAAGTACGTTGTTGTTTCACTTTGGCTCAAGTTGTTGCATCTCCGAGCATTCCCTTTTGTATCACTTGTGTTTAGGTACCACTTCTAGCTCTTCTATTTGTCGTAATAACTTGGTTGTTTATGTACCACTTCTATTTTAACTAGTAACTTGCTTGTTTCGATTGTTAACATGTGTAGTGCTTGTTTCGATTGTTACATGTGTAGTGATGGGTTGTAACTTGTAAGTTGTATCAAGTACTTGCATCTATTTTAAACAGAAATGTGTAGGACAAGAGTAAACACTTGTAGTAAAGAACAATTCATTCTCAAGTTCTTGCATCTATTTTAAACGACAACATGCAAACACTTGTAGTAAAGAACAATTCATTTTAGGATACTTGAAATAAAAAATTTTTAGGATACTTGAACAATTCATTTTAGGATACTTGAACAATTCATTTTAGGATACTTGAATCTGTTACAATTACAAATTTTATTTTAGGATACTTGAAATAAAAAAATAAGACTAATATTCAATAGACACTTAAGGATTCTTGAAAAATATGGATACTTGAAATTAAAAAGACTAATATTAATGGATACTTGAAATAAAGACTAAAATATTTATTAGACATTTATAGATACTTGAAAAAATAGACTAATATTTATGGATACTTGAAAAAAGACTAAAATATTTATTAGACATTTATGGATACTTGAAAAATAGACTAATATTTATGGATACTTGAAAAAGACTAAAATATTTATTAGACATTTATGAATACTTGAAAAAAAAATTTAGACTAATAATTATTTGACATTTGAAGATTATTCTTACTTATTTCGAAAAACTTAAATGTTTTTTTATTTATTTTTAAGGAGGAATTACGAACATGTCATCATCTTCATCCGAAGAAATAGATGCAAGATTGGATGAAATTATCGATGATATCTTCGAAGAAACATGCGACGACATAGTGGAGGCCCAAACCGTTATCCCAAAGAAACGTGCTTATATAGAACGACACCGCGAGACGGGACATGACCGTTTATGGAATGACTACTTCAGCGAAGATCCGGTATTTCCAGCACATTTATTCAGACGCCGTTTCCGTATGAACAAGGACTTATTCATGCGTATTGTGCATCGCCTTTCGGAGAACATTCCATTCTTTCAACAAAGAAGAGATGCAACCGGGAGGTACGGTCTATCTGCACTACAAAAATGTACGGCAGCAATTCGTATGCTTGCTTATGGTTCCGCGGCTGACGCGGTTGATGAATATCTCCGACTTGGTTCAAGCACGGCTCTCTCTTGTCTGCGACATTTCGTTGAAGGAATAATCCAGTTATTTGGCGAGGAATATCTACGAAGACCCACACGAGAAGATCTTCAGCGGCTACTCGATATTGGAGAAAGCCGCGGGTTTCCTGGTATGGTCGGAAGCATTGACTGTATGCATTGGAAGTGGAAAAATTGTCCAACCTCTTGGAAAGGACAGTACGCCCGTGGGTCAGGAAAACCGTCAATTGTCTTGGAGGCTGTTGCTTCACAAGATCTTTGGATTTGGCACGCGTTTTTTGGTCTTCCAGGTACCTTAAACGATATTAATATCCTCGATCGGTCTCCTGTTTTTGATGACATTGTTCATGGTCGGGCTCCCACGTTAGAGTACATGGTCAACGGACACAAGTATAATTTGGCGTACTACCTCACCGACGGTATCTATCCAAACTGGTCGACATTTATCCAATCCATTTCACTCCNNNAGAACTTCACGGGTGAATGTTTCTTATAATAGGTACACACCTCCAAGTATCGACGAAATGCGTGGCGTTCGGATTCATATTCGCGATCGACGTATCCATGACCAATTGAAGAATGATTTAATAGAAAATATTTGGAACAAATTTGGTTATGAAGATTAATAAAATATTGTTGTATTTTCCTTTTTTATCATTTAATAAAAATTTTTTTTTTTAAAAAAATATATTATTTTATTCATAAGGATTCCGGATTGGAGAACACCATTGAACTTGAAAAACGGATGAAGATCCTTAACTATTCAAAAAGTACAAAAAAATTATTAAAAAAAGCTTAAGGACTCATTGGGGGAGAACACCATTGTACATGCTCTTAGGTTGGTGTTGAGTAAAGTGATGGGCTTTGGTTGTGGGCTAGTGAGATAATGGGCTTTATTTGGGCTTAAATAGCTCTTTTCCTTCTCAATAAGTATATTCAAGAACTTATTTAAAGGAGAGATTTTGCAGAGCTCTTCTTGTTTGAGAGTTACAAATTGTTGAGTGATTAGAAAATTTCTTGTGCTCACTATACATAAATTAAAAGCTTATAGACCTTCTTATAAGATAATAAAATTATCAAATAGCTTTCACTGTTTATGGCATATAACACTATCAATTTCTTAATCAGAACCTAACCCAAAAGAATAGTAGTTAATTATTTTAAATCAGGTATATGCATTCAATAAAATAAAAACCAATCATAGCAAGTTAAGATCTAATAATAGCTCATAAACTTTTTCTCTAGGACTAGGATAATTAGATTATTAACGTAGCACACATTGATATCCTTAGCATTATAACACACACTAATCAAACTATTTAACAACAACCAGAACGAGATTAGTTATACGACCCTTTACGTAAATCAACAACAATCCGTGTTACCATCCTCCACTTCCTTGTTACCAAGAAGCTCTTCTCGTTGTGCTTTAGTGATAGAGTCTCCACCAGCTGCTAAACTTTCCCAAAACCATTCACCACTCTCAGCGACAAGATCTTCCAAAGGCTTCCTACACTTGCGACACCATCTCGGTCCCTTCTCAGGCTGCGCTAAGAGAATGTTGACAGGGTTTCTCTTTTTAAACGACTCTAGAGGATAGAGAAAATCCATGTTGTCTCCAGAGATGACCATCAGGTTCGTGTATTTCTTCTCACGGTCGAAAATAGACCAGAAACATATGTCGTACGACATCGTCTTGTATCTCTGCGATTCATCTCCTGCCAACAAAAATATATCTTTTTAAGTAAAAAAACATTAATAATAAGTTAGAAAAAAAAGATTTTTTTTTGTTAACCTGCGGGTTTGAGTTTCATTCCGGCAGATTCGAAGTCATCTGGTCCGTCTGGGAACTGGTTTTTATTGCAGTAAGGTGTGATTGTTATCTCACCGAGATAGCCTTTTTTGGCAAGTGCTGACTTGATGTTTTTAGAGATCGAAGCAGGGTCGAGACCGTTAGGGATTGGACATTCCTTCACGTCCCAGAACACACCTATCTTAGCCTCTGCGACGTTTCAACGAAACGATTAGGACAATCAGATAAGAGATAACGAGAGAGAGACACTACTAGTGTGCGATGTTTAAACAATTAGAACAATCAGATAAAGATAGAGAGATAGAGAGACTACTAGTGTATTTCTTGCTCGTCGGAGAAGGCATTGTTGCAAGTTTCAACGGAGATTGTGACAGTTCTCTCGACGTAGGGTTTGGTTTAGTTACATCTGAGGCGCACTGAGACGGGGAGAGTGTGTTTAGTAGAGTAAATGGGCTTTTTATGGGCTTCTAGTTAATGGTCCGTAGATATCACAGGAATAAGTAATGGGCTTTTTGTTGGGCTTTAAATAAATGGTCGGTGTCACTATATAAGTATAATTTTTATGTGTTTTTCAAAAATTAAATTTTGTTAATCTAGAGAAAGATGAACAAGTTACATATAAACCTACCAAGTTTAACTGGACGAAAAAATGTTTTAAATAACACAAGTAACTAAGTATTTGTTTAATTCCAACTTCATTACTCACTAACACATTTACTCAGCAATATGTAGGAACTTTACATCAACTACTTAGCAACAATCAAGTTATAAACATTAACTATCAGACAATTTATAGCTACTAAAAAACATTCACTACTAAGCAATATATGGTATCTTAGAAACATTCACCACTAAGCAAGTATGTCGCAACTTATAAACATTAAATAGTAAGCAATAGGTAGCAAGTTATAAACATTAACTACTAAGCGCAACATGTAGCAAGATATAAACATTAACAATGTAGCCACTTAGAAACATTTAACTACTTATTAATATGCAACTACTTAAAGAACATCCCACTTCTCATGCACAAACAGAAGCCTAAAATCTCATTCATTACCCTCCATCTTGCAAACAAGATCTTCTTTTTCATCTGTTTTGGCGATGGGGTCTCCTCCAACAGCTAAGGTTTCCCAGACCCATGTCTCAGTGCTCGGATCTTTGGACTTAGCTCCGTGTTTGCATCCGCAAGCCTTCCTTAGTGCGTGCAGAGGCTCCGCGAAGAGAATGTTGTGATGCGTATTTTCATACTCGAGATAATCAGCCACCTCCATAGCGGATCGTGACACCACCATCATGTTCGTGTATTCACACTCATTATCCCTCATCCACCCGAAAAACTCTAACTGCATTTGACCAATCCTATCATACTTATCTCCTGAAAATCCCATTTCATATAAAAAAAAAGGTTATACCTTTGGTGACAGGAGTGAATAAATCTATCTAAATATAAAAACGTGTGATTTCATAAAAAGGTTATACTTTGGTGACAGGAATGAATAAATCAATCTAAATATTAAAAAGTGTGATTTTTTTTTCTATTTTCTTTTTTTGAACAAAGGTTATACCTTTGGTGACAGGAGTGAATAAATCAATCTAAATATAAAAAAAAGTGTTTTTTTTCTGAACAAAGGTTATACCTTTGGTGACAGGAGTGAATAAATCAATCTAAATATAAAAAAGTGTGATTTTTTTATTTTTTATTCTGAAGAAATGTTATACCTGTGGTGACAGGAGTGAATAAATCAATTTAATATTAATAAAAAGTGTGTTTTTTTGGAAGAAAGGTTATACCTTTGGGAAACATTTCGATTCCGGCAGATTCGAAGTAACCAGGGATCTGGTTCCTGTCGCCAAACGCCTTGATTGTCACCTCGCCGTGGTAACCACTGTTCGCTAGTGCTGATCTGATGTTCTGACAAACGGTTTCAGGGTCGAGATCTTCTGGGATAGGACACTCCTCTGTGTCCCAGAAGACTCCTGTCTTAGCCTCTGCGAGGTTTTGTAACATAAACTAAATCAGATGATATTTACTACAAGACAAGCAATCTCGACCAAATAAGAGAGAGAGGGAGAGAGATTACCAGCGTATGATGTGGTGGACACGGGAGGCATTGCGTGGCCCATAGTCATGGTGAAGATCATCTTGCTCATACTCAAGCTAGTTGGTGTAGGCATCTTTCTCTCTCAACGGAAGAAGGAACTAGGGTTTTAGTTAGTGATTGCGTCTGAAAAAGAGTGGTTTTCTCGGCGGATAAAAGGTTTAAAAGCTTTGTGTTAATATAGTAAATGGGCTCTTGTTGGGCTTTAATTAAATGGGTTCTGGTTGGGCTATGAAAATCGAATGATGTTAAAAGTAATTTTTGCAAAGACGCAATATGTATCTACAACGTACAGTATGTGTATGTTTTGAACATATGTTTTCAAAAATAAATTTTTAAAAGTCCCTTTTGTTAACGTGGAGAAAGATGAACAAGGTAAATGTTTTGACTAACACAAGTAATTAAGAATTTGTTTGGTTACCACTTCCCTAATCACTAAACACATTTACTCAGCAATATGTAGAAACTTTAAACATCAGCTACTTGGCAGCAATATGTAGCAAATATACAGCTAACTGAAACATTAACTACTAACCGCAAATACGTAGCAAGTTATAACTAGTTAGGACTTAGAAACATTTAACTACTTATTGATACGTAACTACTTAGACAACATTCCCCGTTCTCGCGGAGAAACAGAATCCTTAAAACATCATTTTACCTCTCCATCTAGCAACGACACTCTTCATTTTCATCTGTTTTAGTGACGGGGTCTCCTCCAACAGCTAAGGTTTCCCAGACCCACGTCTCAGCGCTAGGATCTTCAGACCCAGCTCCGTAGCTGCATCCGCAAGGCTTCTTCAGTGAGTGTAGAGGATCCGCGAAGAGAATGTTGTGATAGGTATCTTCATACAAGAGAGAAGCCCCCAACTCCATAGCGGATCGTGAGATTATCATCATGTTTGTAAACTCACTCCTATGGTCCTTCATCCACCAGAAAAACTTTAACTGCATCTGCTCAATCCTCTTATTTTTATCTCCTGAAAAACCAATTTACACATTATTATTATCAAACCTAAAATCAATGTTCGAAAAAGTGTAACTAGGCGTTTTATAGAAGACTAGCGACTAGGCGGATTATATTATTCGGGGACTAGGCGTTACCGAATTATTACTTTATTTTATATTTATTTTACATTTATATAAGCGATTTTAATTTTTTTGGTTTAATTAAAAATATAGTTTAATAAATTTATCAAAAATTGATATACAAAATAAAATAAATTACACAAATTTGTACTTCTTTACTAAATTCTTACTTATTTAACAAATGTATACTAAATTAAACCGATTATAACCGTTTTAGAACAATTTAAACTGATTTAAAATAGTTTAAAGCCACTGCTTAGCCTAGACCGATTTTTAGAACATTATCAAAAAGTGTGGTTTTCAAGAAAAGGTCAAGACCTTTGGGAAATATTTCGATTCCCGCAGATTCGTAGTAACCAGGGATCTGGTTCCTGTCACCAAACGCCATGATTGACACGTCACCACGGTAACCTTTATTCGCTAGAGCTGATCTGATGTTCTGATAGACAGATTCAGGGTCGAGATCTTCCGGGATCGGACACTCCTCAACGTCCCAGAACACTCCTGTCTTAGCATCTGCCAGGTTTTGTAATAAACAAAAATGAGATGAAATCTAGTGTAAGACAAGTGATCTTATTAGAGTTGGGGGTATAATGTATAAATTGGTTTAGTGTTAACCGGGTAGTTAAATATGATAAACCGGTTCTTGATTGTATGTTACTCTATAACTGAATAACAGAAAAATAGTTTTCCACTTTTTCTTCTTATTCTTTGATTCCTCTAACAGATCTCGAGCACGAAAGATAGAGAGGAAGAGAGAGAGTTTACTAGTGTAGGTGGTGCTGGTGACGGGAGGCATGGTGCCGTGCAAAAACATGGAGAGCATCATCTTCTTATTCACTAACATTTTTGCGAGTCTTGCTGACGGAGTGAGAGTACGAGTGTGACGGGGTTCTCTCAACGGGAGAGGAAAGTTAGGGTTTTTTTTTTGGTTAGATCTGAGGCTTGAAAAGAGAGATTTTAGTAGAGTTAATGGGCTTTCGTTGGACTTTGAATAAATGGTCCGTCTATATATGTAAAGTACATTTTTAAAAGAAAGATGCAATTTGTATGTACAACCTACCAAATTTTAATTTTGATTGGACGAATAAATTTTTTGAGAAAGCAATAAAATGTTTCTTTTCGTTCAAAATAGTATTAACTAATTTGTTTTTTTTTGTGAAATTATTTAAACATTTAAGGTAATTAAAATTTAGAGTTTAGTATGTAGAATCAGAATTATGATATAGGTAGTCTAGGGTTTAAAGTACTTTAATTATTTTATTCTTTAACTAGTAATTTTTGTGAATTTTTTTATATGCCATTTTTGTCCTAATTTATTTTTTATGCTATATAAGATATTTTCTCTTAAAGGAATTTGGTTGAAAGTATGAGGTGTTGAATTTAGTTTTCAGCTATGTTGTATGTTGATTCGATTCCACCAAATTGGCTTCAGGATCTTTATAGATTAGTATAGCATGTGTTGTCAAAAAAATATTGATTGAAAAATAGTCTCTTGTTATTTATTGAATTTTTAGATTTGAAAGCATTGATCCGAAACTAGTTATATATTAGAAGTTGAACAAAATCAAATCAAGTATGAATTTTTCCATCAAATAAGAGTAAAAAAAAGTTACAAGCATCAAATGAAAGATAACAATAACATTAGACATATCTTCTATCAAATGAATGTCAATTTCAAGAAGAATATCAGTAAATACATATAAGAACAAAAAAGAGAAGAAGATAAAACATAGAAAATGAATTTTAAGCAGAGATTAGTTGTAAAGAGACTCTCATATTGTGTAGCTGTTGTTGTTAGCATCATCAAGATCAATTCCTTTCAGCTTTGCAGCTGATTCAACTTTCCCCTTCAATGTCTGAAGCTCTCTCATTCTGCAAGATTCATATCACAAAAAGGTCAAACATGATAGAGACTAACAATCTTTAATATGTACATATATTATAGAAAGTTATCTAACCTTGCAAGTTCTGCACGTCTCTTAGCTTCCTCAGCCATACTGTTAAGTTCCGTTGCGCTATTTCTCTCATACATTGGCTTTTGTGGTGTCCCTAAACCATGCTGTGTACGCGTCTCGGCTGCCCATGCAGCCATACGTTCGTCTTTACCAAAGTTCTTTTTGCCAGTGAGTGCAGTCTGACAACAAACACACACTTCTTGTTAGTCCAATACGTAACTGTGAACTACCAAAACTCAAAGATAAAGAGATATATACATACCCTTTGCTCCATCATACGGTTCCATGATTTGCCACTTAGAGCATAACGGACTAAGAACTTGATAGGATCAAGTAACATGTACGTTACTATGTTGAATATCCAGATAACTCCAGTCCAACCCCACCCAATGCTTCTGATTCCAGCAAATGGCCAGTTTGCCATTGCTGATATCGCCGATGCAACCTTTTAAAATGTACACATTAAACCATTAACATTACTATAACTGAAGAAGGTAGATAGTTAGAAAAGATGAGGAAGATATCTTTGTACCAGCTGAGCAATGAGGAAAGCAATGACAAGAAGGAAACCAGGACGTTCAACAAAAGACCAGCTTCTTGAACGTGTCACAAAGATCAACGCTTGGCTGATAGTGCTGACTTGAAGGTATATAGCAGAAGCCATCTGTTCATTCAAGTGTGCAGCCACTTCTTTGTTTTTCATGTCAAAATGATGTTGGTTAAAGTTTCTCACACCGAAAAGTTTCTACCACAAAAAGGAAAAAAAGAGGATATTATTATTATTTGTAACTAAGAAATATTATTATTGTGATGTATATAATAAGCTTACAGGGAAGAAGTTAGTTTCATAAGATGCCCAGAAAAACACAACGGTCATGATAGCCAAGTAAGCTCCAAGAACAACACCAGTTGCAAAAATCTCCTTTAGTTTCCAACAATCTGGTGTTGGTGATGGCTTCACTCTGTCCTTTGATATGGTCATTATAGTACCTTTTTCAACAAGAAAGTAACATTATCAGACAACAAACTCAAGGTGAATCATTAGAAAGTTTTAACAGTTACTAACCATCATTAAGGATTGCAATAACAAGAACCATGAATGGAGGGAAATCAAACTCCCAGAACACACACAAAAGCATGAAACCCATCTGTAACAAAAAAGCCATTTAAAAAATGTGTTATCAGATGGAAAATAAGACTAAAGTATTTGTGAAAATTTATGTAGAAACTTACCACAATACGTATAGTGATAGAAACTGCATAAATCTGTAAAATAAAAGTAAAAAATCAACCAAAACATTCATTTTGAAACTTTGTTAGGTAGTATAAGTCAGTGCAGTTGAAACAATTACTGTGTAATTTTTCATTCTCTGGAAGATGGCACGGCTAGTCAAGACAGCACTGATGATAACACTAAGACCAGGCTCAGTTAAGACAATATCAGAAGCACTACGAGCAGCATCAGTGGCATCATCCACAGCTATTCCAATATCAGCCTTCTTCAATGCAGGTGCATCATTCACTCCATCACCAGTCATACCGCATATATGTTTTCTTGATTGTAATCTCATCACAATCTCATACTTATGCTCTATAAATCCAAAAATAAGAAGGTGATTGTTAGATATGGCTTGAAGAGCATAGTGTTACAAATGTAGTGTAGTTTACCAGGGAACACTCCAGCAAAACCATCTGCTTTCTCGATAAGTTCATCAATGGAAACTGCTTCTGTGTGGTTAGCTGAGAGCAGAGATGAAGATGGGTACATGTTTGTTCCCATTCCAAGTCTCCTTCCTGTTTCTTTTGCAATGGCAAGCTGGTCACCTGAGATGTTATGAGACTTTAACATGAGTAACTCATTGAATCCATAATCATGTATGAGGTGAAGAAAAGTCTTTGTACCAGTGATCATCTTAACACTGACTCCAAGATGAAGTGCTCTCTCAATAGTTTGTGCACTGTCATGACGAGGAGGATCAAACAGAGGAAGAAGAGCTACAAATTCCCATGGACCACCTTCACCTTTAACATCACCATCTGGTACTTGCTATTTATTGAAAAACAGATATATATACTATTAAGAACAAGTTCACAGTATACTTGTGAAAGAAGTTAGGTATATGTCTCACCTGATATGCTAATCCAAGAGATCTTAGACCACGTTCTGCAAATTTGTCGATTGTAGCATGTACCTTGTCCTTGATTTGTAACTTGTTGTGTGCCATATCCAAAATCTAGAGAGAATTAATGAAATTTTTTTAGAATTATATCTCAGGAAACAATGGGAGAGTTTAAGTAAAAGTTTTGTAACCTCTTCAGGTGCTCCTTTGCTCACACGGTGCATCTTGCCTTCTCCATCAAGGTAGGTTAGTGCAGTTCTTCTATTAGCTGGACTGAATGGTAGAAAATGGAGTTCTTTGATTCCAGCACGTGCCTGAAGAAAACATTAAAGTATCAGATCAATACATTAATTATCACAGCTTTTTTTACATGTTATAATGCTGAATCTAGTTTAGTGGAAGATGAGTTTCTAATCCATACCTCTTTAGGGTCTGACAACATAGAAACAATAGCAGTATCAATAGCATCTTGGTTCTCTAAACGCGCAGCTCTTGCAGCCATAAGTACAGCCATATCTTTGTCAATGCCTTTCTTGAAAATCTATAACATATTACATGGATTAAAATGATATTGTTACATCAAAATCAGAATAGCCGTATCTAAAATTTAAGGGACTATAAACAATTTTAATTAATAAGCAACCAAGTAAGTAGAATAGAGAGAAGATGCAAACCTCAATGAGATTCTTATCCACAGAAAGCTTGTTAAGTGTGAGAGTACCAGTTTTATCACTGCACAGAACATCCATTCCAGCCATTTCTTCAATAGCTGTCATTCTCTTTGTTATAGCACCCTGAAAAATGGATATTATTACAAACAAGTAAGGTCATTACACAAAAAAAAACATAAAAATCCACAAAAGTTGTTGAACTTATGTCTTAAAACTTGTGTTGACCTGTTGAGCAAGGCGATGTGCACCAATAGCCATTGTAACAGAGAGAACAGTAGGCATAGCAATAGGGATACCACCAATCAACAAGACTAGAAGATTATCGATACCAACACGGTACCCTCTCTGTTGTAGACCGTATATAACAACGATTTCAATAGCCATTCCTACTGCAATGGAGCAGATACAGAAGTTTCCTATTGCTGTCAAAACCTACAAAACTTTCTATATTAGTCACTAACTCTCAAAATGGAAAGTTTTGTAGTTTTGTAATTGAAATTTTGAACAAACCTACCTTTTGGAAGTGACCAACATGGGTAGTACTGTCCACAAGATGAGCAGCTTTTCCAAAGAAAGTGTGGACACCAGTGGCTATAACAACCGCTTCAATTTCACCTTGCTTGCAAGTAGAACCAGAGTACACTGAAGCGCCAGGGTTCTTGGTTACTGGAAGAGACTCTCCTGTAAGAGCTGACTGTTGAAAAGATAAATATGTTACAAGATTAGTCCAAAGAAAGTTAAAGATAATGACATTATTTAGAAACAGAACTTGCCTGATCAATCTTTAAAGGGTCTCCTTCAAGTAGACGTGCATCAGCAGGAATGATATCACCGAGTTTGATAGCAACTATATCTCCTGGAACCAACTCAGCTGCATCTATTTCATTCCATTTCCCATCACGGATGGCCTAAAACATATAAAGATAAGTTATAACCATCAAATGAAAAAGAGAAAGACGATGACAGGTACCGGTCCTGACATAGGAAATACCAGAAGCAATTTACTAAAAATTGGCCACTTTTATAAAAACGTTTATGCACCATAATAATAATTTTCTTCTAAAAAAGACTTATTTTTCAAATATTTTTTGAGGGCTGAAAACTGTTGATTGTAATGCTTCCCCTCAGGGCCGGTGACACTGTACCTTGGCTTTAGGAGCTAGCTGAGCCATGAGAGCAGCAGCTGCATTTCCAGCATTGTTTTCTTCTACAAAACTGATTGTTGAATTGATCAAAAGTAAGACCACAATACCCACAAAGTCATGGTAATCCGGTGGCTTTCCCTGAACATTTTGAGACAAAATTAGTTATGTTTTTATCAGAATCTTGAAGACATGAATAATGAGAGGGAATAAAAAAAAAAAAATTACTCCTCCATGTGCAAGACCAATGGCCATGAGTGCTGCAGCTTCCATGACCCATGAAAGTGGATTCCACATGAACCCCAAGAACTTTAGTATCTTACTCTCCTTTTTCTCCTCAAGTTTGTTGTAACCAAACAAGGTAAGACGCTCTTGCACTTCATTAGTGGTCAACCCTTCTTTTGTGCACTTGAGATGTTGAAAAACCTCTTCAACGGGTACATTTTCCTACAAAGGCAACGATCCATATGAGAAAATTTAAATTTCATCATATTTTTAAAAAATCTATCAGAAGCAAAATTATCAAATACACTCACCAAATCAATGCTCTCCGTGTTAATAGCATTGAGAGAGTCTATTCCCGCCATATCGAACTTCCTTTTTTGCTTGAGCAGGAAGTTACTAAAACTCAGTTATGGAATCTGTAATGACAAGTTAGTTTATTCATCAATAAGAGACTACATATGTGTTCCTTGTGCCTGTTTTGAATCAAAAAGGTATCTCTTCTTCTACGTATTCGGCTTATTCGAAAAATATGCACACGTGAACAAAGAGAATCATGCAAAAATATATACAAACCTGGAACAGAAAGAACCTTCACCAAAGCATCACCCGTTTAGCCCTTCACAAAAGGAAAGAAGACAAGGAGACAAATGTGTAATGCAGGCAACAAGGGTCTATATAATAACAAAGATCAAAGCTTTGCCGGCCCGATAATTAACCCAATGAAGAGTAAAGCTGACTCCTTCAAAATACTTTTCAACTTTTTAATTCTTTTTTTAATAAGATTTAACTTGTCGACATATATTTAAATTAATTTTAAAATAAGAAAAAAACAAATATTCATTTACTATTGTATATTTGAAGACGTAGAAACCGGAGGTGATTAGTAGTTGCTATAGGTGCTCTTTACAGCCCCATTTATTTCTAAAGAACTAAACTGAAGCAATCAAACTTTAATAAAAAAAATTAAATCATAGCTTTAGAAATAACCTACAGCCGTATAAGTGCTCTGCAGAGCCAAATATCCACATCAATTTTTGAGAGCTTTCCATAAAATTTTAGAGAAATAAAATTTTAAGTCACACCAAAAAATCTACAGATTTTTTTTCACAGCAAAAAAAATTAAAGATACAGCCATTTCCAATCGGACCCGATATAAAAATTCGTAGCCTCTCAGAATTTACCGGCGTTAGGGTAGTACACAAATCTAAACTAAACATACTTTCCTTAGGGTAGTACTTGTGCTCCTAGAAATCAGGAGAAGACAATTCTCAAAAGTCAAAAGAATGTGACTAAGATGTATTTTTTTTTTTGCAACTAAGGTCGAGCCAAGCAAAGCATTGACTTCTGTTTTTGCCTATTGAAATGGTTAGAGAGACCAAAACAAACAATTGTCACACGCGTCAAATAATTCGATCGAAGTTTCCCTAATCAGATTATTTAGTTACAAAAAGGGTCCTATTCTTAGAACGTGTTATCAAAATGTAAGCTCCATAATAAACAGTGCAAGATAGTGGTGATCCATGATGTTGGGTCTTTTTTCCACGCTACCGAGATCTTTAAGAGTTAAACACCTCCATTAACTCAAAATCAATAATTTTAAAATACATATAAGCATATTTGACCATTTAAATTTTCAGAAGACAAGAGAACCATTTAGTGGGCAACAACAATTTAGCCGGACGTCCTTTCGACAATGTTTGACTATATTATCAGAGCACGAGATCAAGATATATGGCCGTACTATTAACAACGAAAGGTATTAAAATATGGGTGAAAATTGGTTGTACCAGCTTGTTGAAATGACATCATGCAAAACATACAAGAAGTGTCAATAATCTCAAAATGCAATCTCCAGATACTGGTTTTGGAGCTATGGCTTTTAGTCTCAATACACACTAGCTGAACGACTCTAGTATGATTGTTTTGTGCTACTCCTGAACTGGTCGGTTAACTGAACAAAACTTCTTGAGCTCTTTTAAATATTTGATACATTCATAAACCCATAATATACAGTTACGTTATGTAGAGAGAACATATGTTACTTGAAGAAATGGATGTTATATGAATGACATCATTTACAAAAAAAAATGCAAGAAATCAACTAACTAGAAAACATTCATCATTTGTAAATGCACACGGCTAAATTTAATCATATGTTATTTACAAAAATAAAATAAAATATAACAGTCTATCTTAACGAGAGCTTACTAAACTAAAAAGGAGCATGCAACATTCATTGAAAGCCATTCAAGATTATTTAGCAAAAAAGAAAGCCATTCAAGATTCCATCTATTAGAGAGCGAACGAATAAGTTGATAGAACGATTTATGAAATAAATTATCATCTGTCTGATTCCGAAAAAGAGTGATCATATCATTATTTAATTTTTCGGTTTGATTTCATTTTTATTAACTAAACCGATCAACCTATGTTTAACCAGATTCGGCCAACCAATTTTGGTTTGATTAGTTACCGATCGGTTTTCTCTTACATAATTAAAGTATGTACTCTCTACGTTTAAATATATATTGTGTCAAAATAGATGTTAATAAAAATGATATTTTAATATTATTTTTAATTTTACTGAAAATTGTGTAATTAATTTGAATTTTGTAGTTATGTTTATAATTGGTTAGATAATTTTAATATTATATTTTAAGTTAGTTTTTGAATTTCTTTTTTAATATTATATTTTAAGTTAATTTTTGAATTCCTTTTTCAATATTTGTACATCAAGGTAAAACATGATGTATTGTGAGATGGAAGGAGTATTAAAATATGAAAATGATGGAAGGAAAGGAAAATGGAGGGAAAGTCTTTTTTGAAAAAGCCGAATATAATAAAATCGAGATAAATATAGTAAAAAAATAAATATAATTTAGTAAAAAAGACAGCTTTTTGAGATTAGGGTTTATGTTCGCAAAATGTTACTCTTTACCTGACACTCACTACAGCACACTCACTCTCACTCTCTCCCCTCTGCTTTCAAACCTAAGATGGGATGTACCGCCTCCAAACTCGACGGCGAAGACACAGTTCGCCGTTACAAAACCCGCCGCCGTCTAATGAAAGAAGCCGTCTACGCCCGCCACAACCTCGCCGTCGCTCAAGCCGATTACTGCCGTTCCCTCCGTCTCACCGGATCCGCTCTTTCCTCATTCGCCGCCGGTGAGCCTCTCCTCTCTGTCTCAAACCAAACTCCGTCAGTCTTTCTCCATCCTCAACATTCTCCGACCAACTCAATCCCTCCACGTGTCCCTCCTCCTCCTCCTCCTCCTCAGCCTCCAGCTTCTTCGAGTAGACGAAGGAAAGAGAAACAGAAACAAAAGCTGCCTCATATACTCTCTGACTCAAGTCCTTCGTGTTCTTCTCCGGTGAGTGAAAGATCCAATTTTTATCCCAGAGCTTATCAGAACTCGACTTACTCTCCTTCGCACGCTTCCTCGGTTTGGAACTGGGAGAATTTCTACCCTCCTTCTCCTCCAGATTCAGAGTTCTTCGATAGGAAACAGAGAGAAACAGAGAGAACAGAGCATTTGAGTAAGAAGAAGAACGGATCATTTGAGGAAGAAGAAACAGAGAGAAGAACAGAGCATTTGAGTAAGAACAAGAACAGAGCATCTGAGGAAGAAGAAGAAACAGAGAGAAGAACAGGGCATTTGAGTAGGAACAAGAACAGAGCATTTGAGGAAGAAACAGAGAGAACAGAGTATTTGAGTAAGAAGAACAGAGCATTTGAGGAAGAAGAAACAGAGTATTTGAGTAAGAAGAAGAACAGAGCATTTGAGGAGGAAGAAACAGAGAGAAGAACAGAGCATTTGAGTAAGAAGAAGAACAGAGCATTTGAGGAGGAAGAAACAGAGAGGGAGGAAGTACAGTGTAGCTCATGGGACGTTCAAGATCATTTCTCCTCCTCTTCCGAGGAGGAAGATGATGATGATAATATGGAGTCTGTTTCAGAGATGGGAACTCGGCACCAGGAGGCTTCACCAATGCGGCAAGGAGATGATGATAAAGAAGATGATGCGACGACGTATTGTGGTAGCTATAGAGGTGGAGGAGATGTTGCTGTTAGGCATAAGGATTTGAAAGAGATAGCTGATGCGATCAAGGAGTATTTTGATAAGGCTGCTGACGCTGGGGATCAAGTGTCTCAGATGCTTGAGCTTGGAAGAGCTCAGCTTGATGGGAGTTTCAGACAGTTAAAGAGTGAGTTAGATAGTGTTTGTTTTTGTTAATGTTCTAAAAATTGGTTATAGCTTTCTAAAATGATTTTAAACGGTTTAGGCGGCTAGTGTTTAGGTGATAAGTCTTCTATAAAGTGCCTAGTTACTGCCTATAGTTTGTTTATGTCTTGTTTTTGATGACTTGGAAACTATACATGCTTTGAATTTCATAATGTTGATTTGGTTTTTTTGTTTATGTAGAAACTGTGATTCATAAGAGTAGCATACTAAGCAACTTAAGCTCCACATGGACCTCTAAGCCGCCATTAGCAGTCAAGTACAGGCTAGACACAACAGCATTGGATCAACCAAACAGTCTCAAGAGTCTTTGTTCCACTCTTGACCGTCTCTTGGCTTGGGAGAAGAAGCTCTATGAAGAAATCAAGGTCTTAATCTAGCCTCCTTTTTTTACTATTGGTGAATGTATACCAATTGACTGTTGGTAAATTTTGTTATTAGGCTAGAGAAGGTGTGAAGATTGAGCATGAGAAGAAGTTATCACAACTTCAAAGCCAAGAGTATAAAGGAGAGGATGCAGCTAAGCTAGACAAGACAAAGGCTTCTATAAATAGGTTACAGTCATTGATAATTGTTACATCTGAAGCTGTTACAACCACGTCGACGGCTATAATCCGGCTACGTGATACTGACCTTGTTCCTCAACTCGTTGAACTCTGTCATGGGTAAGTTTCTGTGTTCTTTAAAAGTAATATGCTTACTACTTAGACTGACTAGTAAGCATGGACACATTTATCAGTTCGGTTCGGATTTGGATTCTATCAATTAACCAAGCGGATACTGTATCTCTAGAACCTAACCGAGAACCAAATGGACACCTAAATTTTTATAATATAGTTTATATACTTTTAGATATTAGCTATATTTTAGTTTTAAAATAATCAAAATAATTTAAAATATTATTTTTAAACTGAAATAACTAAAAAATTGAATTACCAAAATATTTTTTATTTTAAATATTTGAAATAATCCGAATTATCGAAAAATTTAACCGAAGAAAAAATCCAAATTCTCTTACTTTTTACCCGAATTAACTGAAACCAAACTGGAATCGAATTAATTCAAAAATTACCTCAAATATTAGCTGGTTTCCAACTTTATTACATGAACCAAAAATTGAAATAACCAAACCAAATCCTCCAGCCCCAAAGAACCAAACTGAAACTGAACACCCAAGGCTAGTGACTAGCAACAACATTATGGTTTAGGCATATCTTATATTATATAGTCTCAGCAGCTTAATGGACATTAATCTGTGTGCTATTTTCACCTGATGCAGCTTCATGTACATGTGGAAAGCTATGCATCAATACCACGAGACACAAAACAGCATCGTGCAACAAGTCAAAGGCCTCATCGACAGATCAGGCAAAGGAGAATCAACGTCTGAGCTACACAGACAAGCAACACGTGACCTCGAATCAGCCGTCTCTTCTTGGCACTCTAGCTTCAGCCACCTCATAGAGTTCCAACGTGACTTCATACGCTCCATTCACTCCTGGTTCAAACTAACCATCCTCAACAAAGATCCAACAGACGCTTACTCCTTCTGCGAGGAGTGGAAACTCGCTCTAGACCGTGTTCCCGACACGGTAGCATCAGAAGCAATCAAAAGCTTCATCAACGTTGTGCATGTGATATCAACGAAACAAGGAGATGAACACAAGGTAAAGAAGAGAACAGAGACAGCGTCAAAGGAGCTTGAGAAGAAGGCTTCGTCGCTTAGAAGCTTGGAAAGAAAATATTATCAGTCTTACTCGATGGTTGGTGTTGGTTTACCTGATTCAGGACCTGATAACCAACACGTGTTGGATGCTAGAGACCCGTTGAGTGATAAGAAGTGTGAGCTTGCGGGTTGTCAGAGGAGAGTAGAGGAAGAGATGGTTAAGCATTTGAAGGAGATAGAAGTGACGAGGGCTATGACTTTGAATAATTTGCAGACAGGGTTGCCTGGTGTGTTCCAAGCTTTGACGAGTTTCTCTGCTTTGTTTGTTGAGTCTCTTGAAACGGTGTGCACTCGCTCACACTCTATCAAGTAGAGGAGGACGTTTATGTTGTCATAGACACTAATCTCTCTGTTGTGATTTTGTCTACTAACTGCTTGTATTTAAAAATGTCCCACTCTTCCCAAGTGGAACCATCGGATTCTTCTCTCTCGAGTTGGAATCTGAAAACTCTTTCACTTCTTGTCTGAAAGTGAAACCACATGATTTGGTTTTGTAAAATCTCAATTTTCTTAATTTTTGCTCGTATCTTCTTGTAACATTTCTAATTAGAGTATGATTAACCCGGAGTTCTTAGGGTGAGTTTATTAACGGAAGTTAACACTCCACCCTAAGAACTCCGGTTTAATCATGGTCTTAGTTGTTACCTTTTGTCTCTCCCATGCCACCCTAAACATGTTTACACAGGTTAGGCTGAACCGTTAATGCATGCAAAGCCTTTATTTTTTTTTCCAAAGTCAACATTCTTCTTGCTCTTTTTCATATACATAAACAGAAAATGAAAGGTGATATAATTCATACAAATAAAGAAATCATATTCAATGGAGGGGGAAACAGCTCACGTTTACATGAATGTCGGTTATGTCAATTTACATTTCTCTGGCAAATTTTAGTTTCACTCGTTTATATAATAAAACAACAGTAATTCGGAAACTAGTGGATAGAAAAATAATTAATTATTTTAGGAAAGTCAAATTATTAGTAATAATAAATTTGTTTTAAGGGATTCTTGTTCTGTCATTGACATTTCTGAAAATTTCTCGTTTTTAATATCTTGGATCTTGTAGGCATTTCCCTTGCTTATAAAAGTTTGAAATAATTGCAATTTTTTTTTTTTTTGCAACGAACGCCGTACAAACAGGATATAAATCGATGATTATTGAGAAGGTTATAGAGAACGTGGTAGCCATCTCTTTTCTATAATTCAAAATTGTTAAGGTTTCACGTCGACCATTCTCTATGTCCAACCATTCACATTCAGGTTTTTGAAAGTAAAACAATATATGTATAAATCAGGTGATGAAATTGAAAATTAATAAGATTTGGTGACGATATAAAGATATAAAACAATGAATATAATAAAACACAGCTGATGATATTGAGTTGGCAAACGATCATCCGAGCACGACTAGTTCAAACATTCCCTTTGTCCCTCTTTCAGTAGACGTCATCGCCTTCCTCATAGCCTCTCTCTCGATATATAAACTCACCTCACCACTTTATAGCTCTTACTCATCTCTTTCTCTATTTATCTATCTTTACATTGTTTATCTCAATGGGATCATCAGCGGCGGGAGCTCTCCTCCTCCTCGTCCTAGCCGTCGTCCCTGCCGCCTTCGCCGTGACTTTTCAGGTCGGCGATATTGGTTTCTGGAACAGTGGTGTCGATTACACCGCTTGGGTTGCTGGAAAGACTTTCAGGGTCGGTGACACTCTAGGTATATATAAAACTTTCATTCAAACACTCAAAATCAATTACTTGCTTCACAAGAAACCACTCTTTTTCCATAACCTAGGTTAAACTCTTCACAGAGATTACTTGGCTTACAAGAACCTCTCTCTCTTACAATTAATTTAACTTTTTTTTGTTTTTGTTGTTGTATAGAGTTCCAATATGGACCGTCACACTCGGTGGCCATAGTGAATAAAGCTGGATTCGATACCTGCGACAGTACCGGAGCAACACAGACCTTCACCGGTGGAGACAATAAGATCGATCTTACAACAGTTGGAACTATTCACTTCATTTGCCCTACTCCTGGTCACTGCCAAGGTGGCATGAAACTCGCCGTTACCGTTCTTGCCGCTGTTCCACCACCGGCCACTCCTTCACCACCTCCTTCCCCAAAATTACCACCGCCTTCGCCTCCAACTCCACCGACTTCTCCAAAACTTCCACCGCCTTCCCCAAAATCACCACCGTCTTCTACTCCTTCCCCAAAATCTCCACCGTCTTCCACTCCTTCTCCAAAGCTTGCACCTCACTCTCCGCGTAAACCTAAAACTCTGCCTCCATCTGCTTCTCCACCAGCCAATGGCACACCGAAGTCAGAGTCGCCATCCTCTCCACCCACGACGTCTCCAATGACGTCCCCCTCACCGTCTCCATCGCCACCAGATAACGCAGCGGCTAAGGGAAACATGATGAGCTACGGAATGATGGGGATCACCATGTTATTGATGTACGGTGTCATGAACTAAGTTACAGAGTTAAGACAGCTCTGTTTTTTGGTCAACCACTACTACGTTTTAATCACCTGCTGTCAACCACTACTACGTTTTAATCACCATGTTATTGATGTACGGTGTCATGAACTCTGTTCTTTCAATAATTTTTTCCTTCTTGTTATTTTCATTTTGGAACTGAACATCGTCAGACACCATTATAATCTTGTTCTACATGGTTATTGAGTATATCACAAAATTATATTCATTTTGGTTTGTTTATACATCAGCCCAGAAAATATTATAGCCAAATGATTATATTATTAGCCCAAAAAACTAAACGAACAACGTTTATACAAAGCACCAATAGTTAGAAACACTAATCCCATACGAAACAAAACCTCAACTTCAAATAACAACCCAATGTAAGAGAGGGAGAGAGAGACCTTTTCTTCTTTTTTTGCTTGTTTGCTCTGTTTTCGGCTTTTGATATAGAGTTTTTTCTTGAGGTGTTAGATCTTTATACTTCCGAAGTAGTCTTCCATAAGCTGATTGCTATTGGCTGAGAAGGCTGTATGATGGCATATCTTCAATACATGTTATGTCTTTAACCATTACCTCTCTCTCCAGTTGCCGCCTTGTCGATTTCATTACCGTCTGTGTTCATCCAAATATTGACACAGATTACAACCTTTTACCATTAATCATTTCGTGAACTTGATATGTTTATATTAAGATGAAGCAACAAATCCATTTTTTTCTTCGAATCTAAAGCTTCTAGTGACACTAGAAAAGGTTATAGAAAGTGCTTACGTTAAACTCCATGTAGGAAGCATGCATGGAGAGCCATTGCTGATCCATTAGCTTGAAGGCAATGCAATAAAGAATGTCAAACGCAGCCTCATTCACTGCAAACAACAACACAAGTGCAGAGGATACACACTACTTAGTAATCTAACTTGTGACAGACAAATGATATTTTCTAATTAGCATTTTCTGGTGATTATTACCCGAAAGGAATCTCAAAAATGTTTCGCCAACAATACTCTGTGGCTTCACTGTAAAATTGAAGGATATATATCGTCAGAATGTACAACTAGGATACTGTTACTGAACCTGAGCTATATCTCAAAATAGGATACTCAACAAAAGCACCAAAGGAAATGGAACAAGGAGTGGTTAAGCTATTTAACTATTTTAACTAGTACTCATTATGTTGAGCTAAGAGCATGCTCATCTATGCAATAAGTAATGTTGATGTACCTGCTTCAAGGCCAAGCATCTGGATAAGCATGAACGTAATATTGATGCCAGCAACAGCAAACGGGTATTCCCACACAGAACGATCACCAACCTGCTTCCGCAGAAGGTCCTGGAAGCATTTCTGCAAGAAGCAAACAAGTGGCACAAATATTGAGTGACAGAGCTTAAATGTCATTTGACTGAGAGACATATAATCACTAGAATTAAAAATTTGAAGGAAGGCGACAATTATTGAAATATAATGGTTTACCGGGAATCTCTTAGCGAAGTAGAGCAAGTTTTCCAGAGATATGAAACCACCACCCCTGCCACATGATCCACTGTAAGTGGTCAAGTGAAGTAGATAAATTTAAGGACAATGACAAGGAGATGAGAAGGTGAGCTTACCTAAAATCTGTTGATGGATCTTTTCCCTGCCAGCCCATCTCCTTCCACTGCTCAGATACAATCCCGTGCAGCTCTTCTTCAGGAAAGGCAAGTTTCCAAAGATCCTTCAGAGCTTCCTACACTCATATGAAATAGCAACCAATATTTAATCTAACACATGTACAGTTTCACTTAACTAAGCTAGCGTGCTGCCAAACTAGAGATGGCCACAATCTATATGATGGCATAGATTCGTTCTGAGAAGTCTTTACAGACACAACCCTTACCTGATGCTGATGTATTGAGCTGTCATAAGCTACATCAATGCGACTCTGCAACTTAAGTAAACATTCCTCCTGCACGCATTAAGAACAAGGACAAAAATTATTAAGCTATTTGAATACAGTTACCGAGGAGTTAACTTATATGAGATGAGAAATTAAACTACCATTATTACACAGAGTATTAAACAAGAGACTAAAATCATTTACCTGAGCAGGTGTTAGATCAAAGGAAGGACGGGCATCACCATGACTTCCCTGAACACAAACACAAGAAAGGCCACGGCCTAACCATGCTGCTGATCCAGCCACAACCTCAGCTACATATAAACAAATCACGCAAAACAACCTTTTAACATACGTTACATACATATATCGATACTAATAACACTTACAAAGAAGATCCACACACACACACACACACACACATTACTAACTCCACGATTTTATCAGTAGGAGCAATAAAACAACAAATAATATACAATGTTAATGTGTGCAAGCATGAATCACGCAAAACAACTTTTAAAACACGTTTAAAAAGATGTATCGTTACTTTAATAACACTTACAAATAAAATCCACACACATACACACAGAATACTAACAAGAAGTAATAAATTTTACCAGAGGAAGAAGAAGAATGGTAAACGTTTCCTCGTTCAAAACCTTGTGAAATCCGCCTCACGGCAACGAACGAACCTCCTCTATTATCATCCATCTCTCGCTTTACCTCCTCACCTCCGCGAATCTCTTCAATCAAACTGTCACAATTCAAAATACAAATCAGAAAACAAAGTAATCTGATCAACACAACAAAACGTCGCCGTATCCTAACAACTTCGAACGCTTTTACTATTCACAAACTACAGATAATGAAATAGCGAGAGAGAGAGAGATACGAAACAGTCTCTACCGAGTGTCGCCGGAGTTTAGGCGGCGATTGAGCTTTAATCCGACGACGAAATCAATAGAGACAGAGGGGGAGAGAGATTTGGCCGTTTCTTTCTTTTTTTTGGTTTGGGGGTTATTTATTTTTAATTGTATAAACCGGCCGGTTAAGAATTTTGAGCGTGTATAAACCGGTAATTTAAGGATTTTTCACGGGTATAAACCGGTAATTTAAGGATTTTTCGCGTGTATAAACCGGCCGGTTAAGGATTTAGCGCGTGTGGTTCAGTCGTTATCGGAAGAAAGTTCGTAACGGAATGACTCGTGCGGCGGTCATTTGCTTCCTCCCGCGTATTTAAGTCGGGAAGACTTCGTCAACGACAATTTCCTAATTATTTATTTTTAAATTATTTATCCTCTTAATATATAAAACGATTTAAAGATAATTAACGATTATAAAAAAAAATTTACATACAAAATCTTTTTTTTTTTGTGTGTGTTTAAACTTTCAATATTTTATTCATTAAAAAAAAAATCACAGACGAAGAGGAATGGAATTAAAAGGAAGAAAATGAGGCAATATTAAACTATGCTCTTTTCTTCTTTACTTGCCTGCTTTCTTCCTTCACCATCTCCATAATATCATTCTTAGTCACCTTTCTCATTTTCACTTTTTTTTCATCGCCGTGAACTGTTGGATCCATATCGTGCTCGCGGCAGATCACTTGCCAGAACTTGAGACTGATCTTGTCACCACTCTTAGTCTCACTCATGTTGCAGTGATTCTAGTGATTAGACAGAAATGCACGTTTTTAAACATACAAAATCTTGTATTTCATTCATTATTGAATATAACGGAATCATCAACAATAAGAAATAAAATAACTGATGAAAACTTCTTTCTGTTTTTGTCATTGAAAAAGTTTAATTTAGGTAATCAAATATTAAGAAATGAGGATTCATATCTTCATTGTGAGGAAAAAACTATATCTAATTGATTAAATAAATCAAGAAAGATGTAATCTAATCAAACACAATAAGTGCGATAATTAAACTATGCGTCGGCCACATCTACGAAGCTCATTTTTAATTAACACGTCAACTATTAGGCCCATCTATGCAGCTAATTGATTATTACTGAAAACTTATTTTAACGTGGCTTAATGAAAATATAAAGTTATGGATATAATTGGGCTGGAACACAAAGCCCAATCTAATAAACCCATTGTTAGAAAAATATACTCGAGTATTTTTATTTTTTTTTAAATAAGGAAAAAAAAAGACAAAACGGTGAGAAGAAGAGACCATGATCTTTACATCTCCTATGTCCTGTCCTCCACTCTGTGTCGGAAAAATTATTTAAATTTAAATTAAAAAAAAAAAGTAAAACCCTAGTTGTCTCCGTAGCTTTAGAAAGTCGTGAGAATCTAAATCTCGAATTTTGTTCTGTCCTTTTGTTATCTCGAGAGAATCGAATTATGTACAAGGAGCGGAGTGGAGGAGGTGGAGGCGGGTCATCGAGATCGGAGATGGTCGGCGGAGCAATTGATCGGAAACGAATCAACGACGCACTCAACAAGAGACTTGAGAAGTCTTCAACATCAACATCTAAAGGTTTCACTTCTAAAGACAAACATCAACAGCTTCCAGATGGTTTGTTTCTTTTCTTCTTTACACATTATTTTTATTTTTATTTTTGGTAGTTTAATTAATTACATTGGTCTGAATCCTTTTTTTCTGTAGTGGAATCTGAGACAGATAGTGAAGAAGGTTCAGATGTGAGTGGATCAGAAGGTGAAGATGATGATGACACGTCGTGGATCTCGTGGTTTTGTAGTTTGAGAGGGAATGATTTCTTCTGTGAAGTAGATGAAGATTATATACAAGATGATTTTAATCTTTGTGGGTTGAGTGGTCAAGTTCCTTATTATGAGTATGCGCTTGATCTCATTCTAGATGTCGAATCTTCAAACAGTAAGTGATGTTAATGTTCTTGTCTTAAAAAGAAACAAGAATTTGTCTGAAATCTTTTTGTTATTTTGTTTAGGTGAGATGTTTACTGAAGAACAGAATGAACTTGTGGAATCAGCTGCTGAGATGTTGTATGGTCTTATTCATGTTCGTTACATTTTGACTACTAAAGGACTTGCTGCAATGGTTAGTGTGTGTACTCTTCTTTATTTGTTTTTGTTAGCTTTTGGTTTCTTAACGGCTTCAAACTCTTTGTTGTAGAGTGAGAAGTACAAGAAGTGTGATTTCGGGAGATGTCCGAGAGTTTTTTGTTGCGGACAGTCTTGTCTACCTGTTGGACAATCTGACATCCCGAGATCGAGTACTGTGAAGATATACTGCCCAAAATGTCAAGACATATCTTACCCGCGATCTAAATTCCAAGGCAGTATCCTTGCTTCAGTTTAAAACAATCTAATCTTTGAACATTTGCATAAATGCTGCAGCGTGACAACGTTTCTAAGTGTGTGTTTGCGCTTGAATGAATTTGTGCAGATATTGATGGAGCATACTTTGGAACCACATTCCCTCACTTGTTCTTGATGACAAACGGGAACTTAAAGCCTCAAAAGCCGACTCAGAGTTATGTCCCGAGAATCTTTGGCTTTAAGGTACACAAGCCATGATACAAGTGCCTCTGCATTCTCAATGATGTTACATCGCGTCTGGAAACGATTTGAGTGGAGCATATAGTCAATCATTGGGTAAAGCATGATTCGAGCTTAAATTTTTTGTAACATTGGAATCTTGAAAGAATCCCATGAAGTCCTAAATGCAACAGCCTGACTCGTAGACAAGCTATATATATCTTGTCTAAGAAATTTGTTTCCCTTGGATGTTTTTTGTTTTTCATGTTCTTTGTCTAGAAATTGCAATATTTTTCCACAGCGTATTTATTTTATTTATCTAAAAAACCCTAAGATATAAACTACGTTACCTAGTTAATCTCTTGTTTCGGTTAGATTCTGATTAAATCACATGTTTAAGCCTAACTTGATATACTCTGTAAAATTTCGCAGAAATGAGTAACAGAGAAGCAGCACAAACCAATTATAACCTCGGCCAAATGTAACAACCTGACTCAAAAACATACCAATTTGGTACAGTTTTATATTGGAAAAATATGTTTGGAACCAAGTTATTAAATATAAATTCAGAGACAAGCGCAATAGAAAAATAATCCAAAACATAATTGTCACTGAATACTTGATTCACGGCTAAATGTAACACTGTCTTGAATCAAAAAACACAAAAGCATAGTTCTCCAATAACATCTCATAACAACGCAAAATTATGATAAAATTAAGGTAGATTTTAACCCTCGATTTGCTCCCTCAACCTCCTGATGGTGCTCCTAACGGTGACGGCACTCGCGGTGCTGCAATTCACAAACCAAGCACACAAAGTTTAAACATTAAAAAAAAACTTACTCTGATTAGATTAATTAACAAGAAGCAAATATAGATAAAAGACTTACTTCATGGTGTAGGCACCACCGGCTTTGACCTTGCCACAGTCCTTGCATCCCCAGATACCAACCGCCTTTCGCTTCACTCCGTATTTGCCGCAAAACTCGCAAAAGTATTTGCTGTGTTGGCTCACTTCCATCTTCTTAATCTGCTTCCTAATACTCGCACCATAACGAGTACCTGCAAAATCACAAATCATAAATACAATATGTATTAAAAAACCAACCAGAGAGACTATTCAAATTCGTAGTAAGAATTGTGAACAAACTTAGTAATAACAATGGTAAAAACAACTAATCATTAGCTATATGAACATGTCTTTGTAACGAAAATGTTGAAAGTAAAATTTTATTTCAAACGATCAACATTGGTAAGCAAATTACAGAAACGCCATTCAAGTTTTACGCTATTACAAGACAAAACTCATTATTTGCTACAGTCTAATCATCTTTAGACATTAAAAGACGAAACTCTAAAGAAAGAGGAGAAGGTCTTACCGTATTTGCCGACGATTCCCACCTTCTTAGTTCTCTTCGCCTGTTCCAAGACAAGAAACAAAAAGACAAGAGTGAGTGATTCAGACAGAATAAACCAAACCGCAACTTAGATCTCCAACAGAATAATATTAAGACATCAACTAGCTTGTAACTTAAGATTCAAATCGTACGCTAGAAACTAGACAGCAGAATAGCTTAAATTTTCATAACACATCCTAACGAGTGAAACAAAAGACAAAGAGTGAGTGATTGAGACAGAATAAAACAAATCGCAACTTAGATCTCCAACACAATATTAAGACATCAACTATATGGTATGCTTTGAACTAGACAGAAGAAGAGCTTAAGTTCTATAACGTCCTAACGATTGAAAGAAGGAGGAGAGATTCTTCACCATTTCGAATCCGGAGAAGACGCCGAAAGTGTGTAAAACCCTAGAGATAGAGCAACTGGGAAGGGGCTAACTGCGAAAACCATCTTATATAGGGATTTATTAGGTTATTTTTTTATTTGGGCCTTCAGGCCCATTGGGCTATCAAAGATTAAAACCGTAAAAAGCCTTTCACGTGGATTTCAAAAGGTTACAAAAATATAATCCAGAAAACTCTCTTTTTATCGATGGTGTTCTCTTGAGATGAGATGTGGTCCTCTTCTCAAAGAGTAAAGAACAGAAAAAGAAAAAAAAATGAAAGTGTGTGTTTTTAATTTTCTATCAACCCTAGACGACCTAACCTAAACTCCACCCAACTCTCTCTCTACCAAAACCGAATCTGTGTGTTTTATTAGACTCTTAGTTAGTTCTGGTGAGTCCATCCTTGTTTGTTCCTTCTGGATTTCATAGAATGGTTTCTCTGTAGATTAGGATTAAGCTTCACAGATACTTGTTTGTGGTCTTTAAGAGTCTTTTGTTAGCATTTTTCAGTAGTTATCTTCTAGCTCCGAACTTCACATCTGTTTTTTTTAATTTATTGCATGTTTTGTTCTATCAGGAGGTTTGATTAGGAAGTTAATGATTGTCTCTACTGCTTATGCATAGAAGTACTCAAGATTGTGTAAAAGATTTATAAAAAGCTGCTGCTTTTTTTAAGGATTACAAGGTTAGTTTTCTCTGATAGTTGCTGTAATAGATAAAAATGAAGCTTCTTATGTTTTTTTTTTTATGTCGGATGAGCTGCAAACTGATTAGAATGAGTTTAGGATAATGTGTTTGTGTGTTTGGTTTGAATGAAGTTATAACTGATGTTCATAAATCAGCTCTTTCTCAAACATGACATCATTTGCTCTGTCCTTCTTCCATCTTCTCTAGTTTCCTCTTACAGATTTTTTTTTGTTTATTTGTCTCTCTCTCTCTCTCTCTCTCTCGTGTTGCTATTTGGCCACATGCAAACATGTTCCAGAGTTCAGTTGCCAAAACTTATTTGTTCCAGAGTTCAATTGCCAAAACTTTCTTGTTTCAGAGTTCAGTTTATGTGTTCCTTAATACTAGCAATGCTTGCATTTAGTGGTCTATTGACAATTTTTTACTGATTGGCTATGAGCAGGAACTAAAAAGCAATCTTTTCTTTTGGCTTTTCCATTAGCTTTACTCATTTTTGTTTGAAGCTGTATACCTCAAATGGATGATGGTGGGCATCGTGACAATGGTTGGCATAAAGCATCTCAGGGCAAGGTATCTTCCACACATTGTCTTTTTCCAAAATCCCAAAAAAAAACTACATCATTTCTTGACATTGTATCTAAATCTATTAAATGTTTCATGAAATGAAGCAGTGGATGATCCAGCAGCAGCCGCAGCAGCACCAGCCTTCAATGAAACAAGTGATGTCAATAATAGCAGAGCGTGACGCAGCGATTCAGGAGAGGAATCTAGCCATCTCAGAGAAAAAAGCAGCAATAGCTGAAAGAGACATGGCCTTTCTCCAGCGAGACACGGCCATCGCTGAGCGCAACAACGCCATAATCGAGAGAGACAGTGCTCTTGCAGCTCTACATTACCGTGACAACTCAATGCCTACTACTTCACGCCAACACCAACATCACATGTTTCACACTGAAAACGCATATGAGGCCAGAGAAATGGAGCCAAATGAGACGTCACCAAAACGCGGTAAAAGAGCAAAAGAACCAAAGGCGTCGTCAACAACAACAAAAGCCAAAAGAGGGCCAAAAACTCAGAGGAAGGTTAAGAAAGAAAACGAGGACGACTTAACAACCAAGATGATGTTTGTAAAGACCAACCTTGACTACGGTGAAGAAGAAGAAACAAGTAGGCATCTCCGACAAGAAATGGTGGGGCTTAACCAGGTTGTTTATGACCAGACAACAATGCCACCACCGGTCTGTTCATGTACAGGAGTTCCCAGACAATGCTACAAATGGGGAAACGGTGGTTGGCAGTCATCTTGTTGCACAAACACACTCTCAATGCATCCATTACCGGCACAGCCCAACAAAAAACATGCTAGAGTTGGTGGTAGGAAGATGAGTGGAAGCGCTTTCAACAAGCTTCTAAGCCGGCTTGCTGCTGAAGGGCATCATGATCTCTCGAACCCGGTTGATCTTAAGGACCATTGGGCAAAGCACGGTACAAACCGTTACATCACGATCAGATAACATTTGTATATGTAGGTGTGAAGCTCTGCTTATGACACTATTCTCTGATTCTAGATCATATGTGCTAGATTCAAAATAAACTTCAGAGGAAAATAAGTGTATGTTAAGTTGTATTTATGTAATAGAACAAACCTTAGTAACACTTTAGTATCTTGTTAAGATATGCCAAAATGTTTATGTTTAATACAGTGAAACATAATCTCTATAAATTAATAATAATGAGAATACATCAAAACAATGATTTTTTATTAATTTATAAAAATTATTAATTTATTGATATATTAATTAAAGTAAAATTTTAATTTAAAATTATAAATTATATTATTTTCTAGAGATTTTTAGTCTATATTAATTTATAAAGTATTAATTTAAAGAGATTATACTGTAAAAAATTTCTCCAATGTATGAAGTTAAACACACTTGAGATAATACTGATAAATTGGAAATGTGTTAGTAAAATGTTTAAATACAATGGGGAAAGAAATTAATACTCCCTCCGTTTCATATTAAGTGTCGTTGTAGAGAATTTTTTACGTTACAAAATAAGTGTCGTTTTCGGTTTTCATTGCAAAATTTATTAATTTTATTATGTAATTTGTTTTTCTATTGGTTAAAATATGGTTAGGTGTATGAGTAACTGTGTTTTTATATAAGAAATATGTAAAATTAATTGTTTTTTTAATCCGTGTGCACAGCTGTAGAGTGACACTTATAATGAAACAGAGGGAGTATGTAGATGATATACGCCATATGTGTGTATTTATTACTAGTGACATTGAAGTATAACTAGTGGCTTGTACTTTTTTTTATTACAACATTATATAAAGTTTTTTCTTGATATGTCAAATCATACAATTGAAACCTGAATAGGTAGGTGGTCTTGGCAATTAGCTATGACTTACTGCTAGATTCATTGTGTACATAACATAAGCTTGTTCTTAGTAGAAAGTTATGTGATCTCTTTCTGTGACCAGTTAAGTGGGTTTTAATTTTATAATTGTACATAACAATCTACTTTCTTCAGGAGTATTTGTTGATCTATTTATTTCATTTTTTCTTTACCTATTAAAGTGAAATCAGAACATCTCATTTCAGTATGAAAAAAAATCAAAGTAGTGTATTAAGATCTTCAGAAATGAGAGCATGGGCCTATCAAATGGGCCAACATATTTCGTGACAAGCCCAATTAAATTAGAACACAGTAATTTAGAAGTGACTTTATCATTATTATTTTGTTTTCTTTAAACTTAAACCAAGAAAACCCACAAGCCAAAAAAGGATCTCTTCTCGTGAACATGTAATAACTAAGACACGACAAGAGTCTCCGTCCGTACGGTTTTCCCGGCGACGGAGTTTTTAGATCTGGACGACGACGAAGAAGACGATGCTTTTCTCCATCTCTTGGCTTTCTTTTCATCAGACTCAATCTGTTCTTGCCTACACTCTTGGCTACAAAATGCCATGTCTCCTCTGCAAAAAAATGAACAAGAAAAATCTTAAAGCTTAATGCAAATAATTTAACGGTTGTTTATGTTTTGGTTCAAAGAAAGTAATTAAGTACCTGTACATGAAAATATCAGAGTTAAGAGAAAGGGTTTTGCGGCAAAGAGAGCAAGACTCTAGAAAGTGTGGCTCGTCTCTGACCACAAACCCTACGTAATACGAATCCATTATCAAAAGAGTTTAAACGAACAAAAAAAAAGGGTTTAATTCTCTTGTAGAAAAGGAAGCTCGGAAGAAATAAGCTCAGAGACAAATGGTATTAACGTCATGGGTCTTATATAGAAAAGCCAGCGTTCGAATCGGCTGTATCACGGAACATTCTAGCTTTTGTGTTCTACGATCAAGTATCACTCGTGACCGTTCATTAAATGTGTTTTTTTTAGAAAGGGTTTATCTTAAGAAAATCTTAAATCTGACTTTACTTGTCCGTGATTGAGTTCATATGTGTTGTGTTGTACTTTTCTCTACACTTTAGAGTGATTGCTTTATTAGCTCTCACAAACATATGATCATTATACTTTATAAATTTAAGAAAGTTACCATACTATCACGTAAATTCGTATTATATAATGTGTATATATACTTTAGTTTTCGATATTGCTTGTGTTGATTAGATAAGTGATCAAATGATAGATTAAGAATATAAACTAACATAATATTCGAACTAAATAAAATAGCATTTTGTTTTCTTTAATAGATTCTAAATAGTTGGGTGGACCTTGTTAGTCTAGGGAATCAAATGAGTATGCGCTAATTGCTTTCCGGTTCCATTATTGTATCCCTTGGCCAACAACATCATGCACTGGGCATGATCTACGTACTTTTCAAATATATAACTAATGCACTTTTAGAAGAAAATAAATAATGTTTGACATTGATGAAAGTTACATGACCTATAAAATGACAATGTTCTTAACTTTAAGCGTTTACTTCTCTTTCAATTTAAAAGTATACTTAGATCTTATTTTCAGTTGACAGAGGTTCTAGATTTTTATCTAATAAATTTAGTTTCAAATTAAAAAAATTTTAAAAAAATTTAATTAATTTGTCAACAACCAATAATTGTACTTCTTTTAAACACAAATAATAAATAAATATTTGAGTTCCAATAATTCCTCACTATTTTTTATTATAAAAACTGTTTAATAATATTACAAAATAGCATGATATATAATAATGTTATCAACAAAAAAATATTTGTAACCATAAAAACTTATATTCGGAACTGCATGGTTTATTAGTGTGGTCCACTTCAAGTATTCGTGACCCACATTTTTGGAATCTAACGGGGATCTGACTAGGCAACCATAGCAAGACGACAAAAGGAATCAGTAAAACGGGACCCATGTAAAAATCGAGGCCCAATTCTCCAATCACTTTGTCCCTTAGGGCCCATTACAGCTACTTTCTGTCCCCTCTCGTACAATTGTTTGTGATTCAACCAACTAAACCACTTAACCTGTTACCTACCTATGGGCTGTGGCATGAGCGGTATCTAGTTGCTCGTGCGCCAGCTAAGGTCGTATTCCTTGCATGTAATAACTTTTGTTGTCTGATCAACTAGCATGATTTGTGTGACCCTTTTTATGTTGGTCTAAGAATCTTTTACAATGCTCAACTCTCTAATGAAGTCAAGCAATTATAGCCCATAGCTAAGTAACCCATCGAAGAATTTTAAAGTTATGTTAATGGTCTACGTAAGTAGATTTTAGAATCTTTCTTGATGGAGAAAATTGGTGAGTGGGTTTAGATTCTAAGTCATCTATCGTGAAGTACTTTGAAACCTGGTTATGTGCAGGCTCGGCTCAAAAATTGTTTGGACCTTGTGCAATCATATATAAAACAGCAACAAAATAGTGTAGTAATTATTTTTTTTCTGAAATTTTGGACCTATCTTGCAAAATTTCAGAAAATTTGGGCCCTAAAATATAAAGGGAAAATTAATTAACAACATGGGACCTGGTGCAAATGCACTGTCCGCACAGCCCTAAAGCCGATACAGATTATGTGAAACTATGGTTCTATTCTGAGAATTATCTCTCTTTTTTTCTATATACATTGTTTTTTTTGTCCTGTATACATTGTCAAAGCCAAGATTGTTTCTGCCAATATTTAAGGCATGATAATATCTGAGATGGAATATGAATTTGGTTAGATTTAAAGGTTTTTTAATTGCTTGATGTATCTTATGTTTGTTGTCATGTTTATATGTTTAAAGAGGATACATATAAATTATTATCAGTGTCTAGAGACTTCAAATACTTTTTAAGCTGATTAATCCTAATTTTATGTAGTGATTACTGATAGTAAAATTCAGTCTAAGCTCAAGATCTTACAGTAAACTCTATTTAGGTTCATTCTCAAGATCTTGATTCATGATTTTTTCGATCTGTATAAAGACTTCAGTGTTAGAATATATACGATTTAGATATTATGTATCTTGTAATACACTAGCTATTCTAAATCGTATATACTTTAACATTCATGATGTTTTTAGGGATATTTTGACTTTGAGAAATAAACTCGATTTAGATTGCATTATTAGGCTAACAATTTACTAATCAGGTGTTGGTTCAAACATAGTCTCATTTCTCTGAGCTAAAAATCTTGATATTTTCATAGAATCATCTAGATAATTAGAATAAGATTATCTAATCATCTTTATAAAATTATCTAGATAATTAAGATAGTGTTATAAGTAAAGAGGAGAAGATGAGAGAATTGATTGTATTATTTCATGAATAATGAGTCTTTTATATATGATTTCAATAACTTGGTGACAAAGTCTAACTTGGAGTAGGGAACAAGTATATCTACAACTTTCCATATGTACATCACCACAATATTTATAACAGATAAGATTATCTAGATATTTTGATATAAAAAATTAGATCTACAATTAAAATATATAAGATTTTTTGTAGTTAAGAGACTATATAAATACATATACTCTCTTTTCATTTTGAGTCATCCAAATTTACAAGAATCATTCAGGTAGTAATAAATGTCTTTCTAAATAATAATAAAAATTTATTTTTTTCTTTCATTTTAAACATTTCAATTTTATTCCAACAGTTTTAATCGAGAACATAGGGATGACATCATCTTCCGATTCCGAACCTCGTACGAACGAAATGCCATCAGAGAAACTTGGAGACTCGTCCTCGGAGCTAGGAGGAGATTCGAACTCTTCAGAGAAACTTGGAGAAGAGGAAGAAAAGTGTGGGCTTCGCTTGTTCATGAAAGGAGGTGATTGCAAAGACTCATTCATGGCTTGGGAAGTTTGTGTGGAGGAAGCTGATAAGAATGAAGAAAATATCATCCCCAAGTGTATGGAAGTCACTCGTACGTTGTATAAATGTATGGTTGATCACTCCGATTATTACCAGCCTTATCTTACAGTAGAGAAAGCTGTCCGAGAAGAACAATTGAAGAAGGAGATGGAAGCCGAGAAGAACAAAGAGATCTCTGAAGAGGAATTGAAGTGGCTAGCTCCCAGTTGACTAAGAGTATAGGTTAACTTTTTTAAATGGTTTGTTTGCTTCAAGGGACTATCAATATTGGATACAAATTGTTGAAAAATTATGTTGTTAAAGCATATACATCAATAAACTTTTGGGGGAATTCTCACGTATCCCAAAAAAAACATTATAAATATTGAATCTTCATGAACTCGGCCCGCAAAAGTTCAGTGTAGTGACCCTGATTAATGACTATTTCGCGGGCTTCATGCCACGTGACGGCCTGCGATTGGTTTACTTATTATTATTATTATTTAAAAAAAAAAAGAAAAAAAAATATGTGAACCCCCCCCCCCCCCCCCCCCC
>CAKOAT010060044.1:0-20367 GCA_932364175.1 Eruca vesicaria subsp. sativa | reverse complement strand
TTGCTTAGTGATTGATTACGGAATTTATTAATGTGTTATTTTATATAAAAAAAATATTTAAAAATTTAAGTAAGATTTTGTTAGATTTTTTCTTAACAGATTTTGTTATAATTAAAAAAAACAAATTTATAGTTGATTTTTTATTAATGTAAATAATCAAATATGTCATATTAACTAATTCTTTAAATGGTCTTACTATGACTTGTTAGTAGTAGATAAAAATAAGACCCTAAATTAAAAGTTTAGATTTTTGTATGAAATTTTATAATTTAAATGAAGCTATCTCTTTGATTAAATAAATGTAAAATCAGTTATGGACAAATAATATTATTATTTAAAAGCAATAATTTTAAATAACAAAAATATTAAATCATTTCTACAAGTTAATATCATTAATATTACATCAATCAATAGTGAGTGATATAAATATTTGAAATCAATTATTTTAATTGACACCAATACTAACATCTCTTAATCAAAATTTATTTAAAAGATTGTATCATTTTTGACAGAGGAGTGTCACTACAAAACGCAAGCTTGTGTGTGGAAAGATACATAACTCCCATCACAGGACCAGCAGACGTAGACAAGTAGCAAGCATAGTTCTTGCGAAGCTGCTCATCGGGAAAGCATTCAAAACAGCAGCATCAGCTACACTTGGGCCTGTTTTCACTAAAAAATAAATAAAGATATCATTCAGTCATATCTTCCGTTCAACACTATCAATATCTATACAACACTTGTCCCTCACACAACATCAGCATTAGTTGTAACTTTCTCATTTTCTGTTAACCATCAAAAGTGTACATACAATATCAAAAAGCTTATATTGTGAGCTTGTCACTGGTTTAAAAGACATAATAACTAAACCACACTTAATAGGAGAGGGAAGAGTACTACTCTTTAGCAATTCTCTCAAACCCTTCTTGTAATTGCTTGATCTTTTGGAATACAATCAGTGTTTCTCTTTGGAGTTGATGCAGCGAGAGAGACGATGATATTCAGGGAAATAAACCATGATCATACGGTTTCTCAGTTAGCATCAGACACTTGAACCTCATCGCGGATTACATGACGTTCTCTAGTGTATACGGTCCAATGAGCCGTATGGGAAGAATATTATTTATACTTCATTATGGTGAGTCTCAGAGTCGAAAGAATATATATGTATACATGTATTCAGGTTTTGAATGTCATGCTGAGATTTGCATGGATACAAACCGTTCTTGATTTCAAATTCTCCTTGTAGCTTACGAAACAAGAAAAGAAAACATTCATGGAGATGGACATCAACAAAGTAAATGACCTTTCCATCAAATCTATCACCCAAACGAATCAAATTTATGAATCTAACAACATAATTGTGAACAATTTTTATTCAATATTGATAATAATCCTTGAAGCAAACAAACCACTAAAAAAAGTTAACCTAATACTCTAAATAGTCAACCCTAAGCTACCTTTCTCGCCTCCTCAGAGATCTCTTCGTTCTTCACCTGTTCTTCTCGGACAACTTTCTCTGCTGTAAGAAAAGGCTCGGTGTGAGCAACAACACATTTATACAACGTATTGGTGACATCCATACACTTGGTGACTAAATCTTCGTCCTTAGCTTCCTCCACACAAACTTCCCAAGCCGTGAATGAGTCTCTGCAATCACCTCCTTTCATCAACAAGCAATGCCCACACTTTCCTTCCTCTTCCTCTTCGTCTCTGGATTCTACTGGATATGACTTCATCACCATGTTCTCCATCTGATCGCAATCGGCGATTATATAATTTTATTCAGCCGATGACTCGTACTAGATGCGGCCAACGCAGAATATATTTTATATCCTAGTTATCTGGAGAATTCTATAAAAATACCTAGATAGATCTTATACTAATTATCTAGATAATTCTGTAAAAATATCTAGCTAATCTTATTCTAGTTATTTATCTAGATAATTTTATGAAAGTATATAGACTTTTTATCCTTCCCTATGTGCAGTAAAAAAGTTTAAAATATTTTTTAAAAGACAATTATAAATTATATTTAAAATAAAATTTTATTAATACTGTAAATTAAACCCACTTAAACCGGTTTACTTTCTTGAAGCTTGATTTCGTTCACGCAAAAAAAGACGAACCTTTTTTTTCTGTGTGAAAAATAATGATAGCCATGATGAGCCCATGACATATTTTTTTATATAAAAAGTAACATAAAGTTTAAAACAATAATCATAATAATCGGCTAAAAATGTCAAAATGGTATCGATCTGTTTTTAAACTCAACAAGGCAAGCATAAATAAAGGAAAGACTCAAGATATGATACCACAACCTCCAAATAAAAAAGAAGCACACAAAGATAATTGTATCCCTTAAGAAAAACCTTTAACGATGTAGTCACAACATATATAACCTGGTCCTATACTAGCAAGTGAAAAACAAAGCCTTTAATTTGATTAAACTTTGTGGTAGCATTAAATATCGACACAGTTTTAAGTTGGTTTGGGTTAACATTTACTTCTCTGCTACCTCTTTTCCAACGTCCCTTTGTCCTCTCTAATTTAGTCCATGACACTCACGTGACTCACACGTGACCTCATTTCTTCTTCCCCCGCCGTTAATACAAATTACAAAACAGTTATCTCTCTCACAAGCAATGGACTCTCACATCAACCCTAGCCATGGCGGAAACTCTTCTTCTCTCGATACTCTCAAACCGAGCGTACTCACCACCACCATCATCCTCCTCATCACTCTCACCATCTCCGTCTCCATTTGCTTCCTCCTCCGCTTCCTCAACCGCTGTAACCGCCACTCCCCTCTCTCTCCATCTCCCTCCCATTCCCTCCCCGCAACAGAACGATCCTCCTCGCTCCCGATTTTCAAATTCTCCTCCGTCGTCCGATCAACCTCCTCCTCCTCCACTAACTCCAGCGGCGACTGCGCCGTCTGTTTATCGAAATTCGAACCGGACGATCAGCTTCGTCGCCTGCCTCTCTGTTGCCACGCCTTTCACGCGGATTGTATCGATACCTGGCTCGCGTCGAATCAAACGTGTCCGCTTTGTCGCTCTCCTCTATTCGCTTCCGATTCCGATTCCGATTCTGATCCGACGAAGGTTCTCCGCAGAGAAGGAGATAACAGTTTCCGCCTCGAAATCGGATCAATCAGCCGTCGCAACGATCCGATTCCGGAGGAATCCGGCGATCGTCGCCGGTCTTACTCAATTGGATCGTTTGATTACATAGTGGAGGATGTAGAATCCGAAATCTCTGAGTCGAATTTCGATCAATCGCGAAAACATGAAGATGCGGCTGCGACTGCGGTTGCGGTTAATCCTGCATTTGAAGCGAGTTTGGCGGGAGAGATAGGTAATGAAGGTTCTAGAAGCTGGATTAAGGATTACGTGGAGAGACTCTCTCATGGTATATCGTTTAGAAGCTCTGGTAGTTTTTTTACTGGGAGCAGTCGTCGGAGCGAGGAGGAGATGACGGTGGTGGATTTGGAGGCGAATCATACCGGAGAAGAGATTAGTGAGCTTTTCCGATGGTTCTCAGGTATGTGAGAGGTATCAAATTTTATTCAGTTACTTGGTTCTAAAGTAAAGAAACAGAGCCCTTTGCTTTTGATTTTGTACATATTAAACAGTAAACGAACTTGGATGAGAAACTGATCTAGCTCAAACCCAATATCGTAAATTTGGGCCAAAATTTGCCGAGCCCAGCTCAAGCCCATGGAAATAAATTATTGGTTTACAATCCAATCCAGAAACTCGAATGCAACATTAGTTATTTTGACCATTGCTAAAAGCTAATGTTACTAGTTGAAAAGAACGAACGACATGTGTTTGATGTAAATACGTTCTTTAGCTTCTCTATGTGATGTAAATACGTTCTATAGCCACAACCTTAGTTCAGCCTATATTCATCTCACAATGCCATGTTAAAGTTCATACAAAACTTAAGGTAAATCAGTTCAAATTATTGCAAAGCTCGAGAGAAAACAAGAATATAAAAACTAAAAGAAAACGTCAAGAGCAGTGTGATTAGGACACGTCAATCTAATTCAAATCTCAGGACCCTCTCTTTTTATATTTAAATGCTTGGGTTATTTGCAACTTTTATAAAGTTGATATGAAACACTTCAATGTTGTACTTGGGGGCTTATTAAAAGTCGACAAAAGATGTTGAGACTTGTGTCAGTGATTCTAGTATAGATTTGTAGGTCTATGTGTGTTGAAGTGGACTAGAGAGGAGCAATTGTGGAAACCAAGATAATCAAATCTTTTCTAAGGTGAAGACAAAAACAAAGTCAAAATTAACTGTCGCACTCTTGACTCTCTTATCACAAATTCATGGGTCTAAATTCAGTTAATCTCAAAATTCTGACTGCCACATTAGTAATTACAATACTGAATGATTAGTTTAATGACATTTGACCATATTAACATATAGTCCGGAACAACAGTGTATGATCCGCTAGCTAGCCTGGTTCCGTTCTATATTCTGATTTACAATTCTAACCGGAACCCAATTTAATCCGAACCACTTAGAATATAGCTCTTGTTTGATCTGGTTCTGCGGTTGTTATGGATTGGACTGCAGCTTAAAATCAAAATATAAATTAGAAGTGGACTTTCTCTGTTTTGGCAAATCCTAACGAGATTAGTTATATGCCAATTTTTCTTTAGTCAACCCCTAAGAAAAATGGATTAATCGGATCAGGCTTGCAACACGATTACTTGGACCTTAATAAAGATTACAATATATTACGAACTAATTTCAGTAGAATATCAAATGGCATGATCATAGTCTTTTAATCTGTACACCTAAGAAAAATATTTTTCATAAAAACAATATAATGGCACTACATTTTGCTTCTCCCAAAATAACTCAAGAACAAAGACTCTGATCCATCTACAGATTAAGAAACCATATTACTACAAAACAGAAAGAAAAAAACCTTTTAAACTATTTTCAACCGATTATTAACCAAATAAAAAGCTTGATTTTGCAAAAAAAAAGTCCATCAAATCTTTAGTAGTTACGAGGATACACACACTTATGGCGGTAAGTCAAACATTTGACCAAACCTGCCCAGCCAACCAACAACCTCAACGGCGGTGATTAATAACTCTACCTATATCCACAAGCTTCTTCGATCTATTCCCACAAAACGACGCCGCTGCAGATAAATGCGGCTTCTCCGTCACCGTCACCTCTCCACCAACATTCCCGTTAAACTCCAACGGAAACCTAATTTTCCGTTTAAACGGACAGTTAGGACTCGCTCTCACCAACGGACTCAAACAAAAATCCCATCCCTTCCCCGCCGCCGCCGCCGCTACCTTCCTCCTCCCCGGCGTCTTCACCGCCGGAGTCCTCCTCGCTTCCGTTTCTTCCTCTCTTTCCGGCGACATTCCTCGGCAGAACACTCGCTGAGGTTTACGCCCCGAGACCACGTCCGGTTGCTGCTTCTTGGAGAGAAGCGAAGAGATCCACGACGACGATGACGAAGACGACGAGCAGGAGACTCGAGACGAATCATCGGATCTATGTCTGAAGAAATTAGAGATTCTTGTAGAGACTGAACCGGTTCTTGATTTGGTAGAGGACCGGTTCGATTCGAAGTCTTTGCATGAGAATCCGGTTGTATCCACCTGAGGCGTTGTGATGAACCGGCGGTTTACGTAAGGAGAAACAGAGCGAGGGAAAATCAGGTTATTGGATTTACGGTGGTTGTTGTTGTCGTTTTCTGTGACGGCGGCGGAGGCGGCGAGGGAGAGGAGACGTTCACGGAGGCAAGAAGCGCAGACGCCGGCGGCGCTGGAGAGATCGGCGGTGTGTCTTTTACACCTCATCGGTGGAGAGAAAGTTATTTTGAGTTTCGCTGTTATAAGTGATGTGACAACCTGTAAAGGAGAAGAAGAAAGGAGCAGAGGATCTGGAGTGGTGGTAAAGGTTTTGTCTTTTTATAATAAGAGAGAAATGACTCGGAGGAGAGAGAAAGCATTCTCTGTCGGAACCGAGAGTCTAGAGAGAGGAGAGACAGTGTTTATGATGAAGCTTAATGGGAGATTTGTAATGTAAAGCACAACGTTTAGACAGGTCATCATGATTATGTCAAAGATTTATCTCTATATTTTACGATTTTATTATACTCAGATACATGTTTAGTTCAGTTAACTTTTTTTTGTCAGTTAACATTCATTTGACCAAAAAAAGGTTCAGTTAACATGTAATTCAGTTTAGTAACAAATTGCATGATATATTATACTCCCTCCGTTTCATATTAAGTGTCGTTGAAGAGAATTTTTTGCGTTATAAAATAAGTGTTGTTTTCGGTTTTCAATGCAAAATTTATTAATCTTATTATGTACTCCCTCTGTTTTATTATAAGTGTCACTCTGTAGCTATGCACACGGATTAAGGAAACAATTAATTTTACATATTTCCTATATAAAAACACAATTACCTATACACCTAACCATATTTTAACCAATAGAAAAACTAATTACATAATAAAATTAATAAATTTTGCATTGAAAACCGAAAACGACACTTATTTTGTAACGCAAAAAATTCTCTACAACGACACTTAATATGAAACGGAGGGAGTAATTTGTTTTTCAATTGGTTAAAATATGGTTAGGTGTATGGGTAACTGTGTTTTTATATAGGAAATATATAAAATTAATTGTTTCCTTAATCCGTGTGCACAGCTGTAGAGTGACACTTATAATGAAACAGAGGGAACGATTTTATACCAAAAGCATATTTAGTTCAGTTTAGTAACAAAATTGCATGCCAATTTTTAACTTTTCATTACAAAATTTATTAGATAGATTTTACTTTTTACTATTTCTAAAGAGGTTTTATGTATAGTTATTCAAAGTCTCCAGTCTGAACAAATTGAAAAACAAATGCAATCTATTAACCAATTTTTTTTTTTTACAAATATGTAGCTTGTACTACAGGTTAATGATTGTACAACTTTATCATTCCAAAATGTTTCACATTTGGCATTTAGTCAAATTACAGTCAGTTTAAATTTAATCGTTTATATTTTAGTCAAATTACCATCAGTTTAACTTTAATTATTTTGCCGATTATCATTTTTAAACAAAACGCCATTATACTTGTTATGGTCTGCTTCTGGCAGAAGGATAAATCTTACTCATAGTTGACATTGCTTTAATTTTTATCGAACCAATACCATTAGATTTGAATGGGATGTGTAGTGATTACCTCAGCCACTGACTTTAAAAACAACACTTGAAATGAGGATATATCCAATCCAATGCACATACAGAAAGATAACAATAATTTAATAAAAAAAACCTATAAAGGGTAGCATGTGACGCTGGCTGGTAGAAGCCGACAACTATTAGGTGAAAACGAGACATCTTCGTTTCCCACAGCACACGAATGTTCGTCCGTTTCTTCAGCTACTTTCCACATGGCCTGACTTCCAAACCTCATTCTGGGCCTAACTTCACTATTGGGCTTTTTAGAGCCTAATTTCTTTATTGGGTTTTATAGCCTTTTCTCAAGTCTTCCTTGTTTATTGGGCCTTCTAAATCCAAACCAGCGATGGTCACTAACCAAACTTTCCGACAGCTTCTGTGATGTGTGGGGTCCACGTGGAACTTCAAAATTCGAAAATCCAAACGTGTCTCAAAATAAAATAAAGGCAAAAAGACAATATGCGCACAATCTTATCTTCATTAGCAAGAACCAGACCGTACCGGACCAAACTAACCTTAGCTTTAGACAGCGTCCAAGCAACTGTATCCGACCAAACTGATCTTCTAGAACCATAGAGAGACATTTATTCTCAAAGTCTTGGTCCGTTCGTGATTTTTTTTTCTATTTCTGAACTGAAATTCCTCTTTGGAACTTTGAGTTTTGTCACTTGAAACGGGAGGAGAAGGAAGATGACGACTATGGAGAGTTTGATTGGGTTAGTTAATAGGATACAGAGAGCATGTACCGTGCTTGGTGACTACGGTGGTGGAACTGGAGATAACGCTTTTAATTCTCTCTGGGAAGCTCTTCCAACCGTCGCAGTCGTTGGTGGTCAGGTGATTTCTCGGTTCCAAGTAGCTTTGACTTCTTCTTTCCTCTGTGTTCACTCTGTTGACTATTTAAACTTGTTATTTATGTTTGTGTGTTTTATGCAGAGTTCTGGAAAATCTTCGGTTCTTGAGAGCATAGTTGGGAGAGATTTTCTTCCTAGAGGATCCGGTTTGTGAATTTTTTTTTTTTTTACTTTGTAAATAAGACAAAGTGAATTGGTTTTGAGGAAGGAAGTGTTTGGTGTGTAGGTATCGTTACGAGGCGTCCTTTGGTGTTGCAGCTGCATAAAACAGAGGAAGGAACAGAGGAGTATGCAGAGTTCCTTCATCTTCCCAAGAAGAAGTTTATAGATTTCGGTATGTAACCTTAACATTGATGTTATGTATGAATGTATGTATGTATGTGTATTCTTTAATGTTGAAAGTGTGCATTGACGTTTTGGTTGAAAATTTGTTTGATGTTGGCAGCTTTGGTTCGGCAGGAGATTCAAGATGAGACTGATAGAATCACAGGGAAGAGTAAACAGATATCTCCGGTTCCTATTCACCTCAGCATCTTCTCTCCTAATGGTCTGCTTTTATCACAATCTGGTGTTTTCTTACTTCCTGTAATACTCTTGTTATCTGGAACTAACTTTCATGTTTACTCCCTTTTTTGGAAACAGTTGTGAATCTGACCCTCATTGATTTACCCGGTTTAACCAAAGTTGCTGTTGGTATATGATTCTCTTATCTCTTGGTTGAGTTTCCATTTCTTTGTTTTATGAAACTTATTGATACTATCTTTGATTTTTAGAGGGACAGCCGGAATCCATTGTTGAGGATATTGAGTCCATGGTTCGTACATATGTGGATAAGGTTAGAATTGCTACTTCTTTAGCTTGTAAACATTTTTACAAATGCATGACCATATAATAAAGCTTTGAGTATTACTATATACTTTTCTTTTTATAATTGTAAAGATGCTTTTTTCTAGTTCCTTATTGGTAAGTTATGTTTTGTTTGCAGCCTAACTGTATCATACTAGCTATATCTCCTGCCAACCAAGACATAGCTACATCAGATGCAATCAAGCTCGCTAAAGAAGTAGATCCAACAGGTTTGTTTACTGTTCTGTTTTAACTGGATGATATATTTTTTCAGCAACTATTAATAAAACTTTTTGATCTTCCCAGGAGAAAGAACATTTGGTGTTCTTACAAAGTTAGACCTTATGGACAAAGGAACTAACGCTTTAGAAGTAAGCACCTCTTCCTATTTTTTTTGTTTTTTTTGTTTTTTTTGTTTTTTTTGTTACATATTCAGTAAGCTAAATTTTATTCCTAATATAAGGTTCTTGAGGGAAGATCATACAGGCTGCAACATCCTTGGGTTGGAATAGTAAACCGTTCCCAAGCAGATATTAACAAGAATATTGATATGATGCTTGCAAGACGAAAAGAAAGAGAATATTTTGACACCAGCCCTGACTATGGTCACTTAGCCAGCAAGATGGGATCAGAATATCTCGCAAAGCTCCTCTCTAAGGTATCAAACCAAAGCCTAAACACTGGATATTTTATCATTTATCATATTATATATTTGTTAATTTGATTGGTCTTGTGCAGCACTTGGAGTCTGTTATCAGGTCTCGTATCCCAAGCATCCTATCCTTAATAAACAAAAGCATCGAAGAGCTTGAAAGAGAGTTAGACCGAATGGGTAGGCCTGTTGCAGTTGATGCTGGTGTGAGTACTTTCTCTATATGAATCCATTTCTCTTCTCCTTTGCTGTGTGCTTAAATCTATTGGTCTCACTCTCACTCTCACTCTCAGGCTCAACTCTACACTATATTAGAGATGTGCCGTGCATTTGATAAGATCTTCAAGGAACATCTTGATGGAGGGTAAACATCATTACTGATCTTCCTTTGGAGTTCTTATGGATCCTTTTCTATGGAGTCTTAATGTTACATTTGTAGGCGTCCTGGAGGTGACCGAATCTATGGAGTCTTTGACAACCAGCTTCCAGCTGCACTTAAAAAGCTTCCTTTCGATCGTCATCTTTCTATACAAAGTGTGAAGAGAATAGTCTCTGAAGCAGATGGTTATCAACCTCACTTGATTGCACCAGAACAGGGTTATCGCCGTCTTATTGAAGGGGCGTTAGGTTACTTTAGAGGTCCAGCTGAAGCTTCTGTGGATGCAGTAAGTTCTTTCTACACTATATTCACTTTCAGTTTTTTATTATCTACAAGAAGAACCATAATGAGTTTGGTTGTAACAGGTTCACTTTGTCTTGAAAGAGCTTGTGAGGAAGTCCATTGCAGAAACTCAGGTAAGATCACTGTTCAAAAAATCGCTAGGCGGTAATTAAGCACTTGAGATTATTGATTAGACGGATGATTTTATTAACTTCTAGACCGATTTTAAAAAAAAAATTGTTTCGGTTAGGTTCTATATGTTTTTGCCTAGACAGATTTTTCGAACATTGATTATTATCTTTTAAACGTTTAGACCGATTTTTAAAAAAAATTGTTTCGGTTAGGTTCTATTTGTTTTTGCCTAGACCGATTTCTAGAACATTGATTATTATCTTTTAACCGTTTAGACCGATTTTTAAAAAAGTTTGTTTCGGTTAGGTTCTATTTGTTTCCGCCTATACCGATTTTTAGAAAATTGATTATTATCTTTTAAACGTTTAGACCCTTTTTTTAAAGAAAAATTGTTTCGGTTAGGTTCTATTTGTTTCTGCCTCCTAGACCGATTTTTAGAACATTGATTATTTTTTTCCAATTTTTAAAACTAATTTTCTCATAATTTCACTGAATGAATTTCTCTGGACAAAAACGTAGGAGCTAAAGCGTTTCCCTTCACTTCAAGTGGAGCTAGCTTTAGCAGCAAACACATCCTTGGAGAAGTTCAGGGAAGAAAGCAAGAAGTCAGTTATTAGACTTGTTGAGATGGAGTCTGCTTATCTAACAGCTGAGTTCTTCAGGAAACTTCCTCAAGAAATAGAAAGACCAGTAACCAACAACAGCAAGAACCAAACCGCTTCTCCTTCTCCAGCAACACAAGACCTATATGGAGATGGACATTTTAGAAGGATAGCTTCAAATGTGTCTGCCTATGTTAACATGGTTTCAGACACACTTCGTAACACTATTCCAAAAGCTTGTGTTTATTGTCAGGTTAGACAGGCTAAGCTCGCGTTGCTCAATTACTTCTACAGTCAGATCAGTAAGAGAGAGGTAAATTAAAACTATAGAGTAAAAATAAATAATGTCTCATGTCTTTTTGGATTCAAAACTTTATGTATTATGGTTTACAGGGGAAGCAGTTGGGACAGTTGCTAGATGAAGATCCAGCATTGATGGGGAGGAGACTAGAGTGTGCACAGAGGCTTGAGTTGTATAAGAAAGCCAGAGATGAGATTGATGCAGTTGCTTGGGTGCGATGAATAGAGCTGAAGTGTGTGAGTGAGTGTGTGTCTGGTGATGGTTTTTTGTGATTAGAGAACTATTAACTTCGTGTGTTTATAAAGTTCGTTGGACTTGTAATATGGTCGTTGGCTAAGTCTTTGTATGTATTATCATCATCAGATTCAGACCATGTTGGGACGTTTGTAATATAGAAAGGGAATCTAGCGAAGAGGTTTGTAACGGTCCGACCGTCTACGGTTAATGGGCCACCCACGTTCGCTCTTTCGACCTGTGAATTCCATCCCGTTCCAACGGCCGATCTGTTAATTTTCCAATTTTATCGAGGAAGTCAAAGATGTATTTGCATCTGTAATTTGACAAGGTTAAGCTTGTGCTCATAGTCCTCTAATCCTGTAAAAGTAGGTATCGCCGAACAAAACAAAACATTGACTTTCAGAGTCCATGTGCCTTGTCGTATACGTAATTAGGTTTACAAACTTGTGATTCAGTAGTGCTTATGTATAAGCAAGTATCTCTTCATTTTACATCGTCTCTAATAGTAACTTTTTGTTAGGAACTTGTCAGGCTCAGTTGACTTATTAATCAAGTTTCCTAATTCGCAAAGTTACCTGATCTAAGCAAATGATATTTTACTTAACGATTGTAATTATGTTCACGCATCCACTTTAACATTAGTTAGCATTTAATCATTTTTTTTAGAACAAGTGCACTTAACGTTGCGTTGGCTACCGTCACAAAAACTTAAAAGATAGGCATATTAAATCACAATCGTTCAATTCATCAAGATTACTACTACGTAAGTACATGCCACATCAATTTACAAAAAATAAAAATAAAAAAAATACATGCCACATGGCATTAACTTACGTATATTATATATACGCAAAAAACAAAAGAGAGCTCCTTGTCCGTTCTTCAATCTCTACTAAGTAAACCATATTTTCTTCAAAACGATGTTAGCTCAACACGTGTTTGGATTCTGCGAGTTCATCACCGTTTACATTTTCCTCGCCTCCATCGTTGTCTTCACTCTTCGTATCTTCCAAAGATTCGCCACTGTCCTCATCAACCGTCCATGGAGTCGCCACAGAACATTCACGTTCCGCAGCAGCCAGGGGAGGCTAGAGATGGTGAACGATCACTCCTCCTCTTCACCGTATTGTGTTGTGTGCATGCAAGAGGCAGAGGAAGGAGACAAGATGAGGAGATTGACGATTTGTCTTCACTGTTTCCACGCAGAATGTATCGATACATGGTTTTGTGAGATGTCGACGTGTCCGTTGTGTAGAGCTGAGATTCCACCGTTACCGCCGGTGAAGCCTCTTCTCTTGTTGTTTGTTTCCGCCGGTGTACTCGATTTTTTCAGCAACAAATAGTTCTGATGAAACCACATGATCATCACCGTCCCGACGCGTAGCGTAGCTCTCTAGCTAATTTCTTAGTTACGTGTTAGATTTTCTTACTTGTTTTTCTTTTTGATAATACCACTTTGCCTAACTTTTTAACACGACTAAAAAAAGTTGTAAATCAAATTAAAGTTTATCCGTAAATAGTTTGATATTTTAATTTTTCTTGCTTAGCTGTAATGATTAATAAAAATGCTCTCTTTTTAAACCGAACAAATCCGTTTCAAATTCAAATTAGATGTCATTCTAGAGCAGAGTCGGCTCTTGGACCAAATCAATGAAACCCATGTTTCCGGCCGATAATTTTAAGTAAATATTTCGGCCACATTTGGACAAAGTACTTCCTTAGTCTAGTGATATAAGACTCTAATAAGAGGCTTATATGCACAACCTGGATTAATGCTAGGCTAAAACTTAATTTTTTTTCTTTTGTTTTTGGTTTGATAGTGGCCACATTTTTTTTTTGCTTCCAGTCTATTAAAATCTAGGACCGGCTCTGTTCTAGAGACAAAATTTCATCTTAAAATAAGTGTTGGTTTAGAGTTTCGAAACAAAATTTATTTAGTTTATTTGATATTCTATTTTTTTTTTGTCACAATGATATTCTATTTTCTATTTGTTGAAAAGTGGTTAAATGTATAAGTAATTGTGTTTTTATCTTGAAAATATGTAAAATTAAATATTTTATTAATTTATGTGCAGAAACTTAAAATGACAATTAAACTGAAATAGATGGAGTAATAAATAAAAAAAAACTAATCAAAGTAAACGACTAATTAAATTAAGTGATTAATCAATAAAAATACAAAATAGAAAGACAAAACTAGTTTTCTCTGATGTTATATACTATGCTGCATGAAAACAAATTTAAAAGTGGGAGTCAATAGGCTTCACATCGTAGAGAGAAAGAAAGACACTTAGTTACGATTCAGGACCAGTCTGCTTACTTCGAAGATTGTATGGCAGTTAGTTTGCTGTCGTTTTCGACTTTGGTCCAGTGTGTTGAACAACCGATAAGTTTTGTTGACAAATTAAAGAAAAAAAGAAGATCATGTCAGATCATATGATCCAAGGTTTTAGGATAGGGACAAGTTAATAAAAAAAAAGGAGATAGTGATACGATGATGTACAACTTGTTAGCAATAAAAAGACTGAACGTATTAAATTGTTATGATGTTTTAAAGATTGAAATATTTTTCACTTCTAATCATATATTTACTTCATAAAAATGTTTAAACATATCATGCATAAAAATTCTAAAGTAAATACAACATATGGGTTCCAAAATCAATAAAATGATGATGAATCCTTTGTTTCCAAAATCAATAAAATGATGATGAATCCTTTGTTTCCTTCAAAACACCAAAACGGCTATAAGGAGAATCATACGAGCATCGATTTTGCTCTTCATCTCTTTTAGATTGGTTCGCCGCCATGAAAGATACAAAAAAATCCACTGATTCTTCAAAACCTACTTGCTCATGCAGAGTCTTATTCCCATCGGCAAGTGACTCCTCCTTCACTTGCTCTTCTTTTGTCTCTCCAGTTGATCTATCAAGGAACCGCTTAAACCATTTGACCGAGTCTTTTGGATAACGTTTGAGACCATTGACAAAGTCAACATAGTAAAGACCAAATCTAACAGTGTATCCTTGCTCCCATTCAAAGTTGTCCATCAATGACCATGCATAATATCCTCTTACGTCACACCCATCTTCCCTATAACCACAATATCAAAAATTGGTTTAAATTGAAACGCATATAGATTGTGAGGAAGATCAAGAACTAACACTATAGCTTTGTGAAGCTGTTGGAAATGTTTGTCATGATACTCAATCCTAATTGTGTCCTTAAGAATCTCTTCTCTTGTCGTTGTACCATGGTCCATTTGGTTGATTCCTGCAATTTATAATCAACATGAGTTATATGTGATTACCTCTACAAATTCATATTCCTAATTAGCAGATACAGATAATAGCCTTTTAGTGTTCATAGTTAACAAAATTAAATACTAAAAGAAGTTTTCTAACCATTTTCTTTAATGTAGACCGGCATGTTGTTGTATCTATCTTTGACATAGTTTAAAACTTTTCGCAAGCCTTCCGGGTATGACAATATTTTGACTCTGTCATCCTGAAAAAAAATCAAGTTATAAAAAAAAATCGTAGGATGTAATTTAATGTTTCATTTGGATATAACTGTTATAAAGAATAAGGAAGCACGTAACGTACCCCAGGTCCGATGATGTGGCCACTGTGATTAGTCACTGATTCAAAGAATGATATAAACATTGTTTAGTTTGCCATCTAATTGGCATAGATATATTTTTTATGGAACTTGCAAAACTTTTACGTACCTGTCCATTCGACGTAATGATCAGTCTTGAACCGAGGCTTTGTTGGGTCGATGTGATGAAGGTGGCTAGCGAAACGCGCTGTATAGTAATTTATTCCGACAAAATCTGATGAATTTTTCAACATGTTTGATTGTTCCACGGTAAATGAAGGCAACTTTTTTCCTGCATATTTTTTCACTATCTCTGGATAATCTCCGTATATCACTGGATCAAGATGCCTATATAATACACATATAAACCAAGGTTAATACAAATGTAAACATAATTATACAAAATTGTTTTGTTTAGATAACTTACCATCCAATTTCAAAAGCAAGAGTTCGTTTAACTGCTTCTTTATCATCGGTGGAGTCGGAATGATAAGGCTCGAACCATCTTGGTGACAAAACTATACCAATTTGACCATCATCTGAAGTTCTTTTGCATTTTCTGAATTCATCTACAGCAGCAGCATGAGCTAGAAGAAGGTTGTGCGAAACAATGTAAGGCTCAGTACTCGAATCACCAGCTTGACACTTTTCGTTTACCCATTTCGAGCATCGTCCAGCCGCCTTGTTACCGTGATCGTAACCCGCAATAGTCATTATGTATGGTTCATTGATCGTTGTCCACATCTTAACTTTATCTCCAAACTCTTCGAAACAAACTTTTGCAAAATCTCGAAAATCTTCTCTGATTATTATTAAAAAGAGTCATAAAATGACAAAACCAATCATATATGTTATTAGAATGGTGTATTTTAGAATATTAGATTTATTTTAATTAGGCTTACACAATTTTAGGGCTTAAAAAGCCACCATATTCGTCCTCCAAAGATTGTGGATGGTCCCAGTGATATAGTGTCATTGAAGGTTGTATGTCTGCATATTTATTAGACCATACGATCTATATTTTAGCACAAATTTAATTTAATTAGAGACCGTTAACTATACTAGTAAGTTGATGATCATACCATTAGCAAGAAGTTCGTCGATAAGATCATTGTAGAATTTTACACCTTCTTTGTTCACTCCATCCTTTAGCTTTCCACCTGTAGATAATTAGGAATTTACTAGATAAATAACTCGTATGATTGAAAAAAAAAACTAGAAAGTATAGTAATGAAAAATATAACTATCAATAAAGAAAGCTTACTGGGAATTAATCTGGCCCACGAGATTGAAAATCTGAAAGCGTCCATGTTTAGTTCCTTCATCAATTTGATGTCATCCTGATTTTTTTTTTTTTTTTGGCATATAAATTATAAAACAATATAATAGTAATCAATCAAAGCAAAAAAGACAAACTATACACGGTCCAAATACAACGCACAAGCGTTTGCGACAGTAACTTAACTATATAGAAACAGTTCTTTCATTTTGACTTGTTACTACCAAGTAGAAAATATTTTTTATTTAATTCAGACGATATGATAGTTTGATTTAACTTAAGTTTTAGAGATCAAGGTTGATTGTAGGCTTTGTAGCCTATTGGCACATGTTTTAGAAAGGAGATTGGTTATAGAAAGTACCTTATAGCGGTGATAAAAATCAATCGTTACATCTGCGTTATGCATTTTGGTCCTCTCTGTAGTCAAAGATTTTATTTTTAGTCAAATAATTAAATTGAAATATGGTGTTGTTATAGGAAGCGTTAATCAAATCCGGGCCGCAAATTCTGGTTTTGGAACAAACCTGGGTAAGTGTGGCTGAAGTGGTCCCATACAGTTGGAGACTTTCCACCTTCATCTGTTGCTCCTTCGTACTGTATAAATAAAAACAAAAATAACATTATTTTTTTTCGAAAAGCTATTTTAGAATGAGAAAAAGGACCGGCGTTGAGTAAAGCCGGATGAAACATCGGTCTTGGATCCTAATTATTTTTTGAAAAAAATACATATATATAAGCCTAAAAAATAAAAATTCAGACCCCTAAATCTATAGAATTTTTTTTAGGTGAAATCGTTATAAAATCACCTTAAGCCGTATAATTCTCAGAGTCGACCCTGATGAAAAACATATTTTTTCCTAACCTTAGAAAATAATAAAAATTCGGAACAGTCTTTTAATTCAAACTAGATTTTGAACCCGCACATCCGTGCGGGTATTTTTTTCATTTTATATAAATATAACAAAACCTTTCAAATGATTTACGTATTCTATTGTTATATATTGTATAATTTTATAATTTTAATTATTTTTATATAATATATTGTTGTAAGTTTTAAAATAAAAAAATATTCACATATAATTTTTTATATAATGTATTTGTTGTGAGTTACAAAAATATATGTTAACATTTTTGTATAAAAATATTATATGATTTAAAAAATTAATATGTTTTAAAAGTGAGTGATATTTATTTATTTATCTGAATAAAAGAAAATTTTAAAAAAATAAAATATTTTTCTTTACCAATTTAATATATTTTATATTCATTTCACATAGCATTTTATTTTAATATAATGTAGAATATAACAAAATTATGAAATATAGCAATTTTTACTTTAATTAAAATTAATATTGATACTTATATATATATATATATTATCAGGAAATTAAATAATACATATTTTATAAAATATTTAAACTTCTTAGTAAGATCTTGTTAGATATTTTCTCAACAAATGTATTACTAATATCTTATTATTATTAAAATATTGCTCCAATTATATATATTTGATTGGTTAATATAAATACTTAAATATGTCATATTAATGAGATAGTTCAATATAACTTTTTGTAGTAGATATAAATGGTACTTCTCTTTTAATAGAGAAGATTATGAAATTTGTAAGTCAGAGATTCCATTTTTTTCTTTTTTGAAACTAAGGCTCGGAGATTCTGTTGTCCCCTAATCAAACATAATAACTTTTATAAGGATGATGCGAGCTACTTTATATCAGTATAGTTATTAGTTTTGTGACATAGATAAAAGAGAACATTTAAGAAAAGGACAAAAACAGAACGTTTGAATCTATAGACGTAAGCGAATAAAATAGTTGATATTCCTCGTAGTTAAATCCAACTGAGCTGATGTGCTATGTTTAAGTTTTTAGATTCAACTTGTTTTTTTGGGGTCGTAAAGAGGGCATATGTTTTGTAATATAAGTTATAACTGGGTACCTTTTTCAATCAAATAATTAATGGAAAACCTCATTTTTACAGAACTAAAAATGACGAGAAGATCACAGACAATATTTTACCTTTGTGTTATTCTATATACAGAGCTAAAATAACACTCGAGCTATTTTCTTAACTTTAATATAACCTACAGATTATGATCATCAATAATATCGGAAACACATGTAGAATGAAAGATAACTCATTAATCGTCAAAAAGTTAACTAACTGCAAAAACTTACAGCATCTCAAAATATATCTATCATTAAGATATTGATTAACAGAATGATTAAAAGTAAATTGTGTTATTTCTAATTTTAAAATCAATTGTTTTACTCGTAAAAATCACCTGATATGCAGAACCAGCCGTTCCAAAAATGAAACCATCAGGAAAACTATGACGATCTAGTGTTTGAGAATCAATTGTCTCTGCAAACAATGAGATTGTTGAAAGGATGATGAAAAAACGATATCCCCTATCCATTTCTCTCTCTTTTTTTTTTTGTTTGGTCTTAATTTTTCTTTTTGAAATTTCAAAGTGGTGTGTATTAAAGAGATATTTACTCTACCTTCTCCTTCTTATATAGAGATTTTCATCGTCCAGTAATAGACGTCATCTACGTGGAATTGTTTGGACATATATATCATATAGATAGAGAGATAACCAAGGAGTATTAGTATATAGTAGTATTTTCTAATATATTCCCGGATATTTCTTTCCAGTTTTAGATTATTATGCAGAATAGGCTACGATATTCCATTTTGGGTTCTTAGATTTTACTAACGTTGGTACTAAATGTCAGGAGCTTTTTTTGTCCATCGTCATCTATGAATGTGGCCGTGATCATGCTCACGTTCACCATCTGATGTTGGTAAGTAAGCTGATGTTAGTGTTGAATGTAGACAAAATCGTGGCTTCATTCACTGCTAATCCTACGAAGTATTTTCGAGGTACGGTTACACTTTCACGTGTAATGTTCCACACTCCTTCACGCGCTCAGAAAATTGTTGCTTTATGCCACAACGTAGACCATTTTGGATTTTAAAGATTTTCAAGATCATCAGTTTTTTGTTTGCTTAATGTTAATTTTTATCTTGAACTTTCTTTTTGTCAAATACTAACCTGTAATTTAGTATTTCTAATTTTAGTGGATGTATTCTTTAAAACCATATTTATGAAACTTTGACAGTTGATTCATACATGTAAATATATAAAATTCTAATTGTTATAGAAACAAATTTTTTTTCCGTATATATGTATAAATGAAAATACTTTCATTTGATAAATAGTACGTGCCACTGGATATGACACCTCGCTTAGTAAGATTGATATCGAGAGTACAATGCTTAAACATTTCTTTTCATGTGGAGAGGTAAGTGATGTCGACATTTCCAAGAGCTCAGCTGATTTGGACGTTGATCGAGAAGATGCGGAAGACAAGGCGATGGAACTTGACGTTAGCCACATGGGAGGACGCAAATTACTTGTTAAGGTTATTTGTGGGGGAATATACACTTTTCACACGAGGCGTCATTGTGGCCTACTTAACATGCGTTTTAGGTTGCAACGCTCTTTTTGTTTGATAACCCAGTATCCTGATCCTACCATGTAGTCCACACTAGAGACCGATCTTTGTGTGGACGCACATCCGAAAGTGAATACTAGTTAGATGAACACGATCTTCGGTCTCGGATGCTGGAGAATCCGCATATAAATCCCCAGTAGCCGAATTTTGAATCTAGGTGGCGGATCTCATAGTCGTGAGCCCTTTAGCATCTGGGCTACAAGCACCGGTTTGTTGCAACGCTCTTATTTTCGGGAAGACGACGTATTTCCACACCAGAACTATGGCATAGTAATAAATGTACACAAAGTTTCGACGTCGTCCTAATTGCACACCGTTGAAGTTAGACAACCAATTTCCACATAATAAGAAAGTTCGAACCTCGTTTCCACACAGACCATAATTTGACTTGGTTTTATCGGTTTATTACATTAACCGATAGTAAACCAGTT